>CM062820.1:425567420-425895629 GCA_031772625.1 Pinus tabuliformis | reverse complement strand
CCTAAGATAAATATTATGAACACTAAAATAAACAAGTTTTCCATGTTTGATTTTCATATAGTAGACAATCCTTGTCACAATGCAACGTTGGACCATGGTTGATTTTCATATTGAGACCATCTTATTCACAATGCGACTTTGATGTTAGGCCCCCTATACTACTAGTGTCCACCCCTTATTGTTATTAGTAAAACCCCCTTATAAATTGATGTACCCATGTAGTGCCCATATTGTTACTATTGTGCCCCATAGAAGCCCACAATTGTTATTATTGTGCCCTACATTATTATTGTTATGTCGGCTCTGATTATGTTATAACCCCTTAGACTCCTAATATATAGAAAGGAGGTCTTTTCATTTGTATCACCAAGAATTGTTCATTTATTTAATGTAAAGGAGGTTGCCCCCCCCTCAAGAGGCTGAATTCTAAGGCGTAGATCTATCATTTCTTGAAGCTGGTTTCATAACATTTGGTATCAGCTTTGGATTCTAGGGTTTCGATGCTCCAAACAGGTCATCGTGGCATTTTCGCTATAACTTTTTTTCTGAACGTTTCAGAAGTCGCAAAAAAAACCCATTTTGAGAAGAAATCGCGCTGAACCTTGGGTCTGAATTTCAGAGCTTTTAGCGCAATATTTTCGGAGATATGATCTGAGGAAGTTGGTCTTTTTGCAGACTCAGAATTATTACACTCAAAACAGGTGACCTGGGGAAAATCGTCATAACTTTCTTTCTGAGCATCGGATTGAAATTTCGTAAGAAGGTACAGAAAGAGGACGGACTGTAGTTTTTTTTTATATATTTTTTAGAGTCAAAGGTTGAAACAGTGACACGTGGCACTTCATACAAGTTCGCTCTACTGAACCAGTCTATAATCAGGTCACTGCGGGAGATTGTGCATAACATTTCTTGGAGAATCCAATTTGGATCAGACTGGTGGCATTTGGAAAGAGGACATAGAGGGCTACTATAGGCAACAATTTCAGAACTTAAAGATCCGAAAGTACAGAGTTACAGTCGTTTCAAGGTTGAGCTCCTAAAATCAAGAAAAAGCAAGATGAGGAAGTTTGATGGCAAGGATCCGGTAAATTGGATACTTCAGATGGAGCAATATTTTGATCTACATGGTGTACAACTGTTACAAAAGGTATGTATTGCATCTTCATATTTAGAACCAGATCAATTTTATGGTACAAAGGGCTTTGTTCTCGTAAACAACTTGTTACGTGGTCAATTTTCACGGAGGAAATGATAGCACATTATGAGGATACAAAGAGCAACACCTTCTTTAGAGCAACACCACAACAATTGGAAAGAGTAAAAGGGCTTTGTGACATAGTGGAAAGCAAAATTATGGAAACCAGGAAGTGTACCCCTCACAACTATAAAGATGGAAGTGTTGTTTTCTCCTAGCCTTCCACAACCTACAAAGGTTACACCACAACAATTGGAAGAAAAAAGAGAAAAAGGGCTTTGTTACAATTGTGATAGCAAATGCACTAAAGGTCATAAGTGTGCTGAGAAGAAATTATTTTACATAGAATATGAAGAGGAGGAAGAAAAGGATCAAGAAACAACAAAAGAAGAAGATATACGTCAGGACCTCACCCCAGAGAAAGAAGAAATGAATCAGACCATATCTTGTAAAGCATTGGCAAGAATTACCACTCCTCAAACTCTCAAGATAGAAGGACATATCAAGAAGAAAAGGTGCAAGAAGTGAAAGATCACATCGAGAAAGAAGAAATGAATCCAACCATATATTGTAATTCATTGATCGAAATTACCACTCCTCAAACTATCAAGATAGAAGGACATATAAAGAAGAAAAATGTTCGAGAAGTGAAGATCACATCGAGCATCAAGAAATGAATCCGACCATATCTTGTAAAGGATTGGAAGAAATTACCACTCCTCAAACTCTAGAGATAGAAGGACATATCAAGAAGAAAAAGGTTCAAGCAGTGAAGGATCACATCGAGCATCAACAACAAGTTCTCCAACTTTTAAAGGATAACGCCTCTTCGGTGCAAAACCGAACGAAAACAACAGGTAGATCAAAATCGTAGTGAAAAATGTTTTTATGTAGGTGATTGGGTTATTTTACTGATACATCTGAAGCAAGCTATTTATGAGAAGGAAATGTTGGCAATACTACATGCACTTAAAAAATGGCGACCTTACCGAATGGAAGACTCTTCAAGGATGAGGATGTCGAAGCATTGTTTTGTGCTATTTATATTATCCAACCAGATTGGATAAACGAAGCAAGGGATGAATGGAAGAAGGATGAAGAAGTATGGCCACTTATTCAAAAGTTGCAAAAGATCCCAATTCAAACAATATTGCCAGAAATTGAAGAGGAAAGAAAAATCATATTGGAACCAGGAGCAGTCACACAAACAAGACCCGACAGCTACAAAAATCGATCAATTTCAGAGTATCTCATCAAGTGGAAGAACTTAACCCGCTGAATATTCCACATGAAGGACAAGAATTTTATACAGAAGCATCAAGAACTACTCAAGCGTTGAGGACAACGCTTTTGAAGGAGAGTGGCATGTTAGGCCCCTATACTACTAGTGTAACCCCTTTTGTTATTAGTAAAACCCACTTATTATATTGATGTACCCATGTAGTGCCCATATTGTTACTATTGTGCCCCATAGAAGCCCACTATTGTTATTATTGTGCCCTTACATTATTATTGTTATGTCGACTCTGATTATGTTATAACCCCTTAGACTCCTATATATAGAAAGGAGCTTTTCATTTGTATCATCCAAGAATTGTGTAATGTAAAGGAGGTTTCCCCTCGAAGAGGCTGAATTCTAAGGCGTTGATCTATCTTTTCTTTTCTATCTTTTCTTGAAGCTGGTTTCATAACATTGGACCATGGTTGACCATGATTGATTTTATAAAACATGGTTGACCATGGTTGAATATTATTAAACACAAGGGACTAAAATTATAAACGCAAGTTATACAAACCCTAAGATAAATATTATAAACACTAGAATAAACATGGTTGACCATGGTTTATTTTCATATGGAGACAATATTTGTCACAATGCAATGTTGGACCATGGTTGACCATGATTGATTTTATAAAACTTGGTTGACCATGGTTGAATAATATTAAATCCAAGGGACCTGTTAGTGTCAGCCTTTGTAGCCTTCCTCCAGTGATCAAATATGCTCTTACAAAGTGATTTTAAGGTGTCAAGGTCAATTTTGTCATTTCAAAGAGTCTTCAAGCAAAATTTGGTCACTAGGCATTAGGTCTAGGGTTTGCTTTCACTCCTTTCAAAGTTGCCCAAATGTCAGTCTATGTCACTATTCAGCTGAGTCTATCATCATTCATATGGTTGTTATCATCATATCAGGTTCCATTGGGTCATGTTACACCTTGTTCATGCTTCAGTTGCGCCTAGGCAAGGTTCATTTCCCTCTCCTAGGGTTTTGAAGGCAATTTCTCTTGAATGGTCAAATCATTAGCAAAAATTGTATCCAGATGTTCATACACCTTCCCCTATCCTTCATGTACCTTATTAAACACTTCCCATCACTGAGATCCCCCAAATTCCTCATTTTCACACAAACCCTAGTTTCTTGCTACAACCTGGCAATTTTCTAGGTTGGGCCTGTGTTTTGCCCTTTTGGACCCCTTCCCCTCACTCAATCTCTGATATTCCACTTTCCCCTGCTTCCTAACATCCCCCCTACTTCCCAAATTTCCTCAAGAATTTAGAAGCTCCCTATCCCCTTCATTTCGCTTCATTTCGACAAATCTCTTGTTCCACACATCGGGGTAGGTTTTACTCAAATGATGTTTCTGAGCAATCAAAGATGAATTTTGGAAAACTGAGAGAGGTTTTTGTCCAAAACAGGCCAAGGAAGAAAAATCTCCTTCACTTTTTACACAGGTGTCATGGTTTTAGATAAATGTCAAAAATACAATCGCCTCGGGAGAATTGATGCACCTCTGAAGTGACCTTGGGAAAATCAATTTCTCCTAGATTGGTTGGCCAAATAACTTTCTTGATGAGTCAAAGGATAACTAGACAAAAATATCTTTCCAATGAGCTATCATGAGCTCAATTTGGAGTTGAGGAAGGCATTCAAAAGTTGACTGCAACAACACTCTGCCTTGAGGCAGCCTCATTTGGCACATTTTGACCAGTCTTGGGAGATTTGATTTTTTACAAGGAAAATGAACTCCAAATTGAAAAATTCCAATTTTTTTGGAAATTAGACTCAAATACCTTTCCAAAAAGCTATCTTGCGCCCGATTTGGACACCGGGAAGGCCTCCAAAAGCCTCCTGCAAAATGGCGCTACCCATATAAGGGGCGCTACGCATATAGCTTCCCCTGCCTTTGCAAAATAACACGGGCGCTACGCATATAAGGAGCGCTACGCATTGGGCCAGAACACAAAATTTTTGCCACTGCTCTTCAAAATTCAAATTCTCTCAGTCTCCTTTGCCTCCTGTAAGTTTAAATCATCTTGCTATTATCTTTGGTCAGTGTTTGGAGTTGTTTGAAGATCGGTTGTAAGAGTATGAATGTTGAAAAACACAAACCCTACTCTCTTGTAAAGAAATGCCTCTTTAGGGTTTGAATTTGAAGTTTTAGAATTTGACTTTGGTGCCAAAACATTCCATATCTCACTTGTATTTTCCTTTCCCCACTACTGTCATATCATCATACAATGCCTCCCTTTTCCCTATTCCCTTTAAAATCACTCATATCACTTCGTCCCTCTCCTATTTCCCTATATCCCATCCCTAAAACTTGCCATTTGTTACCACTTTCCATCCTTCATATCAGTTATAGGTTCCAAAATTCCATACAGTCAAGTGACTGTGCTCACATCCTTAATTTCACTTGACTCAAGCATATTTTCTTCACTTAATTGAATCATGTTGTTCCCATAGCTCATTTTCCCACAGTCCACTATTCACACGACCCTATTTCCCACAGTTCCTCCCACATTTGGCGTTTGAAACAAAAGCACCAAATCCTCATTCTTCATCTCATTTAAGCCAACACAGATTTTGCAACATCATGGAGGCGGACAACAACACATCATACAACCAAGACAGAGATTGCACCACTGAACTGCATACACCAGGAGGACACTGAAGCGCCGTGAAACACCTGATCCACTCTGGATTTTGGCCGAGGCTTCGTTGGCTGGGCATGATACATGATGGAGGGTCTTCGCTCTGAATTTGAGCAAATTCGGAGAAATTTTTGTCATTTTGAAATATTTTGGCCTAAAAACAGATTTTTCAGCTATACGAGTAGCGCGTCGACGCGCTCGCTTATGATTGGGACACTTGCTGGAGGAAAAATTTATATTTTTGGGTTTTTCATGGTAAGTTATGCATGCTCAAGTATTGCCGAAGCATTTCATCAAGTTCTGGATGATCAAAAGGGCCAAAAACACCATGAAAACCACCTTTCTGCCACCTTTTGCACCAGCAGGAAGTACTTCTGGGAGAATGAAGTTTTGGAGGGGAAAATGAGCTCCAAATTGAAAAATTCCACTTGGGTTGGATAGCCAACATCCAGGGCTTTCCAACGAGCTATCATGAGCTCAATTTGGATGCCAGGAAGTGCCCCAAAAATAGGTTGAAAGTCGCGCTACGCGTATGGCTCAAGGGCGCTACGCATACAGATTTTGGTCAATTTTTCACTTTCCAGCTCAGAATTTCGGCCAGTTATGACCAGTTTCACCTCTTGATGTGATTTTTGACCCAGCTTGATATAATTTGATGTACATGATGTAAACTTGGCACTTATTTACCATATTCTAGATGATTCATTCACAAAATAGCAAAAATTTAATGTAATGAATCAGTTTCCTTCTTTTTAGAGGCAGGTTGTTTTGGTCACCTAGATTCTTGCTCCATGTTTAGAATTGGTTCAAACTGCTCCTAGAAGGAGGAGCTCGACCCCTAGAGGTTAGGGAATGGGTTGGCTTGGTCTATATTATGTAATTTTTCAGTCAGTAGCAAGGGTTGGACTCTTGGGAAGATTTTGGCACACTATTGTACATATTTTTCATATTTTGGCTAAGGAAAGATCAGAGGTTTTGCAGCACCTGTTGGGATTCTTGTGGCTTTTAGTTCTTGATGGTGTTATCTCTCATTTATTGTAAGTTCATTCATGTTTAATGTATGCCATTCCCTTCTTATGCTTCTGAAACTAAATGAATGAGTAAATGAGGTTGAATCCATTGTTTACAGTGCTCTGCCTTTAAATTTGTTTAGTTTTACATGTTTTCGCCAGTTTGGAGAGGATCCATGTTCTCCCTTGCCCTCTTCAGCTCCTTGTCATTCTGATCCATCCATACACCTGATCAAAGGCATCAAGACTACTGCCTACCTTGCCCCAACTCGAAATTCTGCAAAGATCTGGTCTCATCCCCGAGCCCAAATTTATTTTTTCCCTTTTCTCCAACAAAACCCCAAAAAATTTTAAATCAAACCTCCCTATCCATTTACTAGCCTAAAATCAATATCCATTATAAGTCATCTCAGCTCCTTTGAAGATCTTTTGCCGAGATAGACCCGGAGAGAGCCCTCTCCTGTCCTCGTAGGGCTAGCTAAGAGGCTGAGCATGATTTGATGTGGTCTCGAGTTTTTCCTTCCTCAGCCTGAGGCAGATTTGAGCGCTAACAGGACCAATATTATAAACGCAAGGTATATAAACCCTAAGATAAATATTATACACAGTAAATAAATATGGTTAACCATGGTTGATTTTCATATTGAGGCAATCCTTGTCACAACGCGACATTGGACCATGCTTGACCATGATTGATTTTCATATCGAGAGAATCTTTGACACAATGCAACGTTGGACCATGGTTGATTTTCATATTGAGACAGTCTTTGTCACAATGCGACGTTGGACCATGGTTGACTTTGATTGGCCATGGTCGAATAATATTATATCCAGGGGACTAATATTATAAACCCAAGGTATATAAACCCTACATAAATATTATAAACACTAAAATAAACATGGTTGACCATGGTTGATTTTCATATTAAGACAATCCTTGTCACAATGCGACGTTGGACCATAGTTGACCATGCTTGACCATGATTGATTTTCATATCGATACAACCTTTGTCACAATGCAATGTTGGTCCATGGTTGACCATGGTTGCTTTTCATATTGAGACAAAGTTTGTCACGATGCGACGTTGGACCATGGTTGACCATGATTGATTTTACAAACCATGGTTGACTATGATTGATCGCGGCTGACCACGATTGATATTATAAACCCAAGGGATTAATATTAAAAGCCGAAGGGATTATAAACCCAAGGGAATAATATAAAACCAAGGTATATAAACCCTGAGATAAATATTATAAACCCTTAAATAAACATGGTTAACCATGGTTGATTTTCATATTTGACAATATTTGTCACAATGTGATGTTGGACCATGCTCGACTGTGGTTGAACCCTTAGATTAATAAACCCGAGGGATTGATATTATAAACCCAAAGGAATAATAAACCCAAGGGATTAATACTAAAATCCTAAGGGATTATGAACCCAAGGGAATAATATTAAACCCAAGGGACTAATATTATAAACCCAAGATATATAAACCCTAAGATAAATATTATAAACATTAAAATAAATACGGTTGACCATGGTTGATTTTCATATTGAGACAATCCTTGTCACAATGCAACGTTAGACCATGGTTGACCATGATTGACCATAGTCAACCATGACTGATTTTATAAAACATAGTTGACCATGGTTGAATAATATTAAACCCAAGGGACTAATATTATAAACCCACGGTATATAAACCCTAGGATAAGTATTATAAACACTAACATAAACATGGTTGACCATGGTTGATTTTCATATGAAGACAATCTTTGTCACAATGCGACGTTGGACCATGGTTGACCATGCTTAACCAAGATTGATTTTCACATTGAGAAAATATTTGTCACAATGCGACATACAACCATGGTTTATCATGGTTGATTTTCATATTAAGACAATCTTTGTCACAATGCAACATTGGACCATAGTTGACCAGGATTGATTTTATAAAAAATGGTTTACCATGGTTGACCATAGTTGGCCATGATTGATATTATAAACCAAGGGATTAATACTAAAAACCCAAGGGAATAATATTAGACCCTAGGAATATGAACCCTTAGATTAATAAACCCAAGGGATTGATATTATAAACCCAAGAGAATAATATTAAACCCTAGGAATATGAAACCTTAAATTGGTAAACCCATGATTGATTGGTTTACCATGATTGATTTTCATGTCAAGACAATCTTTGTCACAATGCGACGCTTGACCATGGTTGATTTTCATATTGAGATAATCTTTGTCACAATGCGGCGTTGGATGATGGTTGACCATGATTGATTTTATAAAACATGGTTGACCATGATTAATATTATAAACCCAAGGGATTAATACTAAAAACCCAATGGAATAATATTAAACCTAGGGGAATAATATAGACCCAAGGTATACAAACCCTAAGATAAATATTATAAACCCTTAAATAAATATGGTTGACCATGGTTGATTTTCATATTATCCCTTCGGTTTAATATTAATAAGTATCCCTTGGGTTGTCGAGTCCCAGTAACACAACCGGTTGAGAAAGGGTTTCATTAGCATGGCGACGTGTGTTCAAATCCCATTGGGCTGCTAAGCACTTACGCTAGGAGGAGACATCGGAAATACAAAAAATAAATATCCCTTGGGTTTAATATTGTTATTTACATGTCTGTAAACACACCAATATCAAAACCTATAAATTATATGAGCAATTGTAACAACCCTCGTCAAAATTCCATGTAATAAAGTTAATAAAGGAAAAACAATAACCAAGGTCATGGGAAACATATTCCAAGCTGAATGTTGGGAAAAACATCCTAGTGTGGGTGTTCATTTGGTTTATTATTGCTACGAAAATTGGCAAAAGCAATGGCAAAGGTTTTGGAAAGGCAAAAGTCATTAATTGACATTTTATTTATGAAAATAATGGAAAATAGGAGAAAATGAAGGTGAAAGGTCACAGGTTGCGTGTGAGGAGAAAAATTAAGAAAATAGAGGCTTCATTAATAAAAAGGCTTATGAGGATCAATTCACAACCTTTTTTCAGTTCAGTTTTGGAGCTCTCTCTCTCTCTACTCTCTCTCTCATACTCTTGGACACTTAGAGCATTCTTGGAGCACTCTAGCATTAGAGGAAAGAAGGCAAAGGAAGGACAAGAAGAAAGAGGAAGCAAAGATCAAGCGGCTACAATGGGATTACTTGTAGGTATCGAGTTGCATGTATGATTTCCTTGCTAGTTTTGGCATGCATGGTACATGCATGTGTGTTTTTGGTTCTCTTGTTGTCATTGGCATGGGTTTTTCCAGGTGTGACAGTGTTTTTCAACCTTGCCTTTCCATTTCTGGATAGCCATGGTGTGATGGGGTTCTCTTTTTTTGGTTGAGCTAGATTTCCGAATGGATTCGAAGCTAAGTGGGGTGGTCTCAGGATTAATCACAAGGCCTAGGAATCCTAGGGTGGGATATATGGTAAAGCTTGATTGTGAATACCCTTGATTAGGCCTAGGAATCCCTTGACTGGTAATGGCGGGATACATAGTAAATCCTAGAGGGTGGTGACCTCGTAGGCCTAGGAATCCCTTGATCGGTAATGGCGGGATACACGGTAAAGTCGAGAGGTTGAGATAGACAAATTCCTCACGGTTTAGGTGGAGAGATCCGGAGGCATCCATGCTTGTATAGGCCTAGTGATCTAGTGGGATTGCGGTAAAGCCTAGTTGTATTGATGAGGGTTTCGAGCCTAATAATCCCTCATTGGATATAAGGTAAATCCCGAGGAATCCCTAGTTGGTTTTGTTGTGAGTCCCACATTCATGCTTGGAATATGGCATGGGGGTGATTAGCTGAAAGAAAGATTTGGTTCAACCCAATCTATGGTCGAGTGGTTCGTGGAAGTCCCTGACTTGGTTGGCTTATGCATACATTAATAAGAGCTCATTTTCCTTGGTATTTCATGTGTAATTGTACCTATTAATATGTGGTTTTGTGGTTGTTATATCCTTGTTATTTATGTTGGTTATAAGCATAGTTAATGACAGACTTTGGTTATGGCTCTCATCATGATTTGATTAGTACATGAAATGTGAATAAATATATGACATAATAGATGAGAATGTAGCTATTGTGATAAGGCATCTATTCTTCTTGGTGATTCTCATATAAGTATGAGACCCTTATACTCAGATACGTTGTTATGGCCTGTAGATTACATATTTGCGATATGTTTGACGAAATGTCTGTCATGGCTAGTAGGGGTCCGGTCAAGTCCTTGTACTAGTGTTTGAATTAGTAGCTTTAATTCATGGTTATTTATCAGTTTTAGATGTTTCATGAAATTATTTTCGAAGGCCTGAGATCTAACCCTAAAAAAGTGGCACATAATCTGGGGTCGTTGGCTCAGAACTGCCTAAAAAATACCATAGTCACTGGCACGCCTTGTTGTGGGAGCGACTGGAGGGCCTCAGTCACATGCATGGATTGTTATGGGAGCAGTTGGGGGTATAGCTCAACAAAAAGACAAGTTGTCTCAGGGGTTAGGCACCTGGAAGGTTTAGTTGTCTCCTGAAGGTTCTGTAGCTCCTAAGGAGGGTCAGATTGGTTTTGTTTTGTTGGTTCCACTTCCTTAACTATACATGGGGAATTGAATCACATGATAGTAACTCTTCGTCACATGTTTACCCCAGTGGACCGGTTAGATTAGATAAATGTGGGAAGAGGGTGTTATAGAGTGGTATCAAAGCATGGTTCACCCCTTGGATTGGATGGGCGGAATGTGTTGGTCATGCATATGTGTCGATTACATATGTGTTCTTTATGCTTGTGGTCTATGTGCTTGTTGTGGATGCATGGTGGTGGTCATTGTTGTAGTTGTGTCATCATGTGAAAGTTGATGGTGTTGTTGTTAGATGTGTTGTCATGAGTGTATGTTAGTCATGGACTTGTTATCCATGTCAGTGTCTATATGTTATTATGCATACCTTGACATGGTTATAGTTGTCGTGCATGTGGTTGGTATGGTCATGTATGAAAGCTGGATAATAGTTGAAATGATGATTATATGTTGATATGATTATGTTTATACATTTATTGCTCTAATATGGTTGATCTTGCCGACGAGATATCCACCCTTGAACTATACTGAGGTATGTTAGCTATGGCGTGTTTTAGTTTAAGCTAACATGGTATACTTGTAGGAAGAATATCAAAGATGACTAGCAAGATGATAGACTATAGTTCACAAGACTCTCCCTATGGATCAAATGAGCAACATGGTGTTGGGCACTCTTCTGACATAGCAGACACATTGAGAAGTTTGAAGGTAGAAATAAGAAGTTGCAAAGCAGATAATGACATAATAATTCAGGCATAGGAGAAACAAGCAGAGGTTAATACAATAATGCTTTAGAGTTTGTTAGAATTGCAAAGATAGGGACCACTTATGATCAACCATGGGTAGGAGGATAGGAATAATGGGGCATATGGCAGTATATCTCATGGTGGGCATAGGTCAGATAGGGATGACACAATCAGAGATGGCAAGCTCTTGGATACACTGGATAGGAGAGGTGATGGACACAGTTTCTATTCTAGTTCTAGTTTCGACAGGTACCATGGTCATCATTGCTATCATCCTTATAGGAGGAGTGATAGGGTATATTTGTCATATGAGTTCAAGAAAGCCAAGCCACCTACCTTTGATGGGGATTTGAAGAAGTCAGAGGATGCAGAGGCATGGATAATAGGGATGAAGAAATTCTTTGCGCTGCATGATTACACGAATAATATGAAAGGCATAATAGTTATCTTCAACCTTAAAGGGAAAACAAACATCTGGTGGGAAGATGTGAAGCGGGTCAAAGATATCAAGATAGAGGAGTTGAGTTGGCATGAATTCAAGAGACTTAAGGAAGAAGTACTTGTCAAAGAGGTACTACGACAACAAAGCTAAGGAATTTTATGAGCTAAAGATGGGATCGATGACAGATGAGGAGTATACGACCAAGTCTTGGAGTTATTGAGGTATGTATCGTATCTTAAGGATGAAAAATCCAAAGTTCAGAGATTTGTCAGTGGATTTCCATTAGTATTTAAAGATCAAATTGAGTATGATGAGCCTCAGTCGCTTGAGGAAGTTATTGGGAAATTGAAGCACTATTATGAGCAATCAAAGTGTAAGAAAAAATATTAGCAAGGTTGGAAAGGGAAAGACAAAGCTAAAGGTAAATAACAAAAAAAATAACACGACCTCATAATGCAGGAGAGAAAGAAAATGTTGCACCTTACAAGAAGTTTAATGGGTCACAACATGGAGGGCAACAAAATAAAGGTGATGGTAAAGGACAATTGTAGTGTTGGATATGTGGCAAGGAGCATCTCAAGAGGGATTTTCCGCAAAATCAGGGTGGTAGGCCTCAGATTTACAGTGCACAGGAAGCGCAGACAGTTGGGGATGTTGGGCAGAGCATTCCACAAATCTATGCAACATTAGATAACAAGCAAACAAATCACCATGCATCTATTATCAAGATGGACGATAAGCTTTGTGGTTAAGTTGTTTCTATTTTTCTTGACCCTGGATCTAATTATAATTATGTTAGTCTTGACCTAGTGGATAAGTGTGGTTTGAATAAAGAAGTGCATGCAGAATCTTGGTTAGTGTAGTTGGCTACAGGTACAAAGAAGAGAGTTCATCATTGGGTAAGAGCTTGTGCATTCGAGTTGAATGGTATGCCTACCTCAACACATTTGAATGTACTGTCATTGGGATCATATAGTATGCTTTTGGTTATGGATTGGTTGTATCTTCATAGGACTAAGGTGGACTATTATGACAAAGCTATTGAATGCTTGGATGATAATGGAGAACAGAGGATCTTGTAGGGTAAGAAGAAGGCAACATCAGTTAGAATGGTGAAAATTATGCAGGCAAAGTGCAGTCGCAGAAAAGGGTGTGTGTTATTTGTAGTGCATATTTATAGTGATAAAGGTAAGGATGTTGAGGATGTAGAAGTTATGAAGAGGTACCCAATCCTACAACAATTTCAGGATGTGTTTCCAGCAGATATTTCAGATTTGTCGCCTCACAGGGAAGTGGAATTTTCTATTGCATTGATACGAGGGGAAGCACCAGCATCAAAGGCACCATATAGGATTAGCACATCGGAGTTAGTGGAATTGAAGTTGCAGTTGAAGGAAATGCTTGATAAGGGATACATCAGGCCAATTGTATCACCTTGGGGTGCACCAATGTTGTTGTTTTGAAGAAGGATGGTACTCTTAGGTTATGCATTAATTATAGACAGTTGAACAAGGTGACCATCTAGAATAGGTATCTGTTGCTAAGGATTGATGAATTGTTTGATCAATTGAAGGGAGCAACATTGTTCTCGAAGATTGACTTGAGGTTAGGATATCATCAGGTACACATTAAAGAAGAGGACATCTATAAGATTGCTTTCTGGACCAGGTATGGGCATTATGAGTTTGTTGTAGTTCCATTTGGTTTGAATAATGCTCCAACTACTTTTATGTGCTTGATGAATAGTGTGTTGTGTCCTTATTTGGACAAGTTTGTCATTGTATTCATTGATGATATATTGATATATTCTAAGAATGAGGAAGAGCATGTTGAACACTTAGCAACAATGTTGAGATTGTTGAGAGAGCATCAATTGTATGCTAAGCTCATTAAATGTAGTTTCTTTCAGATAGAGGTACACTACTTGGGGCATGTGGTTTCCAAGGAAGGCATAATAGTGGACTTGGAGAAGATAAGAGCTATCATGGAGTGGGAAGTTCCTAGAAATGTGGATGAGGTGAGATCATTTATGGGGCTAATAGGTTATTATAGGAGGTTCATCAAGAAATTATCTCAGATTGCATATCCTATTACGTCATTGCAGAGGCAAGGTAAGAAATTTGAATGAACAGAGGAATGTGAAACCAATTTTGATCAATTAAAGCAGTTGTTGAGAAATGCTCCCGTTTTAAAGATTACAGATTCAGACAAAGAGTTAATGGTGTGTAGAAATGCCTGCAAGAGAGGAATTGGTGGAGTCTTGATGCAGGAAGGGCAAGTAGTGTTCTATGAGTCATGGAAACTAAATAAGCACGATCAGAATTATTTGACATGTGATCTTCAGTTGGCAACGATCATCCATGCATTGAAGATGCGAAGACACTATCTTCTTGGTAGGAGGTTTGTATTGTTGAGCGGTCACAGTGGGTTGAGGTATCTATTTGACCAACTGAATGTGACTGCCAGACAAAATAGATAATTGGCCACGATTAGTGAGTTTGACTTTAAGATCTGGTACATTAAAGGAAAGAAAAATAGGGTTGCAGATGCTCTTAGCAGGAGAGTACAGGTGAATCATATAACAACTATGAGTTCTTATGGGACAGACTTATAAGATCAGATCTTACAGGTAGGACAATAGGATGATAGGTATATGGAGCTTATGCACAAGTTACAACATGGTACATGTGATCGGGATGTGGACTATCATCTTACATCAGATGGTTTGGTCAGATTTAGGGATAGGATCTATGTGTCGAATGACAATGAGATCAAGAAGACTATCTTGCGAGAATTTCATGCAAAACCATATTTAGGTCACCTAGGATACCAAAAGACATTGATAATGGTGAAGAAGTTATATTATTCGATGAATCTGAAGAAGGAAGTGATAGAGTTTGTGGCTAGATGCTTATATTGTCAACATGTACAGGCAGAGTGTAAAAGTCCAGGTGGATTACTAAAGTCAATTCTAATTCTAGAGTGGAAATGGGAGGTCATTTCCATGGATTTCATCATAGGTTTGTCGAGGACATCTAGACAACATGATTCCATCATGGTTGTGGTGGACAGGTTGACAAAGGTAGCGCACTTCATTCTAGTGAAGTCTACATATTCAGCTAATGATGTATCACAGGTCTTCATCAGATATGTAGTGAGGTTGCATGGTGTTCTGAGGAAGATTGTGTTAGATAGTGATGCTAAGTTCACTTCCAAGTTTTCGAAAGAATTGTTTGCAATTTTGGGGACAAATTTTTCCTTCAACACTGCTTATCATCTGTAGACAAATGGGCAGACATAGAGGGTCAATAGGATATTGGAGGACATGTTGAGGATGTATGTGATGCATCAACAGAGGAGATGGGAAGAGTACCTTCTGTTGGTTGAGTTTGCTTACAACAATGGGTATCAAGAGTCACTGAGGATGAGTCTGTTTGAGACATTGTATGGGCGGAGTTGTAATACTCCCATCAGTTGGAGTGATCCAGTGAACAGGGTATTGATAGGACCGGACATGTTGGCAGAGATGGAACAGGAAATGCAGGTTATCAAGGAGAATTTAAAGATAGCACAAGATAGACAGAAGAGTTATGCAGATCGGAACATGTTGTTTAAGAAGTTTCAGGTTGGGGAAGAGGTGCAGTTGTGCATCAACCCCAAGAAGATCTCCTTGAGGATTGGATCATGTGCCAAGTTAACACCTCGGTTTTGTGGACCTTTCAAAATTCTTGAAAGGATTGGACTAGTATCCTATTGACTCACACTACCTCCAATAGTGAAATTCCATGATGTTTTCCATGTGTCATTGCTTAAGAAGTATGTTAAATATGTTGCTCATGTGATTGACTGGTCTGTATTGCAGGTGTAGCCAAAAGGAGAATTCCAGCCGGAACCTCAGTGTATGTTGCAGAGAAAGATGCTCATGCTCCCAAATCGACCAATTGAGCAAGTTAAAGTGAAGTGGAAGCACTTTGGGCCCGATGAAGCTACATGGGAGATGGTTGATCAAATGTGGGCTATGTATCCTTCTCTATTCACTTACTGAGTGAATGTTTTTGGCATATGTTTTGGTGTGATATTTTGGTATATGTAGATATGTATATGGATATAAATACCACCGTGTGTTGTGTTATAACACTCCAATAAGTGGTATAGGTATCATGTCGTTATGGTTGTCATGTTGTTATGTATCTCATGTGGTGTCCTTCTCAATAGGATGATCATTGTAAAAACTGCATCGATCTAAGTTATAAAGCTCCATGGGCAGTATGTTTCACTTACAACAATCTTGTTGTTTTGTAGGTGTCATTGAACACCGAGGAAAGTGTTCCACCAAGGGGGGGGGGGGTCTGTAGCATCCGTGGTCAATTTTCCATGTAATAAAGTTAATAAAGGCAAAATAATAACCAAGGTCATGGGACACTTATTCCAAGTTGAATGTTGGGAAAAACATCCTAGTGCAGGTGTTCATTTGATTTATTATGGATAAGGAAATTGACAAAGGATTTGGAAAGGCAAGAAGCATTAATTGGCATTTTATTTATGAAAATAATGGAAAATAGAAGAAATGGAAGGTGAAAGGTCATATGTTGCATGTGAGGAGGAAAATGAAGGAAAAATAATGGAAAATGAAGAAAATAGAGGCCTCATCAATAAAAAGGCTTATGAGGATAAATTCACAACCTTTTGTCAGTTCAGTTTTGGGAGCTCTCTCTACTCTCTCTCTCATACTCTTGGACACTTAGAGCATTCTTGGAGCACTTTAGCATTGGAGGAAATAAGGTAAAGGAAGGTCAAGAAAATAAGAGGAAGCAAAGATCAAGCAAGGAAGAGCAAGATCAACCGATTATAGCGGGATTACTTGCAGGTATTGAGTTGCATGTATGATTTCCTTACTAGTTTGGGAATACGTTGTACATGCATGTGTGTTTTTGGTTCTCTTGTTGTCATTGGCATGAGTTTTTCCAGGTGTGACAGTGTTTTTCAACCTTGCCTTGTCATTTTCGGATAGCCATGGTGTGATGGGGTTCTCTTGTTTTGATTGAGCTAGATCGCTGAATGGATTCGAAGTTGAGTAGGGTGGTCTCAGGATTAATCACAAGGGCTAAAAATCCCGGGGTGGGATATACAATAAAGGCTGATTGTGAATACCCTTAATTGGGCCTAGGAATCCCTTGACTAGTAATGGTAGGATACATGGTAAATCCTAGAGGGTGGTGACCTTGTAGGCTTAGGAATCCCTTGACCGGTAATGGAGGGATACACGGTAAGGCAAAGAGGTTGAGATGGGAAAATTCCTCACAGTTTAGGTGGAGAGATTCAGAGGCATCCATGCTTGTATAGGCCTAGTGATACAGTGGGATTGCAGTAAAGCCTGGTTGTATTGATGAGGCTTTCGGGCCTAGGAATCCCTTGGTGGATATACCATAAATCCTGAGGAAGCCCTGATTGGTTTTGTTGTGAGTCCCACATTCATGCTTGGAATATGGCACAGGGGTGATGGACTGAAAGAAATATTTGGTTCAATTGAATTTATGGTGGGGTGGTTCGTGGAAGTCCTTGACTTGGTTGGCTTATGCTACATCAATAAGTGATCCTTTTCCTTTGGTATTTCATGTGTAAATGTACTTTTTAATATGTGGTTTTATGGTTGTTATATCCTTGTTATTTCTGTTGCTTATACGCTGGTTACAAGCATGGTTTATGATATACTATAGTTATGGCTCTCATCATGATTTGATTAATACATGAAATGTGAATGAATATATGAATATAAGTATGATACACCTATGCTCAAATATGTTATTATGACCTGTAGATTACACATTTATGATATGTTTGATGAAATTCCTTTCATGGATAGTAGGGGTCTAGTAAAGTCCTTATATCAATTTTTGTATTAGTAGCTTTAATTCATAACTATTTATCATTTATGGAATTTTCATGAAGTTATGGGCAGAGGCTTGAGACCTAGCCCTGAAAAAGTGGCACATAATCTAGGGTCATTGTCTCAGAACTGCGTAAAAAAGGCCACAATCACTGGGATGCCTTATTGTGGGAGCGACTAGAAGGCCTCAGTTGCATGCATGGCTTGTTATGGGAGTGGCTAGGGGTCTAGCTCAACAAAAAGACAAGTTGTCTCATGGGTTAGGCAGCTGGAAGGTTGGTTGTCTCCTAAAGGTTCTTTAGCTCCCGAGGAAGGTCATGTTGGTTTTGTTTTGTTGGTTCTAATTCCTTCACTGTACATGGGGAGTTGAATCACATCATTGTAACTTTTCGTCACATGTTTACCCCAGTGGACTGGTTTGCTTGGGTAAATGTGGGAGGAGGGTGTTACAAAAATAGTTAAATGTGGGCAAACCCTATAGAAAGGGCACTCTTCTATAGGGTCTTATACATTAAAATTTGAAAAACGAACAATATGCATGTTTCTCTCTCTCTCTCTCTCTCTCACTATATATATACATATATACACTAATATTGCAAAATAAAACCCTTCCTTGACAACCCAATTGTTGTCAAAATAAAACCCTCTCTGTTGAGGGAAAAGTAAGAACTGTGACACAAGTTTAACTGTACAGGCACATTAAAAATTATTACATCAACGGCATAAAGGAAAATTCACAACATTCCAATATTTAAAGAATTTAACAACATTGAAACCTACCCCATAAATGTATTGAACAAACAAATTATTCACACATGTATGAAAACTATGTTTCACAGCCGAGAAATGCACACAATCCAATTTAGTTTGACCAACTAATAAAAACAGGTAACCTAGAAATAAGTTCCAAAGTTAAATTAATTATTTAAAAACCTACAACAAGCTTGTTTAATTATAAAATATTAATGATATTAAATATTTAAAATATATTCGTGAAGGAATGGCCTTTTTAATTGAATTTTATTATGAATCTTGGGAAGTGGTTAGTAGTTCGGATTGTTTTAGTAATTACTGGGATATAAGTTATTTACTTGTGGTTTTTAGTATCAAAATAATCTGAGAATTGAAGTGGTTCTTTGTGTTCATAGAATGTCACAACACCAAGTTTTCCTACCAACCAGAGAATTTTGTTTTTTTTTTTCTAAAGATAATTAGCATTATACTTGTATTCTGGTAATGTTTTCATGAAAATTGTGTCATGTAAAAGAAAGAATAAAACATCAACATTTTGTCTCATATCCGTCATCTACATTTCGATACATTACCTCCTTTACTTTTTCTATTAAAGAAGTTGGTCATCTTGATGTATATAAATGTTTTCACTTTTTAATGTTTGTTGACATGAGGTACTTTTATGTTTTCCTTATTTTTGAAATTCGCACTTCTGTAGCTTTACAAATTATTAATAAAACTATCACCACTTATCATGCAACTTGTGGAAGCTTCTCCTCATCCTTCTTGACTTATGATATATTATTTTTCATCACTTACAAAACAAAAGGCTAATGAGTTTATCATTGACCCGAATCGTTGTTGTTGTTTGTTTGTTTGTTTTTTTTTTTAATTGAGTACATTCTATGACCATACTTAACTTATGTGTGTGTGTGTGTGTGTATATATATATATATATATAGTTTACATAATGGTATACCCATATTTCGTGCTGCCACAATACTCTAGTGTATTTGTGATATCGTCGAAGGTTTTATAATTTGCATATAGTCTACTTCTCCTTGTTACAAGAGTGAATGTGGGATATCGTTTGGGTCTTTTACACTTTTCCTAACTGCCATGCATAACCTTTTTATGTTGCCTTAGTCATGTGTTGGTCACATGATAACCTTGTAACTCGAGGATTACTCCAAGAATCATATTCTTTAGAACTGGTTTATTATTGTTTTTGATCCGGACTTATGTAGGAACGCAACAAAATATAGATATAAACATAAACACAAAGATGCAGCAGAAATAAAACTTCGTTTCATTAATGTCAAAGAACTAAAATATGCTTACATACATAATGGAAATAAAATAGCTCATGTGACCAAAACTTATCTTTGAGAAGAGATGTGGCAGCAACATGCATTTAAAATGTGTTACAATGAGGCTATAGGGCCTTTTTATTATTTAACAACAAAGGAAAATTCTAAACAACCAAAACCCTAAACCCAAGAGATGAAACACCAAGAGTTTGTGGGCCCCGTTGGGGTTAGTTGGGCAACCAATTTCCTGGAGTCGTAACTTGGTCATATGATCTATGTTTGGTGCGTACGATACCTCGTTGGAAATATCTCTCTAAGTACTACAGGATTTTCCATAGGCCCATTGTTATAGCTTGCTGCGAGCCTCAAAAAAATGTCGTTCAGGGAGTCAAAACAACTCCGAAAGTTCAGAACCCAAAAAACTGCTAAAAATAGTAAATGTTGTTATAAACAAGGAAATAGAAGAAACAGAATGGAGGTCTAGGTGGAATAGGCAAGTGACCACCAATATCCACCTGGATCAGTCCTCCCCCCTTAGGAAGGAATGGTCCCCATTGCGTGCAAATTCTCCATGAGGTGAGGAATTTTTGGTTGAATATGGTCCCTAGTGAACCACTTGCCCTGGTGAAGGAGTTGACTGCTTTGAAAACTCTATATATTTGGATCCTTTGTTGGCGAGTGTTCTTGATATGTGTGTCCATAATCTTGTCAGTTGTGGCCTGCTCGATTCAGCTTGGGTTGAGATCTGTTGGTGTCAGTTAATCAACAACGTCAGATGTTTCCAACAATGGAGGAAAGTATGGTCACAACCCATCCACATTGAATATTGGGTGTAGAACAAGGAACGATGGAATACTGAGCTTGAAGGCATTGTCCCCTATAACCTTGGTGATGGTGTACGACCCATATCGGAGTGGGAAAAACTTGCGATGGGGCCCAATAAGGTGCTCCATATGCAAATGTAACCAAAATTTGTCGCCCACCTGGAACTTATATGGCACGCGATGTTGATCATGACACTGCTTGTACTTAGCATTGGCTCTGTCCAATATCATGGACCTGCTGGTGGATATGCTGAATGCGCTCAATGAAGTCGTTAGCCCGGTCAACTTTGAACTGGACATGATCTGAATTTGTTTGAGTAGTTGCAAATGGTATGGCCACATCAATGGGACATAGTGGCTAGAATCCCAACCCCACCTGAAAGGGGATGTTGTCAGTTGAGCTATGGAGAGCTTTGTTGTAACTATGCTAGTCATAAGGGAGGCTTTCATCCATGTGCGTGGATGCTTCGAGTTTTACATGCAAAAAATGTGCATGATCATCCTATTAATGACCTCTGTTTGACATCAGTTTGGGGGTGGAAGGTCCTGGACTTAGTGAGCTTGGTATCCAACATTGAATAGAGGCTTGACCAAAATGTACTCAAGAACCTGTTGTCTCGGTATGAGATAATGGAATGTAGGATCCAAAAATGTACCCACACTCGTTCAAGGAAGATCTTAGCAGTGGATTATGTTTTGATACTCTTCTTGTAGGCCACTAGAATGGCCATCTTTGATAATTTGTTAACGACCACAAACACGTAGTCGTTTCTATGCTTAGTAGAAAGAAGGCCCGACATGTAATCCATGGAGATGGGTTCCCAAGGTTGACTAGGAGTGGGTAGAGGAGTATATATGCCTTGCTTCTTGATTGTTGGTTTGGCAATGGCGTAGCCAGTGCAAGATCTGATGTACTTCCCAACATCTCGTTAAAGGTTCGACCAATAAAAATACTTATGCAGTCTTTCCAATATTTTCTATAATCCAAAATGTCCATCGACCTAATTGTAGTGCGCCTCCCAAATCATCTTGGCACACTCACTTGTAGGAACACATAGGTGTCCCAAGTGGCATAACAGTGCGCCTTGGAGGTGAAAATCTAAAACTTGCTTGCCTTCTGGGAGCATCTGGTATGTGTATCTGAATTCTAGATTGCTCTTGTAAATATGCGGCCACCCCTAAGTCTTGTATCCATAACAGTCGAGCACAGTGGTCGGCTGAGACAATCTGCAACATTATTGGCGCTACCCTTCTTATACTGGATGTTCAAATGGAACTGTTGTAGTTATGTGGACCATTTCTGATGGTGATCGTTCTGCAACTTCCCTTATATCTGTATGAACTGCAAGTGTCAGTGGTATGTGTGGATGATTGTTTCCTTCCCCATAATGTGATGCTTGCATTGTCAGCGAACCTACATAATAGAATACATCTCGTTGTCATAGGTGGGATACTTTCGGACTATATCTAAAAGTGTCTCACTATGATATGCCACCAGATGCCCATGTTGGGTAAGAACTACACCAATAACATAGTCAGAGGCCTTTGTCTCGATTTCAAATGGTTGTTGTAGGTCTAGTAATGTGAGCACTAGTGTAGAGAAGAGGCGATATTTCAACTCAACAAATGCCTTCTATTGCGATTCAGACCAAAAGAACTTTTCTTTCACTTTGCCCTTGGTGACTTCACTCAAAGGTTAAATGATATGAGAGAATCCCAACACAAACTTGCGATAGAAATTGGAAGGACCCAGAAAGTTACAGAGCTTTGTTAGAGTGTTTGGGGATGGCTAATCTCTAATAAATTGTATCTTGGTTGTGTCCACATGCACACTTGACTCATTAATGATGTACCCTAGATATTGAACCTGGTTCATAACAAAAGTGGATTTATCCAAATTGGCACACAATTTGTGATGTCACAGGGTTTGGAGGACCTTCCAGATATGGTGTATGTGCTCTTCCCAACTCCAGCTGAAGATCAAGATGTCATCCATCATCCACATGAAGGCTGCGGGAGCATTCGTCAACCCAAAAGGCATGACTAGTGATTCAAAAAGTCCCTCCTTGGATTTGGAGGTAGTCTTCCACACATTGGAGGGTCCAATTGGTACCTGGTGATAATCGGACTTCAAGTCAATATTGCTGAAATATTCGGCCCCCTTGAGCTGGTCCAGAAGGTCATCAATATGTGGCATTGGATACCTATTCTGGAAAGTGATCTTATTCAACGCCCAATAGTCAATAAAGAGTCTTTAAGTGCCATCTTTCTTTTGTACCAACACGATCGGGCTCCCACAGGGTGATGAACTTGGCCTGATGTGCCCTTTTTGCAACATTTGTTGAATTTGCCTCTTAATTTTATCATTCCCCATAACATAGCGTCAATAGATTTGTCCATTGAGTAGCAACGTGCCCAAGGTAAGATCAATGGAGTACAAGACCTGAAGATGTAAGGGTACCCCTATGGATGAGGTAAAATGTCCCTATACTCTTCCATGACCTTGTCCATCTGTTGCTGTTGGGCGGAGGAGCCCTGTTTAGAGGTTGTGGATGTGGCCATAGTCTTCTTCTCGCCTTGAGGGAAAATCATAAGACAAATTTATCGGTCTGGGAAATGATCTTACTTCATTGCTTCACAGAGATCAAAGAAATGACAGTAGGCGGTGTTACCTTCGATATCCTGTATAATTTATGGTGCAAAGAAATAATGATAGTGTGAGGCCTAGACTCATACATAACATGATGCTTGCACAAGTATAGTTGGCCTAATAATACATCACAAACTTCAAGAGGAGCAACATCACAAAATACCTCATTTGTGAAGGGTTTGATGCTGTAATGAAGGTGACATTGTTGGTTGACGTGGAGATCTCGCCCTTCGTGAAGCCACCCGATGGTGTACAACTGCGGGTGTGGTGTGGTTGGTAGGCCCAACCGCTTCACAAACTATGCTGAAATGAGGTTCTTTTGGCTTCCACTATCAACAATGAACTGTAGTGGAGAACCCCTCACCCACATTTATGAGTGGAAGAGTCGCTCCCCCTCCTCTAGATCTTTGGGCTCATTCTTTTAGATCTGGGTGGTGGCAACGGTGGCATTAAGCTCTGCATCAATAATATGCTTCCCTTTTTCATTCCCCTTATCAGTTTCTGAATCAAAGTTAAAACATGCATCTGATTCAAAATCCTTCAGCTCGGCCACCAATGACTGCTTAGCTCGACACTCACTTGTGTTGTGAGTGGGGCTCTTATGGAACTCACACCATTTCCCCATGTCCTTCTTTGTCTTCGTGGTATTTTTCATTACTTGCGGCTTCGGTAGGTTGTATTGGGTCACCTTGCCTTGGCTTTATCCTTTGTTTTGTGTTTTGGGGGCACCTTTCCCTTACTTCAGATTCGTAGATCCAATATCTCGTTTTTTCTGTTTAAATTTCTGCTCAATCTTGACAATCTATCGATAAGCGACGCAAAGCAAGGAGATGTCCAAGAACTTCATATGGTCATGGATGTAATTGTATAGATAAACACAGTACTTGAGTACTAAATGCCGCTAAGAATCCTTGATACCTACCTTCGTGCGAAGGGTATGGAAAATATTTGTAAATTGCGACACATCTTGGTCCCTTCCATGTCGTAGCATGTTCCACTTTATGTATTTATTTTCATAGCTACCGACAGGGTAATATTATTCTTTGATGGCGTCTCAGAAAGAATTCCAAGTGGGTGCGGATGAAAATAGTGAGGATTCCCTCTCGTCCTTTTGTTCACAGTAGGTTTCCCACCAGTCCTTGACATGGGGGGTGGCTTTGAGGAGTGCAAAAGTAATATTTTCCGGATTGGAAAAGTCATGAACCGGAAAATATCCTTCCAATAGATTTAACCATCTATCTACAATGTTTGCATCTCTCTAACCTTCAAATATGGGAACGTCAAAGTTAACTTGTACCTTAAAAGGAGTGGCACCTCCAGAGTGGTTGTTGGAAGAAGATGCGTCACTTATGGGTAGCCACGAAAGGATTTGGGCAAGGTTATCCATCATTGCATTCTTCTGTCGCTCGAGGTCTTTCTCGAGCAATATTTTGAAAGTATTTCATGCTCCCTCATCTTTCTTTTATTCCGCAATGGGAGGCCATCGGGGTTTGCGAGGCTGGTCTTACAATGATTCCATCAATTCGAGCCCTAACACCTTATACCCTGACCTCGTTGGGGACATGCAAAGAAAAACAAAGAAAGATCATACTACTTTAATACCATTAATCTAGACTTATGCAGGAACACAACAAAATACATATATAAAAATAAACATAGAGATGCAGTAGAAATAAAACTTCATTTCATTAATATCAATGAACTGAAATATGCTTACATACAGAATGGAAATAAACTAGATCAAGCGATGGTAGCTTATCTTTGTGAAGAGATGTGGCGGCTACATGCCTCTAAACTGTGTTACAATGAGACTCTAGGGCCTTTTTATTATTGAAAAAAAAAGGAAAACACTAAACAACCAAAATCCTAACCCCAGGAGATGAAATGGCAAGAGTTTGTGGGCCCTGTTGGGGTTATTTGGGCAACCAACTTCCTGGGGTCGTAACTTAGTCATATAATCTATGTTTGGGCTTGCTGTTGATATGATAATCACCCTATGAGTGACCTCAGTTAAAAATTTATTAAATAAAGGTATTACAGACCCATGTGCTGGTGTGTATGTTTATGTTATTTAAGCAACAGATTGATCGGATTGCAAATACACAGACACTTGAAATGGAAAGACAACAGAGAATTACAGTAAGCAAATACAAGAACACAAGAAATTAATAAGGAGTTCACCCTATCCTCCAGGGCTACATCTCCGGTCCAGCTTTCAATGGTGGCCTTATTTCATTGTGTCTTAAGCAGAGAATTACAATGCAGGAGCTAAATATGAGTCTCCTGAAATGGAAATTTACTTGGCAGGGTGGTTCTTGGATTCCCCAAGCCACTAGAGTGCACAAACCCTTTTCCTTACCAGTTCTGTGACCTTCTGGTCTACAATGGAGAGAGCCCAATGTGGTGCTCAGTCCGGACAAATCCTCTCTGGGATGGCTTGAATCTCTCAAGCTCTCTGGTGCTCGATGCTGCCTTTGGTCAGCTCGGCCCTCTGTTTTCCATTTTGCTTTTCCTTGCTTTACTGTCTTCTTTGCTTCTCTATCTTCTGTCTTCGGTTCTTCCTTTCGGGTCTTCTGTTTTTGGTTCATGGCTTTAAAGCCATTCGAGCTCATGGTTGTTCGGTTCCTCTTCCACCTTCGTCGAATTTCCTTCTGCAGCTGCACTTGGAGTTCCCTGTTTGACGTCGTCATCAGGCTCACAGGGAGTGGCCACTTGTCCTCCTGCAAACTGCGCCAGCCTGCTTCGTTGGTTCAATTCTTCGGTTACGTCATGGAATGAGTCTTCCTCCACTGTGGCGGTCAAAGCAGACCTCAAATCCTTCTAAATCGTGGCTTATTCCCTCGTTAAATCCGGTCTTACCGTCGAACGTGATTTCAACCGTCCAATCTGGGTCCCCCAGATCCAACGGCATCCGCTCATTTCGTGCGGCTGACTTGCTCGGCTGTTAGCGGGCGATGAGCGGTGGTTTTATCTCTCCTCTGCTTGCCACTCGTCGGCTACTGAGTGGAATCACTCTGATTTCACCAAAACTTCTTACCGCCCAAGGAGCCCCCGATCAATACCGCCAGTTTCGGAGCAGGTCCCACCTTTTAGCTTTTTGCCTTTTCGCCTTTTGTCCTTCGGTTCTCCAGCTCTCCATGCGACCAAGCACTTGAGGCTTCTCCATTTTGAGGGTTTTCGCCTAGCGATGCGTGATTAGCGCTAATCGTGCATCAAAAACCTCCTCTGTTTCCCGATCTGGGCCTCCCAGGGGTTAATTTCGCCTCCCACGCAGTCTCCATGGGCCTCGATGAGCGCGCTTTGACCGAGGTCCTCGTCATTCCACGCTAGATGCCACTGCCACTGGTTTGAGGTGTTTTTGATCGTTGTTTTGAATTCTTTGATGTTTGTCCTGACCTGATACAGTCATGGTCCTTCTGACAGTTCTTCATGGATCCAATTCGGATCACGGCCTTCCCACTGAAAAGCTTTTGGACCACCAAAAGTTGGTTTTCAAGCATCGACTAAGTGAGGGTATTGTTTTCTCACTTGCCCAATCTCAATCCACTTTGCACTGCTCGGCTTTGAACCTTTGAGCCCAATCCTGAGGTACTCCACATCTCCCCTGTGCGTTGTCCTCACCTTCCGGTCTAATACAGTGTCTTCCTACAATTCATTAAGATATTTAGGTAGAAGGTCATCGATAGAAGGCAATTGCATCAAGCAATCTGCATTTACGACTGAGTGGATGTGCATGTAAGCTGGTAGACCAAGGTGAAAAGCATTTTCACCAATCTTCTCAAGTATCCTAAAGGGTCCATACCTAATAGGCTTTAGATTTTTACCTTCACCTTGCATCCTGTCCTTGCTAATATACAGCCAGACCTAGTCACCAACTTGAAAACTATGCTCCATCCGATGCTTATCATGCCTAGCCTTGTACTTGGCTTGGCTCTGTTCCAACTGTTCCTGTATTGCCTGGTCGATCTCCTGGATCTGTTTAATGAACCTAGTTGCCCCGTCCACATCACCGTGTCCATCAACCATGGTATCTTTACCAAAGACAAATTCCAAAGGAGACCTTGGTGTGAAAGCAAAACAGGTCTCAAAAGGAGATCTTTGTGTAGAAGCATGTTTTGCTCTGTTGTAAGCATGTTGCACATAACACAAATGTTCATCCCAAAGCTTAGGATGTTTGCTGCAATATCCTCTCAGTAACTGGATCACTGTCCTGTTAACTACTTTTGTTTGGCCATTAGTTTTTTGGATGAAAAGTTGTGCTTTTCTTCAGTTTGGTGTCCATCAGTTCCCACAGAATTGACCAAAACTTCCCCACAACTTGGGTGTCTCGACTAGATACAATAGAAGTGGGTAATCCAAAATGAACCCATACATGTTCAAAGAATAATTTTGCAGTCTGTTCAGTTGTAATATGTTTATTACAAGGTATCAAAATACACATTTTGCTAAACGTATCCACAACAACATATAGATAATCATGACCTTTCCTAGATTTAGGCAGTCCTCCAACAAAATCCATGGAAACACTTTCCCAAGGGTGAGAAGGCACTGGTAATGGAGTGTACAAGCCTAGTTTTATGTTACTGGGCTTGCTTCTAGCACACATAGCACACCCTCTTACATATCTAGAAACCGTCTCATTCATTTTCGGCCAGTAACAAAAACTTTGCAACTGTGCAACTGTTTTATTTACCCCAAAGTGACCTGATATCAGAGAAGTGTGTGCTTCCCTAATTATCTTTACTCTCTCAGTTTGTGGAATGCAGAGTTTCCCACAATGATATAAGAGTCGGTCCTTCACATGATAATCCAATTCTTCTACTCTTTTGCCTTGACTCAAAGTTGCATATACATCTTTAAAGTCCATATCCTGAGCATATTGTTCAATGTAGCTTTCATGTAGTACAGAATTATGGTTAATATGGTAGATGCATTTATAATGGGTCTAGATAACATGTCTGCAACTTTGTTATGTATGCCCTTTTTATATCTAATGACTAAATGAAACTGTTGAAGAAAACCCATCCATCTGTAGTGTCTTGATTGTTGCAACTTAGTTTGGGAGTGCAGATATTGAAGTGGTTGATGATCAGTATGTATTACTATCTCTTTTCCCATTAAATAATGTTTCCACTTTTTTCACACTTTGAACTAATGCATACAATTCTTTATCATATGTAAGATAGTTAACTACTGCAGGATTAAAAGTCTTAGAATGATAACATATGGGTTTACCGTGCTGTGTCAACACCGCTCCCATGGCATAGTCACTCGCATCAGTTTGGATCTCAAATGATCTTTGCAGATCAGGCAATGCTAGTACAGGTGCTATACTAATCTTTTCTTTCAAGGTGTCTGTTATCACTCAAGAAATTTTTTTAAATTTTTCACATCAGTTCGATTAGGGTTGGTGTCAATTTCGGGTCTAGTCTTTTCATCTGGTTTTAGAGTCTAAATAGTTTGAATAGGAGTCTTGTTAGGAGTCTTGTTAGTATGTCAAATGGGGTCAATTCTCTGTTGTAGTCCATCACTGGTCTCACACAGCACCTAAGCTCCATATGCTAATCCTATTTCAAAGTTCATAACGCAGAAACCTCAGTTTAGGTGATTTCGTAGCAAAAAACACCGACTTTGCACTAACTGCGCTACGAAATGGGGAATTCGTGCTGATCCATAGCACATCTCACACCAGCTGTCATATTTTCTGCAAGAATTTTACGGGAATAGCATGTGTAAGGTCTTACATGTCGGTCTTGACACGTGCAGGCTCTGTTGGCATCAAAGGGGCTACAGCTTATGAGGTTTCTGGTACCCCAGCAAATTCTGTTTCATTAGGTTTATATGGAGCACTCTTTTCTTGGAAGAAGCACTTGCGCATCCAGCCAAGTGAGCTACAAAATTCTTTGCAGAATCCAAGAGATGATTTGAACAGCTCATCAATAACATTAAGAGACAGAGCAGGAAATATATTACAATTCCGTCTGGTCCAATCCTGGAGGTAATCGTATCCAGAATGAGATATATTTCAAGCCAAATTTGGATGGAGAAGGTGGAGAATGTGTCGGTTTCGAATTCTTTTCTGCCGCTTGCAACTTTGCGTTGCATTAGCACACAATTCAAGTCTGGAGTTTGAATTATAAAGACCGGGGTTCAACACCAATGAAAACAATTCTTGAACCATTTTCTTGACTTCAGGACATGTCGGCACGCCAATCTTTATGCTTTCTTTAAGAGTTTCACCACAACCATGAGTCATGTCACAGGGCTTCCTCCTGCAGCACTGGAAGAGGATTCCCCTGGAGTTCTCTTGAAGAGAATTCGTGAACTGGAAGAGAGCCGACTTCGATTTAAGAAGAAAAAGGGCAGTGAAAGATCAACTCTAGGCCAACATGAAGAGCCGGGAGGCTCTCCTTGGTGTAAAGAGGGTTCTGCTGAGAATAGAGGAGAGGCAAGCGGTTCTTCCTTCGAACGGGTGGCGGTTAAACACTATAACAAAATTTTGCAGTCCATGGGCCAACCTGTATACATTGTGAACCCTTCTGAATTACTTCTACTTCACTTGCAAATGCTAAGATCTTGGAGGGTGGATTGGTGCTACAGCACATGGGCTTTTCAATTTTCTATCTGGTGTGCGTCCTGTACCAATTGAGATTCACATTCAGGATATTGATATAGCCAATTTTGAGGCTCGATTGCAAGCATTGTAGCCTTTATGCCAACATGTTGGGCTTTACTACAGATAGCACAAACATGCAGACCGGCGGTGGTTAAGATTGGTTTCTGGGATTCGATAAGGGCTCTTGCACGTGGATATGAATATGTAATGGGCCTAGTGATTTTTACCCCTGTAGCAGTGCTTGCATGGTTCCCTTTTGTCTTAGAATTTCAGACTCGGTTGCTATTTAATCAAGCTTTCAGCAGAGGTCTACAAATATCCCGCATATTGGCTGGTGGAAAGAAGCATAATGAGAAGGATGGTCAGTGTTCTGACCTTGCTGATGCTGAAGCTACTGCCTTTTACAACTCTGACTCATCTGATGAATCTTTGAAATTAAAGACTTCATCGAGGCTTTTGAATAACCATCCAGTAAATGTTATTTCTAATGTAGAATCAACCGCACACACTGAGAATCATGCGACATCATAATGTGATTCTGTGAATATGGATCTACATAGAAGGCTTGATTCTGTGTCCATGCCTGTTGGAGGATCCAAGGAGGAAGTATTTGCTGATTTCAACCATGGCATGTTAAAATTGTTGTCCTCTGAAGGTCTTGAGAATGGCCAGATACTTGCAAATGAGGAGGTGCTTAATACTGATATGCTGCCTCCAGTTGCTAAAGATGTCATATCCCATGAAATGATGGAAAACATTGGAGACATATGGTGAAAGAGATGAAGGGCAAATAGGCAATGCATCCATTAATCAGCCAGTGAGGTACCAGCCAGATTCATACAATTATATTTGGAATAGTCAATGGTGTTATTGGTGTCATTGCATCAATCTTTTCCTCAGGAGAAATATCTGTTTCTTAAAAAGTTGCAAGAAAATCTTGTCAAAGGGATCAAGGGAGTAAGGTGCTTAAGCCATGAACACTGGCGATCATTTAGCTATGAAAGGAAGACTGTGTTTTTTAAATTACACAGCAGTTTCGTAGCGCGCTACGAAACTGCTGTAGGTGATGATTTTAACACAGTTAGACAGTTTTGTATTATGAGCGGGAATTTTGAAAGGGAAACGCCAAAAGGGTATGCAAGAACATCATCTGGAGCTGCCAGCACTCAATCAAGTCAAGACAGGTGGATGCCTAAAAAGGTTGGAGATTTAAATCCAATTTTAAATTTCTGTTGTAAAGCCCTTTTATCACCATTCAAGATACAACAAACGAGTTGCCTGTAAGAAACTTTTGCCTGCACACATGTCCATCGATGAAGCTCACAGCACATCAAGAACGTGGCAGTGTTCCATGTTTTGGGTTATTAAAAGCTAGAAGACATGCTTCTGTACATTCGAGCATTTTTGTGAAGAACTGAAGCCGAGAAACAAGCAAAATCTCCTAATACTTCTAAGCAGTTAGAAGATTCAGCGTTCAAGGTCAATATGGAGTATTAAATGTCCAGCTCAGCCAAATCGAAAGAGGACCAGATGTCAAAGAACGAAGAGAAGCCATCATGAATATAATATAGAGTTAGAGTCATAGTAGATTTAGAACTCTTTAAAAACTCCAGTAAACAGTCAGTTGTATTTATTAGTTAGTTTCAAATGTTAGTAGGTGTCATCATAGGCAGAATCGAATTCCCCTCATGCTGGAGGAGGAATATCGATCAGTTAGAATAAGAGTTCTATATATAGTTGTAACAGCAATGTAATCAGGGTTGGAAAATTTTATAACAGAGGACTGTTTTGGCTTATAGAAAGACAGAGTTCAATAATATAATAGAACTGCTTTTCTTCTCAGGATTCATAAAGTGTTTATATGTTCAAGATGTGTGGTTTTACTTTATCCTTGATTTATTTTACAGTTGCATAGATGTGTAATCACTCAGAATTCACTTATGCTGCTCTGATTTCCTGTACACATTCATGAACTGTGGTTTTATAAGAGTTGTGTTTTGAACATTTAAATGCCACATGCCCTGACTTCTATGTAAAGGCTGTATCATTATTTGCTGAGGTTTTATTGACTCCATAGGCCCATTGGAAATTAGTTTAATATTTGTCCATCCTTCATATTTGTCAATGTTATTCCACAAGAGTTAGCCATCTTATTAATAGTCAAAATCAATAACCCTTTGAGAGAGCCCTCTCAGGCTAGGGAGGCTAAGCCTTAGTCTAAAGATTGGTTTGAAATAGTTACTTGAAGTCTTCCTAGTTTGCAGCCTTCCAGGGCCTGATTTTGAGATAACATTTTGGTGCGTCTGCAGGGAGTCTGAAGATTATTCTTTCCCGAAATCATGAAGCTGAACTTCTGAAGGTAGCAGGAGCTCAGAAATCTTTTTGAGGCTGCAAATCTACCTTGGCGACTCAATTGTTGAAGAATTCAAAGTTCATACATTCATGGTGATTCCACTGGAGTTATGAAGGACCCAGATGCTACCATTCTTACTTCAAGGTATGCATGCATAAATTTTTCAGGAATTCATGGTTTCCCAAATCATTTTCCCAAGGATGCATATTTTCTAAGGAATGGTCCAAAATTCAATGGAGAAGATTTGAGTTTAACTTTGAAGCATATATCAGATTTTTGTGATTTTACTGAGCTTCTTAGGGTTAAGCATGAAGATGTTTGCATTATGTTGTTCTATGATTCATTCCAAGGGAAATGCAAACAGTGGATTGAAAGCTTTCCTGCCAAATCCATTAAGTCATTTGAAGACTTTTGGTTTATGTTTTTGGAGGAATGGATAGATAGATCAGAGTTGGTGGCAAAATCTCCTTCAGTTCAAGGTTTCAAACAATGGAATAATGATCATAGTAATGGAGATACAAATGAAAGTTTTTCTTTGTCCTTGTCCTCGTATCTAAAATCATTTGACTGCAAGACAGAGGATAAGATGAAATTTTTGGATGAAGTTGCTGAGGACATTGAGAAAGACATTGAAGGTTTGGAAGGTCAAATTCAGGAATATAGTTTTTATAATTATGATCATTATTTTCAGAAGCTTTCTATGGCAGAACACAAGGAGAGAGTGTTGCTTCCTTTCTCTTTCACGATTGAGGAAGAGTACACTATTGTTGAAGATCAGTTTTCACAACCAGAAAGTTACAAAAATCATCAAGCTGATCATGTATTCTGGGATCCTATAGCTGACTACATGGAAGAGTTTTACTCTCCAGTGTTTCAGTTTTTCTATGAAGATCAGAGGCAATTTCAATGGCAGCGGTCATCGCCATATCATAGTGGCTCTGAACTCCGTTGCAGTCAAAAAACTCAAATATCAGATAAGACAAATGATTGGCTACATTGGAAATTTCACATTGATTGAGCTGAAAGAAGTTTGAATTGATAGGGTAGGTAGGTAGGAAAATGCAAATAAGCTCAAGGTTGACTGAGCATTTATTTTTCAGTAGATGTAGATTTCTTTCTCCTACAGTCATCATCAAGCTTAAGCCCGAGGTGAAGGCCCAAGACGCTGGAAAGGGATGTTTGTCAAGCAGATTTCCGTTTGTTATAAAAAAGATAAAGCACTGGACCTACGAGTTCTTAGTGCACTACAGGAGCACACTATCCCAAGTGGAGCCACTGTTATCACTCAAGAAAAAATTTTAAATTTTTCACATCAGTTCGATTAGGGTTGGTGTCAATTTCGGGTCTAGTCTTTTCATCTGGTTTTAGAGTCTAAATAGTTTGAATAGGAGTCTTGTTAGTATGTCAAATGGGGTCAATTCTCTGTTGTAGTCCATCACTGGTCTCACACCGCACCTAAGCTCCATATGCTAATCCTATTTCAAAGTTCATAACGCAGAAACCTCGGTTTAGGTGATTTCGTAGCAAAAAACACCGACTTTGCACTAACTGCGCTACGAAATGGGGAATTCGTGCTGATCCATAGCACATCTCACACCAGCTGTCATATTTTCTGCAAGAATTTTACGGGAATAGCATGTGTAAGGTCTTACATGTCGGTCTTGACACGTGCAGGCTTTGTTGGCATCAAAGGGGCTACAGCTTATGAGGTTTCTGGTACCCCAGCAAATTCTGTTTCATTAGGTTTATATGGAGCACTCTTTTCTTGGAAGAAGCACTTGCGCATCCAGCCAAGTGAGCTACAAAATTCTTTGCAGAATCCAAGAGATGATTTGAACAGCTCATCAATAACATTAAGAGGCAGAGCAGGAAATATATTACAATTCCGTCTGGTCCAATCCTGGAGGTAATCGTATCCAGAATGAGATATATTTCAAGCCAAATTTGGATGGAGAAGGTGGAGAATGTGTCGGTTTCGAATCCTTTTCTGCCGCTTGCAACTTTGCGTTGCATTAGCACACAATTCAAGTCTGGAGTTTGAATTATAAAGACCTGGGTTCAACACCAATGAAAACAATTCTTGAACCATTTTCTTGACTTCAGGACATGTCGGCACGCCAATCTTTATGCTTTCTTTAAGAGTTTCACCACAACCATGAGTCATGTCACAGGGCTTCCTCCTGCAGCACTGGAAGAGGATTCCCCTGGAGTTCTCTTGAAGAGAATTCGTGAACTGGAAGAGAGCCGACTTTGATTTAAGAAGAAAAAAGGGCAGTGAAAGATCAACTCTAGGCCAACATGAAGAGCCGGGAGGCTCTCCTTGGTGTAAAGAGGGTTCTGCTGAGAATAGAGGAGAGGCAAGCGGTTCTTCCTTCGAACGGGTGGCGGTTAAACACTATAACAAAATTTTGCAGTCCATGGGCCAACCTGTATACATTGTGAACCCTTCTGAATTACTTCTACTTCACTTGCAAATGCTAAGATCTTGGAGAGTGGATTGGTGCTACAGCACATGGGCTTTTCAATTTTCTATCTGGTGTGCGTCCTGTACCAATTGAGATTCACATTCAGGATATTGATATAGCCAATTTTGAGGCTCGATTGCAAGCATTGTAGCCTTTATGCCAACATGTTGGGCTTTACTACAGATAGCACAAACATGCAGACCGGCGGTGGTTAAGATTGGTTTCTGGGATTCGATAAGGGCTCTTACACGTGGATATGAATATGTAATGGGCCTAGTGATTTTTACCCCTGTAGCAGTGCTTGCATGGTTCCCTTTTGTCTTAGAATTTCAGACTCGGTTGCTATTTAATCAAGCTTTCAGCAGAGGTCTACAAATATCCCGCATATTGGCTGGTGGAAAGAAGCATAATGAGAAGGATGGTCAGTGTTCTGACCTTGCTGATGCTGAAGCTACTGCCTTTTACAACTCTGACTCATCTGATGAATCTTTGAAATTAAAGACTTCATCGAGGCTTTTGAATAACCATCCAGTAAATGTTATTTCTAATGTAGAATCAACAGCACACACTGAGAATCATGCGACATCACAATGTGATTCTGTGAATATGGATCTACATAGAAGGCTTGACTCTGTGTCCATGCCTGTTGGAGGATCCAAGGAGGAAGTATTTGCTGATTTCAACCATGGCATGTTAAAATTGTTGTCCTCTGAAGGTCTTGAGAATGGCCAGATACTTGCAAATGAGGAGGTGCTTAATACTGATATGCTGCCTCCAGTTGCTAAAGATGTCATATCCCATGAAATGATGGAAAACATTGGAGACATATGGTGAAAGAGATGAAGGGCAAACAGGCAATGCATCCATTAATCAGCCAGTGAGGTACCAGCCAGATTCATACAATTATATTTGGAACAGTCAATGGTGTTATTGGTGTCATTGCATCAATCTTTTCCTCAGGAGAAATATCTGTTTCTTAAAAAGTTGCAAGCAAATCTTGTCAAAGGGATCAAGGGAGTAAGGTGCTTAAGCCATGAACATTGGCGATCATTTAGCTATGAAAGGAAGACTGTGTTTTTTAAATTACACAGCAGTTTCGTAGCGCGCTACGAAACTGCTGTAGGTGATGATTTTAACACAGTTAGACAGTTTTGTATTATGAGCGGGAATTTTGAAAGGGAAACGCCAAAAGGGTATGCAAGAACATCATCTGGAGCTGCCAGCACTCAATCAAGTCAAGACAGGTGGATGCCTAAAAAGGTTGGAGATTTAAATCCAATTTTAAATTTCTGTTGTAAAGCCCCTTTATCACCATTCAAGATACAACAAACGAGCTGCCTGTAAGAAACTTTTGCCTGCACACATGTCCATCGATGAAGCTCACAGCACATCAAGAACGTGGCAGTGTTCCATGTTTTGGGTTATTAAAAGCTAGAAGACATGCTTCTGTACATTCGAGCATTTTTGTGAAGAACTGAAGCCGAGAAACAAGGAAAATCTCCTAATACTTCTGAGCAGTTAGAAGATTCAGCGTTCAAGGTCAATATGGAGTATTAAATGTCCAGCTCAGCCAAATCGAAAGAGGACCAGATGTCAAAGAACGAAGAGAAGCCATCATGAATATAATATAGAGTTAGAGTCATAGTAGATTTATATCTCTTAAAACTCCAGTAAACAGTCAATTGTATTTATTAGTTAGTTTCAAATGTTAGTAGGTGTCATCATAGGCAGAATCGAATTCCCCTCATGCTGGAGGAGGAATATCGATCAATTAGAATAAGAGTTCTATATATAGCTGTAACAACAATGTAATCAGGGTTGGAAAATTTTATAACAGAGGACTGTTTTGGCTTATAGAAAGACAGAGTTCAGTAATATAATAGAACTGCTTTTCTTCTCAGGATTCATAAAGTGTTTATATGTTCAAGATGTGTGGTTTTACTTAATTATCCTTGATTTATTTTACAGTTGCATAGATGTGTAATCACTCAGAATTCACTTATGCTGCTCTGATTTCCTGTACACATTCATGAACTGTGGTTTTATAAGAGTTGTGTTTTGAACATTTAAATGCCACATGCCCTGACTTCTATGTAAAGGCTGTATCATTATTTGCTGAGGTTTTATTGACTCCATAGGCCCAATTGAAATTAGTTTAATATTTGTCCATCCTTCATATTTGTCAATGTTATTCCACAAGAGTTAGCCATCTTATTAATAGTCAAAATCAATAACCCTTTGAGAGAGCCCTCTCAGGCTAGGGAGGCTAAGCCTTAGTCTAAAGATTGGTTTGAAATAGTTACTTGAAGTCTTCCTGGTTTGCAGCCTTCCAGGGCCTGATTTTGAGATAACAGTTTCGAAGGCTTTCTGATGTTTTCCTCCTCACTAAAACACCTTCTTCAATCCTGTTAAAGCATGTAAGGGAGCTGCAATTGAGGAAACGTTAAAAATGAACTTCCTCCAATATTGTGTTGCTCCTAAGAAGCTTCTCACTTCTGTAGCAGACTTGGGTTTAGGCCAGTTTACAATGACTGCCACTTTAGAGGGATCTATTTTCAGTTCACCACCCCCTACTATATGACCCAAGTAGTTTAGAGATGTTTTGCCAAATTCACATTTTGAGAGCTTAACATAAAGTTTTTCTCTTTTCAAAACATCTAATGTCTACTTAACATGCTTTAAATGTTCTTCCCACGTTTTACTAAAATTCAGAATGTCATCTAGATATACAATAATAAAATCATCAAGAAAAGGTCTGAGCACATCATTCATTAATCTCGTGAAAGTAGCAAGAGCATTAGTTAAGCCAAAAGGCATAACCAACCATTCATACAATCCCTGCTTTGTTTTGAAAGCAGTCTCCATGCATCTTGTTCTGCAACTTTGACCTGATGGTATCCACTATGCAAGTCTAGCTTGGTGAAATAAATAGCTTCCTTCAATTGATCTAAAAGATCTCTATGCGAGGAAGGGGATAACGATTTTTGATGGTTATCTTATTCAATGCTCGGTAATCAATGCACATTCTCCACGAGCCATATTTCTTTCTCACCAAAACGATTGGTGACCCATATGGTGATGTGCTAGGCCTGATGAATCCCTTCTCGAGCAACTCTTGCACCTGCTTCTAGATTTCAACATTCTTTAAAGTAGACAACCTGTACAATCCAATGTTAGGCAATGGAACATCTTGCTGCAAAATAATATCATGTACTATTTCCTTTTTGGGTGGCAGACCTTTAGGTTCTTGAAATAAGACATCATACTCTTAAACAACCTTTTCTATATCAGCCTGCTGTTCAGCATTACAGCCCTCAAATACATTGGTTTTATCAGGTTTCTTTTCCTTTACAACCATCAGTAAGAATTGTTTGCATGAATTTATCATTCTTTTCATCTGCCCTGAGTTTATGAGAGTATAATTATTCTTGAGCTTATGAGCTCTTACAAAGTATTCGATTCCATCTTTAACAAGCAGATACTTGTTCTCAGCTCTATAGAAAATAGCCTTTCTATCATACAAGTAAGGACTTCCTAAAACAATTCCACATATATCCCAAGGAATTATGTCTAACTCAACCTCATATACAAATGTTGACCCAAAAGAAAACTTGAGTTTGCACTGTCTAGTCACTTGTAGTTGTGCTTTATCATTCAACCATCCTAATGGGTATGGTTTCTTATGAGGTGTAGTTGCTAATCCCAATTTCTTTACAATTGCTTTAGAAATTAAATTTACTTGTGAGCCACTATAAAACAAAGTATCAATCTTTTGATATTTGGAAATAACTCGAATATGGAAAAGCTCATGTCTTTTCCTTTCATCTTCTTCATCAATAATAGATTGAGCAGAATTACTAGTAGATGCTTCAGAATTCTTACCTTTTATACCTGTGGCTGCAATAGTTGTTTCATCTCCTGAGTCTGACCCCAAATCCTTTTGAATAGCTGCAACAATCTTCTTCTTTTTGCCCTCAGACTTCTTAGGTCTCAGCTTTGGATGCAGAATCCAACGATGCTCATCATCATGCCCATCCTTTTTATAGTGAGTGCATGAAGCTTTGCTTTTCTATGCAGTGTTAGCCTTCCTTGCTTTCCACTTCTGCTTTCTTTTCTCCTTGCTCTTACTTACAGTGGATTGGGATGGTCCCCCGACTTCTAGATTTCCATTCTTTCCTCTAGCTTCTAGATGAGTATCTTGTACAGATACCTCATCTATACTAGTGGGATTGAACATGAGGATGGTATGCCTCATGTAGTTGTGTAGACCACCAATGTACTTCAAAAGAGTCTCTGGTGAGTCTAATGTGATCCCTAGAATCAATGCTCTCTTTCTAAATTCCTGAGTATACCCTTGCACACTTTTCCCCTTCAACTGCCGAAGAGTTTTCCAACTCATCATGGCTTGTTGCATGTAGGCCAATGGATAGAATTGCTTTTTAATTGCATAAACAAATTCACTCCAGACAGAGATGGTCTTACCATGTCTTTTCATGTCAGCTTGAGCTCTGCCTTCCCACCAAACCAAGGCAATGCCTCCTAGGCGTAGGCTTGCCAGCTGAATCTTTCTCTTGTTTGAGTCTATGTTCTATACCCTGCAATACACACCAATTTGTCTAATCTAATTGTCCAACTTTTTAGCATTTAGCTCCCCGTCATATATAGGCAAATCAAATTTAACATCTAGCTTGATCAAAGATGCTTTCTTATTATGCACAAGGCTATTAGGAGGTGTGAGAAAGCTTTCCTCTTTCCCTTTTCCTTTTGAGTGGTCATGGGAGTGAGACTCATCTTCTTCTTTGTCTTGTTTAGAACCTGACGAATCCTCATCCTTATGCTTTCTAAAGTCCCTATACATTTCTTCTACCATAGACTTTATAGCTAGGAAACTTTCTATGAATTGAGGGTCTGGCCCTACAGAACCTTCTTTCGACATTGTCTTCCGAGGATAGACTCTCCAAATTTCAGGATTAGTTTCGACCAACTCTCCTTCTCCTAATTTGAGCTTTGATCTAGTGAGCATTCAACAACTAAACCAACACAAGCTCTGATACCACTTGATCTGATAATCACCCTATGAATGACCTCGGTTAAAAATTTATTAAATAAAGGTATTACAGACCCATGTGCTGGTGTGTGTGTCTATGTTATTTAAGCAACAGATCGATCAGATTGCAAATACACAGACACTTGAAATGGAAAGACAGTAGAGAATTACAGTAAGCAAATACAAGAACACAAGAAATTAATAAGGAGTTCATCCTATCCTCCAGGGCTACATCTCCGGTCCAACTTTCAGTGGTGACCTTATTTTATTGTGTCTTAAGCAGAGAATTACGATGCAATAGCTAAATATGTGTCTCCTGAAACTGAAATTTACTTGGCACGGCGGTTCTTGGATTCCCCAAGCCACTGGAGTGCACAGACCCTTTTCCTTACCAGTTTTGTGACCTTCTGGTCTACAATGGAGAGAGCCCAATGTGGTGCTCAGTCCGGACAGATCCTCTTTGGGATGGCTTGAATCTCTCAAGCTCTCTGGTGCTCGATGCTACCTTTGGTCAACTCGGTCCTCTGTCTTCCGTTCTGCTTTTCCTTGCTTTACTATCTTCTTTGCTTCTCTATCTTCTGTCTTCGGTTCTTCCTTTCTGGTCTTCTGTTTTCAGTTCATGGCTTGAAAGCCATTCGAGCTTATGGTTGTTCGGTTCCTCTTCCACCTCCGTCGGATCATCTTTTGCAGCTGCGCTTGGAGTTCCTTGTTCGGCGTCATCATCAGGCTCACAGGGAGTGGCCACTTATCCTCCTGCAAACTGCGCCAGCCTGCTTCATCGGTTCAATTCTTTGGTTACGTCGTGGAATGAGTCTTCCTCCACCGTGGCGGTCAAAGCATACCTCAAATCCTTCTAAATCACGGCTTATTCCCTCGTTAAATCCGGTCTTGCTGTCGGATGCGATTTCAACCGTCCGATCTGGATCCCCCAGATCCAACGCCATCCGCTCATTTCGCGCAGCTGACTTGCTCGACCGTTAGTGTGCGATGAGCGGCGGTTTTCTCTCTCCTCCACTTGCCACGCATCGGCCGTTGAGTGGAATCGCTCCGATTTCACCAAAAATGCTTACCGCCCAAGGAGCCCTCGATCAATACCGCTGGTTTCGGAGTGGGTCCCGCCTTTTAGCTTTTAGCCTTTTCGCCTTTTGTCCTTTGGTTCTCTGGCTCTCCATGCGACTAAGCGCTCATCGCTTCTCCATTTTGATGGTTTTCGCCCGATGATGCGCATCAAAAACCTCCTCTGTTTCCCGATCTGGGCCTCCCAGGGGCTAATTTCACCTCTCGCGCAGTCTCAATGGGCCTCAGTCAGCGCACTTTGACCGAGGTCCTTGTCATTCCACGCTAGATGCCACTACCACTGGTTTGAGGTGTTTTTGATCCCTATTTTGAATTCTTTGTTGTTTGTCTCGACCTGATACAATCATGGTCCTTCTGATAGTTCTTCATGGATCCAATTCGGATCCGATGCGGACCTAAAAAAAGGTCGTTTAGGAGGTCAAAATAGCTCCAGAAGTTCAGGACCCAAAAACTGCTAAAAATAATAAATATTGTTATAATTAAGGAAACAGATGAAACCAAATGGAGATCTAGGTGGAATAGGTGGGTGGCCACCAATATCAACTTGGATCAGCTTCACCTATGCCAAGGAGGTAATTTGTTTAGTGAATAATTAATTATAATGAGAATACAACCGAGGATCTTGACCATACATCTGTGAGATAGGAGATCCAACAATTGTATGTTATTGGCAGCTAGGTCTTATGTAACTGTCCTCAGGGAATACTCTCAGTTTGGAAACTCATTGTTACATCGCAGACCTAGAGAGAAGTCTATGATCTTCGACATTATAAATGATATGAATTTCTACGCTCTTCTAAGATCATTCACTGACATTCTAGATGAGTGGGCTTACTGCCCCAGCATCTTCATAAGCACACGATTGTTATAGGTATTTTTTTTTCTTTGCCAGGGATTGTTTCTTTGATAGTGTTTTTCTCCTTTTTCGAATTCTATAGTTTTTGTTATGGAATCTAGCTCCTAAAATCATCCCTCTGTTAGGTTTTGTGGGATTATAATGAAAAGAAGAGGGTATGTAAGGTTTATCCAGCTTTCGACACTACTGCCTTTCCGGTATTTCATATGGTGAGCAGTTCTTGGCTTAATCTACTTACCTCTAGTAATATTTCCTTCGACTATTGAATAAACTGTTAGGGCCCCTAATTTTAAGTCAGTTGTTGGATTATGTACAAAGTGCTTCTTTTCCTCATGGCAAGTATAAATTTGGAGCATTTCCTACAGGTAATTTCCCTTACGAGTTAGGGTACTCGATCTCTTCTCCTTTATGAGATTTACCTTACTCAAGGAAATTTTTGGTTAATGGGTTTGCTAATGAAATTGGGGTTTGCACATGTAGGCTTCCTGGTCGTTCTGGTATGCATTTAACATAAGGTTTTCCTTCCTATGCTTGCTCTTCAAATTAATTTCTTCAGCTGCCAAAATTCCTCACTGTTTTTTCATTATTTAACTTACATGTATGCTAATGTTGTTGGGCTAGACATTGTGACTGCCAATTTGGTGCGTTGTAAATCATTATACATAGGGTCGATTTGGGAGGTGAAACCCTTAGGGTTTCAATTTCGCTGATACAGAGGTTTAGGGTTACAAAATTGGCCCTTTTAAGACTTGTATTGAACTATATATATTGAATTTGTATCAAGTAAAGTCTATGTTCTGAGCAAGTAACTTGTGGCATCGATAACAAGAACTCGGTCTGTATATTTTCTTTTTGTTAATAAGCACTTCTTTATAGAATAAAGTTGATACATTCCAGAATGACTCCAGATATTAGTAGTATATCATTGCCTGCTTCTTACTACATGCTAAAGAATGTAAATTTGGCATTGTATTGACTTGTGATGAGTTAATTTTTTTAAATATCCATTTAGGTCCTTTATTCTTTCTTGTATTTGATAGGTGTTGCTTAGTATTTTATGTTCAAAGATTTTTTTTATTCAAGTATACATGCTCATGAACTGAGGGTTATTTACCCTCTCTTCTTGTAGAGATAAGGACAATGAGCCTAGGCACTATAAATAATTCTCATAAATATTTTTTTTGGGAGTACATAAAAACTACCCAACTTTCCTTACACATTACCCAAGGGACTACACTAATTGTCGGGTTTAGTTTTACCTGACATCTTGGTGCTAACCCTCACAAGTTAAGTAATTTCATGGCTACAGTTCTTGTCGCTGCTTACCTACAAAAATATGGATATTTGAGCACAAAATACAAAGAGAATACAATACAAGTCATGGTTCCCTGAAAAATAACAAAGGGAATGTAATAGATCTAAAACCTTGTCCTCATGCCTACAAACATATAAGGATAAATTTTTGAATGAAGAATCCATAAACAACATGTCGATACCTCCACTAGAAAGAAACCATGAACACCATAATAAAAGGAGAAAAAAGAATGGAAATGATGCAATAAGTAAGGACTTGTCCAAGGTATTGAAGGGCTTTAGAGCGCACCATCCATAGCGTTCATGCATAAGGAAAAAGGTGCTTAGGGTTTGGTCAAAATTTGAAGATTCAAATAATGAAAATGTATATATAAGAACGTTGTCAGAAAACTGAGTGTACTTGCGGGCTAGGAAGGAATCTTAGGGCCCATGATAGTTGAGCATACGTAGTTTTTCACATAAAAGAAAAATAAATATGTAAATTAAAAAAAAAAATTAAGAGAAGTGTATGGGATTGAGCGAAACCATTCAAAAAAAATTGTAAGTAAATTTTACCTACATCATTCACATCTAGGCTCGACAGATGACCTTTCCCTAAACTAGTATGAGAGAAGAACCAACCCTGTGCAATCATGTAGAAACGAAACACCTGTAAGAGCCCAAGGAGTTAATTGGGTAGTGTTTAGTGTCAAACCACTGAAAGAGAAGAAAATCAGACTCTGTAAGGATACAACCCGTTAGATACCTAGGAAAGAGAAACTGCCAAAAGCTTTGTATGCCCATGAAACCATGGTATCTAACAACCATTAACCCTGGTCAAACATTCATTGTCACACAGTTTAACAAAAGCAATGACTCTTCAAACGAAGCGACATCTCTAAAATCGTTTCAATTTACTTGTTAAATCCTTTCAATTTATTTAATAACGTGCGGAATCGACAAATCACAACCCTCTATTCCCCTCTCAGATGAAGCGTATTCCTTTAAAATCTAATCACGTTCATTGATTTAAACAAAAAAATAAAGTCAACGAACCTCTATTCACTCTAAGTTGAAATAAGACACCTACAACGAAAAAAACAAACTAATATAATCATTTACAAGATAATGTTATTAAAATTATACAAATTTTAAATAATATATTCATTTATATAAAATTTAATAGAATATAAATACTTTTTAAAATAATTTTTATTTTACTCATTTACAAAATATTATTAAAAATAAATTTTTATTAGGCTCATATACAAAATTATGTTATCAAAATTACATAAAAATATATGCTTTTTAAGAAAGTTTAAATCCTACCTTAAAATTCCTAACAAGTGACTTTCACACTAATACTTTTCTTAAAATTTAAATTAATAATAATTTAATACTTTATAAAAAAAATAAAAATTTTATTGAAATAAATTTTCCCTATATTGAAATGGATAATATTCTTTAAATTGTTATTTAAAATCTTTGAACATTCCATACAAATTATAAAATTGTTAATTTGAAATTCCCATAAATATTCATGATATTAATTCATATAAACATATATTAATTTAGTTTACATTAAGTTGTTTGTAATTAAAAATACAAACTTTAATGTTATATAGAATAAATAATATTTTTTAAAATTATATTGAAATGGATAATTCTATCTAAAGCCTTTAATTGTTAAATATAAATTATAAAATTACTAATTTAAAATCTAAATTATGATACTAATTCACATAAATATATATTAATTTGATTATATTTTATCTCTTATATAATAATAATTAATTAATACTTTATAAAAAAAATAAAAATTTTATTGAAATAAATTTTCCCTACAATTTTTAATGTTATATTGAAATGGATAATATTCTTTAAATTTTTATTTAAAATCTTTGAACATTCCATACAAATTATAAAATTGTTAATTTGAAATTCCCATAAATATTCATGATATTAATTCATATAAACATATATTAATTTAATTTACATTAAGTTGTTTGTAATTAAAAATACAAACTTTAATGTTATATAGAATAAATAATATTTTTTAAAACTATATTGAAATGGATAATTCTATCTAAAGCCTTTAATTGTTAAATATAAATTATAAAATTACTAATTTAAAATCTAAATTATGATACTAATTCACATAAATATATATTAATTTGATTATATTTTATCCCTTATATAATAATAATTAAAAATGATTTATTTGTTTTTATTTAAAGATTTGGTTTTAATTTTTTAAGTTAATATATAAAAAAGTATTTAATATATTAAATATATATTAATTTGATTATATTTTATCTCTTATCACTTTGGAGGTGGTGGAATCTGAAATTTTTTGAAGACTCTTCTCTTCCTGCTAAATTTGTACTATCATCTGTGTCTGCTCTTTACCTCCCGATCAGCTGAATGTTTCCTATGGGTTTTGGTTTTCTTCTCAAAATACTGTAAAACAGGTTCATGTTTTCATAAAGGTTATCTGCTACATGGTTTTTCAGATGCTATCTACCGGAACTATAAGGTGGTTTTGGTTTTTCTTCACAAAATACTGTTAAACAGGTTCATGTTTTCATGATGGTTATCTGCCACATGGTTTTTCAGATGCTACAGGACCATCTGAACTTTTTGACTGTATATCTCCTCAATATAATATCAAGATTTTCTTTCTAGAAAAATAATTAAAAATGATTTATTTGTTTTTATTTAAAGATTTGGTTTTAATTTTTTAAGTTAATATAAAGAATTATTTAATATATTAATTTGTATTTTACGTTTTAATATTTATTATGTGTTCATTTTAATATTGATAATTTTTTTAAATATTTTTTTTAATAGTGATGAGAATATTGCATTAAATTAAAATATGTATCTAGATGACATCGCAATTTGTACAACAAGTGAGTATAATGAAAATCTCTCAAGGCTAGTGATACATGTAACCTCAAGATGGTCTTTATTTTCAATATTTATTAGCCATTTTACTATCCTAAGGGATACATGGTCTTTGGAGGTGTAGATTCCCCAAAAGACCTGTAGATACAGATAAAATTTACACTACATAAAAGACCCATTGTTAAGGAATACTTGCTAGGGAAGGAATATTATTTCTCATTAGGACCCTTGCATCCAAGTTTACACCCTTTTGGCGAGATCATCTATAGTAGAATTGTTCATTCTCAACACATGAAAGAAGCTAATAGTAGAGAAGGCTAGTTTCATATTTTTGATTTGATCAATAATGATTCACAACTTGCAATCCTTAGACAAAGATCCATGAACAAGGTGATGGATAACCAACTATGAATCTCCCAACACCATCAAATCTCCAATGTTTTCTTTTTTGGCCAGAAGAAGCTCTTGTAGTAATCCATATGCCTCTCTCTTATTTACACAATTATCTAACCCCCAACTATACTCAATTTCAATTTTTTCATAGGGGTTAAGAATAGCCCCTCCTACTCTGCCACCCCATTCTTCTTTAAACAGAATTACATAAAAATTATATGATATTTTAAAATAAAAATATCATATATTTTTAATATAAGTAAAACATCGAATATTTAAATATAAGTATAAAATAATTAATATTAACAATTTTTTAAAATAAAAGTAGCCTAGATCCATCTTAACCCTGGATCTCTCAAGCCCCGAGAGGGATCAAATCTCTCGAGATGCAAACCTTTCCTCAAGTTTTGTAAAAAAAAGAGTTTTGCAGCTTGAGAGATTTGATCCCTCTTAGCACTTGATAAATCCAAGGTTAATATGGATCTAAGTTGGTTATATAATACTGTATAATATCTATATTTGTATCTATGTGTCTCTTTCTTATTCCCTCTATTTATCTCACCCCTCAAACATACACACTATCTCTCCTTCCCTCCCTCCCTCTTTCTCTCCCTCTCTCTTCCCTCTTGCTCTCCTCTCTCCCTCACTCTCTCTCCATCTCTCCCTTGTCACTCCCTCTCTCTCTCCACCTTTCTCCCTCTCTGTGTTTCTTCTTCCCTCCCTCTCTCCCCCCCCAACTTCCTCTCTCTCTCTCTCCTTCTCTCTCTTGAGTCCTGTATCTCTTCCTTCCTCTCTATGTCATTCTCTCCCCCCATCCTTATCTCTTTCTTCCCTCTAACTATGTCACTATCTCCATATCTCTCTCCTCTCTCTCTCCTCCTCCTCTCCCTATCTCTCTCCTCTCTACTTCTTTCTCTTCCCTCCTCTCCTCTCTCCCTCACTCTCTCCCCATTTCTCCCTTGTCACTCCCTCTCTCCCTCCACCTCTATCTATCTATGTCTTTGTTCTTTCCTCCCTTTGTCTCCCCCTCCCCCTCCAACTCCACCTGTCTCTCTCCCTCCCCTCTCCTTCTCTCTCCCCTCTCTCTCTCTCTCTCTCTCTCTCTCTCAAATTTGATATCTTAAATTGACTTTAACTTTAACCTTTTTTAAGGGTGGTTCACGAACACTAGGTGGCCGCTACATCCATAGGAAAATCCAGGTAGATCAACCCGAAGGGATCTACTTGTGATCTACCTGTCAGCCAAACAAGCGAGGCTCAACCCCAAGGGCATCGAGGAGATTTGACCCTGTGACCTCCCAATGACGAGGTTCTTAACAATGATAACTCGACCAACTAAGCTAACCCTTGGGGCTTACTTTAACTTTACATTTTTATTATTAATTGAGTCAACATTAAATCTTTACACACATCGAGATTTATCTTACTTTTATGTTTTTATTTATTAATTTTGACTTTTTGTTTATTACTTTTAATGCTTTTTGTTTTTTAATTGAACCGACATATAAACATTAAAAATTTATGCCTACGCATCTAACCCTATACTGGGATGACAATATTGACATTAGATTAAATTTGTTAAATGTCAAATGTTAAACATTTACCTTGACATCTACCCCATACTGGGTTGTAGAGCACCTTTTAGCGCAATTAAATTTGTTAAATGTTAAATGTTAAACATTTACCTTGACATCTACCCCATACTGGGTTATAGAGCACCTCTCGACGCAGTTAAATTTGTTAAATGTTAAAAAATTACCTTGACATCTACCCCGTATTGGGTTGTAGAACGCCTCTCGGTGCAATCATTTATAAAATAATAATAAAAATAAAATTGTGAATTTGGATTATCTTAGGTGGTTGGGAAAATGGCTGTTATCCCCCCCACCATTAATTCTCACACCCTGAGGCTAAGAAAGGATGATTTGCTTTAAAAAAAATTAAAATTAAAATATTATATTATTAAAAATAGAATTATACTTAAATTTAAATAAAAAAATATTATAAAAAAAAAAGAAAAAGAAAAAAGAGAAAGAAATAAGTGATCAGTAAAAGTATTATGATTGAAATTATTCCCTATCATTTCACTTTCAAAATATTTATAGCACTATCTACCATCTTTACTTTATCATTATAATTTTTCTTTAAAATTTACCCCTACCAAGTGGTCCAAGCCTAGATAGATTGAGTTTACTGGAAGGCATTGTAAAGAAGTCTCCAAGCATTGTCACTAGCCTAGATAGATTGAGTTTACCAATGGGGTTGGCCCACCTAACTTACGCTGCTACTTGTACGCTTTGCTTGAACTTGTTGACACAACCAGAACCTTGATCGTTTGAAAAAATGACCTTTCGATCAAATACCTTGCCCAGAGTTGTTCAGATGGACATGATCTTTTGTATATATCAAAATTAATATCAATAAACATTAACTATTATTTTTTTACATCGTGGGAAAACCTATCATAACTCAGTTATTAAACCAACAGTGAGGACAACCATCACTAGCTGTTATTCATGAATGTAGGTTGACTCATCACTGTTATTCAAGGAAAATCACGCCACTTGGAATTACCTATTGATGGTCTGTAAGGGAGCAAGGTTTTACCTACTAGATTCCTCTGAGTCTTGGACCGTCAACATGTTTCCTTACATATGAGGAAGATGAGCTCTTAGCCAAACTATTTAAAAAAAACATAATATCATCATCATAGTATTAACCATCATTACCATCATAATACTTACAAAAAAAACATATTTAAATTTTAAATATCTCTTATAAAAATTATATATATACATATAAATATAATTTAACACAACATTTTTTTCCTAAATCACGATGATCTAGTAAAATTTCTTTTAATATGGAAATTAATTTTAATCTTTTATAATATTTTTTTAACCTTTGCCACTTATGACTAAAGTATATAGATCGTGGTTATGTATCTGGCTAACCATTCTCACTTACCATTAAACTAGTATAGATCCATCTTAACCACGAATCTAGCAAGCATAGAGAGGGATCCAATCTCTTTTTAGGTGTAAACCTCTTTTAGAGTGTAAACCTTGGAAAAAAATTGCACCTCCAAAGATTTTATCTCTTTAGACACTTGCTAGATTTGTGGTTAAGAATCAAATCTTTGAAGGTGCATAATTTTTTTCCAAGTTACACACACACCATGTGTAATTTTTCATTAATTAAATTACATTTTTTAATGCATAAAGAGACTCACTTTAATACTTGGATTGGGTACACTCAAAGCATAAATTTGCAATTCCATCTATTCCATAAAATTACTTCTTTTCTTTGAACATTAGAATATTTTAATATGATCAAAATTAAAATTATTTTTGATTTGTGGTTAAGAATCAATTCTTTGAAGGTGCATATTTTTTCCAAGTTACACACACACCATGTGTAATTTTTCATTAATTAAATTACATTTTTTAATGCATAACTAGACTCACTTTAGTACTTAGATTGGGTACACTGCAAAGCATAAATTTGCAATTCCATCTATTCCATCAAATTACTTATTTTCTTTGAACATTGGAATATTTTAATATGATCAACATTTAAATTATTTTTTAAAGTTTTTTCTCATATATACATACTCATGAAGTTGATATTCTAATATATTAGATAACGTGGATATTGAAATAGTTTATTTAAATTCCATATTGAATACTTCGTTTCTTTGAACATTGGAATTTTTTAATATGATCAACATTAAAATTATTTTTTTAAAGTTTTTTCTCACATATACACATACTGTGATGAAGTTGATATTCTAATAAATTAGATAACATGGATATTGAAATAGTTTATTTAAATTCCATATTGAATTACTTTTAGATAGCGTAAGATTTATACAACTTCCTCACACTCAAAAGTGAAAATTTTTAGGCTTGAGACCAAATCGAAGTCAAAGTTTTTAGTGCTCGTGGTATTCACAATCCATGGTATTGTCTTATGGTATTGTAATGAAATATTTTTTGCACCCATTAGCGCTCTCTAGCCCAATATGGTAGAGATGTTGTAACATAATGTCGTATAAACATTTTTACTTGGTCAAAATAAAATAAAAATAAAAATAAACTATGTTAAACATTTGCACACGCTTAAAAAATAACCCTATGTTAAAATGAAAATAACTTTAAACTAAAATAATAAGGTAAACTTAACTTGTCAAGTTTTTGAGTTCCATATTTAGGAGAACCCAAGGTATTGGCCCATGGTATTCTTGTGGAATGTAGCCTATTTAACAAAGGAAAATTAAACCATCCTAGATCCTATGAACTTAGATCTACCTAACATAGAGAGGGATCAAATCTCTTTGAGATGCAAACCTCTTTTAGAGTGAAAAGAGATTTGATCCCTCTCAACCCTTGGTAGATCCAAAGTTAATATGGATCTAGGTCGATTTATATAGGGGTGTGAGTAAAAAGATAGTTTGGGTGAGAGGCATATGAAGCGAGTGAAACGTAATATGTTTTTCATTGTTTTAATAGAAATCTACTAAACCCTTTCCTTGTGGTTTTTCCTCGCATGGGTTTTTCCACGTAAATCTAGTGTCCAGAGTCTTCGTTAATTTTTTCACCTAAATATTGTTTCCATTGTGTTGAAAATTTTATTTTTTAGTTTAATTTCTTCTATTGTCTTTTATTAACAACTGGTTGTGTAAGTTGGGCATTATGGAGAGTAATATATTAAGCGATATGGAAAAGCTGATTGGGGAAAATTTTGCCTTATGGAAATCACAAATGAAGGATATTCAGATTCCGAAGGATCAATATTTGTCAATTGAAGAAGTGGAAAAGAAACCCTCAATAATGACAGATGAAGCATGGATGCCTTTGGACAAGAAGGGCATTGCCACAATTTGATAGTGCCTAGCAAAGAGTGTCTACTTTAATGTAGCATATAAGAAGACAACAAAAGGATTATAGAAGAAGTTACATGATTGGTATGAGAATAATACAACTTCAAATAAAGCCTTCTTGTTGAAGAAGTTATATAACATGAAAATGAAGGAGGGTGCTTCAATCGTAGAGAATTTGAATGAATTTAATTTAATTACTAATCAACTTGTCTCTGTCAAAATTATTATGAACGATGAAATAAAAGTTATCTTACATATGTGTTCCATGGAAGACAACTGGGTGAATCTGATAGTTGCTATGAGCACTTCAACACCTAGTGGGACCCTAAAGTTTGATGATGTTAGCAACAATTTAATGAATGAGTTGTGATGCAAATCTATTGTGGAAAACCAGGGGGGAGAAGCTTTAGTCTCAGTTGAATGTGGAAGGAAAATTGAACGTGGCAAACAGGGGCATTCAAAATCAAGAGGTAGATCGAAATCAAGAACATAAAGACTTACTTGTTTTCATTGTGGGAGAGCAGAACACGAGAAAAAGGATTGTTGGTTTTTGAAGAAGGAACAAAAGGAGTAGAAGGAACAAAAATCAATCAACACAAATAAAAAATCAAGCAACACAAATGAATGTGAGACCATTGTTGTAGGTTCTGAAAGTGATGTTTTATTTGTTGTTTCAATACAAGAAGCATGTTTATATACTTCTAGCAGTAGCATTGATGGGTACTTAAATCTATAGCATCTCACTATGGGACCCCGTGCGAAAATAATTTTGTTACATATGAAGAAGTTGATCATGGTAGAGTACATTTAGGAAATAATCATTTTTGTAATATTGTTTGAGTGGGAGATGTTTGAATCATGACAAAGGATGGAAAAGGTATCTTGCTGAAATGGGTTAGGAATGTCCCAGAGATGTGTATGAGTTTGATCTCAGTGGGACGATTGGATGATGAAGGCTGCCCCACAACCTTTGGGAAAGGTGGCCGGAAAATCACTAAACGGTCATTGGCATAGCTAAAGAATTCAAGATAGGAACCTTGTATACAATGAAGGAAATAACAGAGATAGCTAATGCAGCTGATGTTGCAAAAGAGGATAACTCAATGGAGTTATGGCATAAGTGTTTGGGTTGCATGAGTGAAAAGGGCCTAAAATTTCTTGTTGGAAAAAATATACTTACAAGTTTGAAATTATATGATTCAACTTGATCTTTGTGAGCATTTCATTTATGGTAGGAAATGAATAATTTCTTTTATGAGAGGTGGTCATGAAAGAAAAACAAATTTCTTAGAATTACTACACCTTGATGTGTTTGGGTTGTTGAATGTTAATTCTTTAGGAGGAACCTCATATTTTGTTACATTCATAGATGATGTATCGAGGAAGGTCTGGGCCCACCTTATGAAAAGTAAAGGTGAGGTGTTTGAGATATTTCATAATTCATGTTTTTGTTGATAGGGAGACTAATAAATTGCTTAAGTGTTTAAGGATAGATAATAGTGGAAATAACTACTCCAATGCATTTAAGAATTATTGTAATAAGTTTGGCATTAAACATGGGAAGAGTATGCATGGCACTCCCCAACATAATGTTCCAACAAAAAGGATGAATCACACTATTATGGAGAAAGTGAGGAGTATGTTGTCAAAATTTGGATTGGAAAATTATTTATGGGCAGAAGCGGTAAGGACAACTTGTTATCTCATCAATCACTCACCTTCTACAGTCCTAGACAATGGTATTCCTGAAGAAGTTTGGACTAGTAAAAAGGTAAATTATTCTCACTTAAAAATTTTTGGATGTGAAACATTTATGCATATTCCCAAAGAGCATAGAACCAAATTAAATGATAAATCAAGGAAATGTGTTTTTCTAGGATATGTGGATGGTGAGTTTGGTTACCATCTATGGGATATAGTTAATCACAAAATTGTTAGAAGCAAGGATGTAATATTTAATGAATTTGAGATGTATAAAAAGCTTGCAAGTGAAATGGAGGTTAAGAAAATTATTGATAGGTTTATAGAATATTAAGAAAACATCCCACCATTCGAAGAATATGGGCAACAAATTCAAGAACAAGATGGACGTCAAGTGGAAAATGATGGACAACAAGAAGAAGAAAACTTTCCGCAACCATTACAAGGGATTTAAGTGGAAAACAAACCACCACAGATGGTTCATAGGTATACTAAGCCTCATAATCCCTCACAAAGGTATCTAACCTCAAACTATATTTTGCTAACTGATGAAGGTGAACCTAAACGTTTTCATGAACTTTGTGAAGGGGAAACTAGCAAAAAGTGGAAGAAATCAATGGAGGAAGAAATGGAATTGTTGTTGGAAAATAGAACTTGGGAGTTAGTGAAGCTTCTAAAAGGAAGAAATGCCCTACAAAACAAATGGGTATATAGAATTAAGCATGAGGTTGAGGATAAGAGGGAATGATACAAAGCAATGTTGATAGTGAAGGGATTTGCCCAAAAATAAGGTATTGAATTTACAAAAAAAAATCACCTATTGTTAAAATGTCATCCATAAGAGTTATCCTTGGTCTCGCTGCTACTTTAGACATAGAATGTGAAAAATTAGATGTGAAGGTAGTTTTTTGATCCAGGTGGATATTGGTGGCCACCCGCCTATTCCACCTAGACCCCCAGTCAGTTTCCTTTGTTTCCTTGTTCATTTTAGCATTTACTATTTTTAACAGTTTTCGGGCCCTGAACTTCCAGAGTAGTTTTGACCCCCTAAACGACATTTTTTTGGGTTCGCGACAGGCCCATAGCAATAGGCAGGGGCCTAGAACAAAACCTATAGTACTGAGAGACCTTTCCAACAAGGTATCTTACGCGCCAAACGAAGATAATAGGACTAAGTTACGACCTCAGGAAGTTGGCTGCCCAACTAACCCCAACGGGGCCCACAAACGCTTGGTGTAACATCTCTTGGGGTTAGGGATTTAGTTGTTTAGGGTTTTCTCATGTTGTCCAATAATAAACATGCCCTTAAGCCTCATTGTAACATAGTTCAGAGGCATGTAGCCACCACATCTCTTCTAAGAGATAAGCTACCATCGCCCAAGCTATCTTATTTCCATTCTGTTTGTAAGCATAGTTCATTATTTTTCTATTAATGAAATGAAGTGTTTTTCTACTGCATCTCTATATTTATGATTATATTTGTAAGTTGTTGCATTCCTGTTTAAGTTTGGATCAGTGATATCAGAGCGATATTCTCTTTCTCTGTTTTTCTTTGCATGTCCCCAATGAGGTTAGGGTATAAGGACTTAGGGCTAGATATGGTTGAACCATTGCAAGTTCAGCCTCGCAAAACCTGACGACCTCCCATGGCGGAAGAAAAGAAAGATGAGGGGGTAGGAGATCCTTTCAAAATGTTGCTCGAGGAAGCCCTCGAGCTACAGAGGGAGGCGATCATGGATAAACTTGCCTAGATCCTTTAACGGCTACCCATAGACGATGCATCTTCATCCAACAACCACTCTGGAGGCGCCACTCCTTTTAAGGTACAAATTAACTTTGATATTCCATATTCGAAGGCTTGATAGATGCAGATGTTGTAGATAAATGGTTAAATCTATTGGAAGGATATTTTTCATTTCATGACTTTTCCAATCAGGAAAAGATAACTTTTGCACTTCTTAAAGTCATCCCACACGTCAAGGGTTGGTGGGAAACCTACTATGAAAAAAAGGATGAGAGTGGATCCTCATTGTTTTCAGCCACACCCACTTGGAATTATTTCTGAGACGCCATCAAGGAACAATCTTACCCTGTCGGGAGCTATCAAGACAAATACATAAAGTGGACCACGCTACGACCTCGAAGGGACCAAGATGTGCCAGAGTTCACAAATACTTTCCACATCCTTCGCATGAAGTTGGATATCAAGGATATTGAGCAACATTTGGTGCTCAAGTACCGCTACTGTCTACACAAGTACATCCAGGACGAGATGGAGTTCCTGGACATTTCCTCACTCAACATGGTGTATCAATGCATTGTCAAGATTGAGCAGAAGTTTAAACAGAAGAAGCGAGACTTTGGATATGCGAATCCAAAGCAAGGAAAAGGTGCCCCCAAACCAAATAACAAAGGACCAAGCCAAGGCAATGCTACCTAGGATAACCCACCGAAGCCACAAGCAAAGAACAACACACTGAAGACGAAGAAGGACACGAGAAAATGGTGTGAGTTCCACAAGAGCTCCACTCACAATACAAGTGAGTTTCGAGCCAAGCAGTCACTGGTGGCGAGCTTCCGAATCAAACACAGGTTCCAACTCTGAATCAAAATCCAATAAGGGAACTAACAAAGGGAAGTAGATCATTGATGTGGAGCCCAGTGCCATGTGGCCACCACCAAGATCCAGAAGATTGAGCCTAAAGATCTAGAGGAGGGGGAACACGTCTTCCACTCATAGATGTGGGTGAAGGGTTCTCCACCGTAGTTCATTGTCGATAATGAGAGTTAAGAGAACCTCATTTCAGCAGAGGTCGTGAAGCGGCTGGACCTAAAGACTATAGCACATCCACAGCTGTACACCATTGAGTGGCTTCACCAAGGACGAGATCTTTGTGTTAGCTAGCAGTGCCGCCTTCCCTACAGCATCAAGCCCTTTATGGATGAGGTACTGTGTGATGTTTCTCCTCTTGAAGTTTGTGATGTATTTTTAGGATAACCATACTTGTGGAAGCGACATGCTATATATAAGTCTAGACCTCGCTCTGTGATTATTACTTTGGCTAATAAGTTGTACATGATACCGGACGTAGCCCCACCTACCGCCATCTCTTTGATCCCTACAAAGAAATGCAGTAAGATCATTTCCCAAACCAAAAAATTTGTTTTCCTTATGATTCGCCCCTAGGGAAAGAAGAAGGTTTTGGTCACAGCTTCCAAGTAGGGCTCCTCTGCACAACAACAATAGATGGACAAGGTCATGGAGGAGTACAAGGATATTTTCGCCTCACCCACAGGGGTACCTCTGCACTGTCAGGTCAAGCACTCCATCGATTTGACCCTGGGTGCGCCGCTGCCCAATGGACCGATCTATCAATGCTTTGTTCTGGAGAACGATGAGATCAAGAGGCAGATTTAGGAACTATTGCAGAAAGGGCACATCAGGCCAAGATCATCACCTTGTGGGAGCTCGATTGTATTGGTACAGAAGAAGGATGGGACCTGGAGGCTTTGTATTGACTATCAGGTGCTGAACAAGGTCACTGTCCAGAATAGTTACCCAATCCTGCGGATTGATGACCTTCTAGACCAACTCAAGGGGGCCAAATATTTCAGCAAGATTGACTATAAGTCATGTTATCACCAGGTTCCTATCGAACCCTCTGATGTGTGGAAGACTACCTTCTAATCCAAGGAGGTCATTTTTGAATGGTTGGTCATGTCGTTCGGATTGATGAATGCCCCTGCAACCTTCATGAGTCTTATGGACTACATCTTACGACCCTTCACCAATGCATTTGTGGTGGTGTATTTAGATGACATCTTGATCTTCAGCTAGAGTTGGGAAGAGCACCTCCACCATATTCAACATGTCCTTCAAAACCTTCGCCAACACAAGCTGTGTACTAACTTAGAGAAATGCCCCTTTGGCCTAACCCAGGTTCAATATCTGGGGTACATCATTGATGAGCAAGGTGTACATGTGGACCCATCCAAGATACAAGTCATTCGGGATTGGATAGGCCCAACCACTCTAATAGAGCTACACATCTTTTTTGGTCTTGCCAATTTCTACCATAAGTTCATGTTGGGGTTCTCTCATATCACTTGGCCTTTAAGTCAAGTCACCAAGGGTAGAGCGAAAGAAAAGTTTTTTTGGTCGGAAACCCAACGACAACCGTTCTCTGAGTTGAAGAATCACCTATGTTTTGCACCAGTACTCACATTACTAGACCTACAACAACCATTTGAGATTGAGACAAATGCCTCCGACTATGCTATTGGTGTGGTTCTTACTCAACATGGGCATCTAGTGGATTACCACAGTGAGACACTTTTAGACACAGTCTGAAAGTACCCCACTTACGACAAATAAATGTATTCCATTATGCAGGTCTGCCGTCAATGGAAACATTATATTATGGGGAAGGAAACGATCATCCACACAAACCATCGACCTCTACAGTTCATACAAACACAAGGGAAGTTGTAGAACGATCGCCATCAGAAATGGTCCACCTATTTCCAACAGTTCCATTTGAACATTAAGTATAAGAAGGGAAACACCAATAATGTTGTTGATTACCTCAGCCAACCACCGGTCATGGCGCTGATCACTGTGCTCGACTCCTGTGGGCACGAGACATTGGGGTGGCTGCATCTTTGCAAGAGCAATATAGAATTTGGCAACATATACCAGACACTCCTAGAAGGGAAGAAAGTTCCAAATTTTCACCTTCAGGATGCACTGTTATGCCACCTGGGACACATCTATGTTCCTTTAAGTGAGCATGCTAAGATGATTTTGGAGGCGCACTACAGTTGGGTCTTTGGACATTTTAGAGTAGAGAAAATAGTGGTAGTATTGCAAAAGTATTTCTATTGGCCGAAACTTCGTTAGGATGTTGGGAAGGACATTAGATCTTGCACCACCTGGGCCATTGCCAAACCAACCATCAAGAAGCAAGGCCTACATATTCCTCTACCTACTCCTAGCTGACCTTGGGAATCTGTCTCCATGGATTACATGTCGGGCCTTCTTTCTACTAAGCATGACAACGATTGCATTTTCATGGTCGTCGACAGATTCTCTAAGATGGCCATCATGGCAGCCTGAAAGAAGAGTATCACATCAAAGGCCACTGCTAAGCTCTTCTTGGAGCGAGTATGGGTACACTTTGGGATCCCACAACCCATTATCTCAGATCAGGATAACGGATTCATGTGTGCATTTTGGTCAAGTCTCTGGTTGATGCTGGATACAAAACTTACTAAGTCTGCGGCTTTCCATCCCCAAAATGATGGCCAAATAGAGGTTGTCAATAGGATGATCGTACACATTTTGTGCATGTACAACTTGAAGCATCCATGCACGTGGGATGAAAGTCTCCCCTATGTCCAACACAACTACAACAGAGCTCTCCACAACTCAACATGCCACATACCCTTTCAGGTAGGGCTGGGATTTCAACCATTGTGCCCCATTGATGTGGCCATACCATTTGTAACCACTCAGGTAGATTCGTCTCACGTTCATTCTGAAGCTAAAAGGGCTAACAACATCATTGAGTGCATTGAACACATCTGCCAACAGGTCCATGATATATTGGATAGAGCCAATGCTAAGTACAAGAAGCACCATGATCAACATCGAGTGTCGCACAAGTTCCAGGTGGGCGACAAAGTTTGGCTACATTTGCAGAAGGAGCGCCTTGCTAGACCCCACTACAAGCTTCGCCCACTCTAATATGGGCCATACACCATCACCAAGGTCGTCGATGACAATGCCTTTGAGCTCAACATCCCACCGTTCCTTGGTCTGCACCCAGTGTTCAATGTACATCACCTTCGACCATACTTTCCACCATTGTTGGACACATCTGACATTGCAGAACAACTCACACCAACAGAGCTCAACCCAGACTACATGGAACATGCCACAATTGATTAGATCATGGACACACAGATTAAGAACACTCGCCAATAGAGGATACAACTATATCGAGTTATCAAAGCAGGCCAACTCCTTCACCAGGGCAAGTGGTTCACTAGGGACCAGGTTCAACAAGAATTTCCTCACCTCATGGTGGCTTTGCATGCAATGGGGACCACTGCTTCTTAAGGGGGGAGGAATGATCGAGGTGGATATTGGTGGCCACCAGCCTATTCCACCTAGACGCCCTATTCAGTTTCATCTGTTTTCTTGTTCATTTAAGCATTTACTATTTTTAGTAGTTTTTCAAGTCATGAACTTCCGGACAAGTTTTGACCTCCTAAATGGTGTTTTTTTGGGTCAGTGGCGAAACCTATAGTACTCAGAGAGACCTTTCCAATAAGGTATCGTACGTGCCAAATGGAGATAATATGACCAAGTTACGACGCCGGGAAGTTGGCTGCCCAACTAACCCCAACGGGGCCCACAAATTCTTGGTGTTACATCTCCTGGGGTTAGGGTTTAATTGTTTAGGGTTTTCTCATGGTTTCCAATAATAAATAGGCCCTTGAGCCTCATTGTAACACAATGCAGAGGCATGTAGCTGCCACATCTCTTCTGAGAGATAAGCTAACATTGCTCGAGCTATCTTATTTCCATTCGGTTTGTGAGCATAGTTCAATATTTTTCTATCAATGAAATGAAGTGTTTTTATGTTGCATCTTTGTGTTTATGATTATATTTGTAAGTTGTTGCATTCCTGTTTAAGTTCAGATAACTTTTCTGCATGGAGAATTGAAGAAGGAAATTTATATGGAACAATAATAAGTATTCAAGGCAAAAGGTAAAGAGAACCTTGTCTACAGGTTGAAGAAGAGCCTTTATGGGCTAAAATAGACACCTTGCTAATGGTACAAGAAATTTGATTCATTTATGCTAGAGCATGGTGTCAAAAGACGAGAGGTTGATCATTGTGTCTACATCAAGAGGTATGACCAAGAAAGGTACATTATATTGTTGTTGTATGCAAATAATATGCTAATCATTGGACAATAAAAGAATATGATTAATAGGTTGAAGAAAGATATGGTCAGTCTATTTGCAATGAAAGATTTAGGTCTAGCACAAGAAATATTGGGCATGAGGGTTATATGTGACAAAAAGAACAAAAAATTGTGGTCATCACAAGAAAAATATATTCAAGAAGTGTTAGTGAGGTTCAATATTAAGGATGTCAAACCAATTGGTACACCCCTAGAATCACACTTCAAAATTAATACTAACTTGGCCCTTATGATGATAAGAAGAAGGAGAAAATGAGTAAAATCCCTTGTGCTTTAGTTTTTGGTAGTTTGATGCATGCCACGGTATGTAATCGTCCATATATTGCACATTAAGTGGGAGTAATGAGCAAGTTCCTTCAAATCCAAATAAACAACATTGGCAAGTAGTGAAGTGGATTTTGAGGTATGTCAAGGGTACTAGTAATTATTGTTTATGTTTTGGTAATAAGAATGTTGTTCTTGAAGGTTACACAGATGCAAACATGACTAGAGGTGTGGATACTAGAAAGTACACCACTTGTTATTTATATAATTTTGCAAGTGTAGTAATATCTTGGATGTCCAAATTGCATAAAGTAGTGGCCCTCTTCAAAATAGAGACAAAATACCTAGCTCGCACAAAAGTTTGCAAAGAGGTTGTGGATGCAACAATTTTTAGGAGAATTGGGAATAAAACAAGATAAATATTTGTTGCATTGTGGTAGTCAGAGTGTTATTTAGTTAGCATAAAACCCAAAACATTGTTCTAAGACAAAGCACATTGATGTTGGAGAAAATACACATTATAGAAAATCCAACTGATATGTTAACAAAGACTTTCCCAGGGGGTAAGCAAGAACTTTGTAGAACCTTGGTTGGAGTAATGCAGATGTGATAAAAAACATCTTGGGAAAGGGTTAGTAGCTAGAAGAGAAAATAATGTCAAAAACATTCACTCAAGCTTCTATTTGGTCTCAAGTGGGAGATTGTTGGGCATGAGGCCAAATCAAAGTCAAACTTGTTAGTGCCCATAGTATTTGCAACCCATGGTATTGGCCCATGGTATTGTAATGAAATATTTCTTATACAGCAGTGTGAGTAAAAAGGAAGTGTGGGTGAGAAAGAAATTTGAAGCGACTGAAATGTAATATGTTTTTCATTGTTTTAATAGAAATATATTAAATCCTTTCCTCGTGGTTTTTCATTGAATGGGGTTTTCCACATAAATCCCAGAGTCTCAGTTAAAATTTTCAGTTAAATCTTGTTTCCATTATGTTGAAATTTTTAAATTTTATTTTGTTTCTATAAAGTTTATATAAAATTATGTTGCTTAATTATTTTTGGTTGAGAGTGAGAGTGAAATATTTTACCGTGTCTTTGTCTCCTTCATACTTGGTTGTAATATCAACAATGAAATTGTTTTACTTGATTATTTATGGCTAAGAGTGAGAGTGAATTATCTCCATACTTGGTTGTAATATCAACAATGAAATTGTTTTACTTGATTATTTATGGCTAAGAGTGAGAGTAAATTGTCTCCTTCATACTTGGTTGTAATATCAACAATGAAAATGTTTTGCTTTATTATTTATGGCTAAGAGTGAGAGTGAAATATTTTTACGACCTCTCCATATCTTTCATACTGGGTTATAATATCAACCAATATAGATCCATCTTAACCATAGATCTAGCAAGCACCCACAAGGATCCAATCTCTTTTGAGGTGCAAACTTGTAAAACTTGGAAAAAAAAATTGTACCCTTAAAGATTTGATCTTTGTAGGCACTTTCTAGATCCTTGGTTAAGATTGATCTATATTGGCTCTACATACACACACACACACACCATGTGTAATTTTTCATTGATTAAATTGCATTTTTGAATGCATAAATGGACTCACTTTGGAACTTGGATTGGGTACAACTCTTAACATAAATTTACAATTCCATACATTCCATCAAATTACTCCTTTTCTTTGAACATTAAAATATTTTATCACGACCAACATTCTTTTTAATACATATGGATGAAGTTGATATTCAAATAAATTAGTTAACATGGATATTGAAATAGTTTATTTAAGTACCATACTAAAATACTTTTAGAAAGTATAATAATTATACAACTTCCTCATGTTCAAAAGTGAAAATATAAGTTTTTTGGTTAGTTTAGCTTTCTCTATAAAGTTGATATAAAATTATATTGCTTGAGAGTAAGAGTGAAATATTTTTAATTTGTCTCTCTCTCCTTCATACTTGGTTGTAATATCAACAATGAAATTATTTTACTTAATTATTTATGACCAAGAGTGAGAGTGAAATATTTTGACGGTGTCTCTGTCTCCTTTATATTGGGTTGTAATATCAACAATCAACCCAACCAACACAGTCATAGTGTGAATGTTGATGTTTTATAATACATTTAATTTAAACTAACCAAACTTGTATATTCATTTATGTTTCTTATTATAGCCAACATTGTTTTTATTTAAAGAATATTTCATTTTTATTTAAAAGGGACACACATCAACTCCACGTTGAGCACATACGAAGTCACACATCAACCTCATACTAGGTTGTAGAATGTGCCTCTCTGCGTAATAATCAACCCAACCAACACATTCAGAGTGGGAATATTGACATTTTATAATACATTTAATTAAAATAGGGAATATTGATGTTTAATATTACATTTAATTAAAAATAACCAAATGTGTATATTCATTTTTGTTTTTTATTATAGCCGACCGTTGTAGCAGCTGCAACACCCTCCAAAACTTTGGCTTGCACCCAAATTTCGGAGCCTACTGTGGATCCTATGATCGATCATTCCTTAGTCACTTATTGGTAAGCTGATGATCTCAAGCTCCCCTCTTGGATCTTAAGAGTCACTCACGATTTTACCTTTATATAATATGCGTCATCTTTGGGCACGGGGATTATTGCTTGTCACGCAAAGGGAAGTTTGTTTTGCTTCAAGGGGATATCTTTGAGAGAATGGGTTGTCCTCACCACATAGACATGTTTCACACTCATTTCACACACTCTTGCACAAGTGTCGCCTTTATCCTCTCAAAGTCTATCATCGGAGCCACACTTGTCGTAAGTTGTCACAAAGGTTGTTGCATTAAGCGAAGTATGTTTTTATATGTTCTGGATGGTCTATGTTGTGTCACTAAGTGTTCAAGTGTGTGATCGTAGTCAAGTTCTATCACTTTTCACATCGGTTCCACCGATCCCACACTTAACCAAATTCTGGAGTTTCCCTACCAACCTAGCCTCATCCAACTTTCTTGAATTGCGCACTTCACATCTGCAACCCCTAAGATTTTTCCCTTGCCTACTAGAACTACGTAATGTGCAGAAAGCCCAGCCTCCCTTCGCATTAAAAATTGTGCAGTGGTTTCCTCCAGTGTCCTTCCTTCAGCTGGAACCCACTGTCTCTAGAAACTACGTAGTTTTGTCCCTTGGGCATCTCAGCTACCCAGTCCGCCTTGCATCCTAAAACTGCGCAGATGTGTCCTCCTAGGGACATATCCCGCAACAGTCACTGTCTGCTTAAACTACGCGATTGTGTCTCTTAATTTCCATGAAGAAGGATGGCATGATGGATGACTGTCAAGGAGCTGAGGAGAAAGATAAGGAGACTAAGGAACCTAGGGTATGATAGAAGATCAAGACTGCATGAAGGATCCATCTGATGCATAACCCTTTGGAGGGTAGGTATGGAAAACAAAGCACATATTTTTGAAATACACCTCTTAGTGTAGCATGAAGGACCATTTATCAATGTCATATCATTATGTATTCAATGACATGCATGGTTTCAAGCATTGAAAGTCATTCCATGTGTTTCCTCTAAGTGTCTTTCTCCCTTTCGCTTGTTGGATCAACTGTCATCTTTTGGCATGTTTGATCGTTATGTCATGTTTGTGAGCCTTTATGGTGGCCTCAAAGTATGGTCTTTATATATACAAGTTGTCCTAGCCATATAAACACCTGTCGCACTCATACACAAAGTTTTAAGCATTGTCGCACAAGTGTCATCAAAGTCATCCTAAAGTCTATCTCAAGTGTCACACTTGTCGCTTTTAGTTATAGACAGTCTCACAGAGGGTAATGCTTTGCCTTTTTATTCCGGTGGTCTATTTTGTCGTGTCATTGAAGTATGCTAAGTGTTTGGTCACAATGTCAAGTTCCTCACAAGTTCACTTGCCTCCCATACTTAACCATTTTCCTGAAAATACTTCCGACTGGACAACTCTCTTTCATCGGACCCCGACTGAGCTGCAAAATGCAGTCTCAGCCCTCAGTGATGTTGCTCTGCTGCCTAGAACTACATAGTGCGTAGTCGCTGTTCCCTAGGGAAGTTGCACTGCATAATTCCAGAGCTCAGCAGACTGCCTTCCTCCCCATAATTGTGTAGTAGCTTCCTCAAGCCTGACCTGAATTGTGCATTTTTCAAGATTAGTCATCAAGCCTCCTCCCTGCCTACTGGAACCCAACAATGCGCAAAGACCCAACCCTTCCTTACCTCCCAGAACTGCACAAAAGTGTCCCCCAGTGTCCTCTGTCAGTCAGGACTCATTGATCTCAGAAACTGCACAGATCTGTCCTCTTTGGTCCCTCTGCTACCTAGTCTTGCCTTCCCTTAAAAAACTGCGTAGACCTACCTCCGAGGGCCCCACTTTACAGCTTCCACTGATGATCTCAATTGCGCAATCCTGTCTCCTAGTGGCCTCTGCGCAATTTTTCCCGGCAGTGAAGATTGTGCTCAAGATTTCATCAGCCAAGCTTGAGTTGCGCTCTATGAAATCTCAATGACCAGTCTCCCTCCTTATCACTTGGAACTGTGAAATGCGCAGTTACTGGCCCTCTTTCCCAGTCTGTCACTTGTCCCGAGCTTAGTCCATGGATAACAGTGCATCATCTTCGACTAGGGATTTTTTGGATTTGATGTCGTCCCATCATGTGTGCATTGCAGGAATAGGTACACTGTTAGATCATGGTGATAAGATGATGAAGGAGAAGGAGCGAACATGCTAGAAGACTCACTTACAGTTGGACAGACAAAGAAGCTTATCAAGTACAAGAAAAGGGAACACATGCATCGAACCACCTCCCAAGACAAAAGATCATTGAAGACCCTACATCATCAAGCTATGCAGAGGAGAAGATAAAGCACATCCAAGAACACATCCATCACTCAACAAAAACAATGGCTTGACATTTCCACCTTAGTAAATTAGTCCATCTCAGCAGTGTCATGTCAAGTCATGTCATGAGTTGTGAAAGGCCACATCATTATTATGGGCCATGGTATGCAGTGTAAATTTTGTCTGTATCCATAGGTCTTTTCGAGAATCTACACCTCCAAATACCCTATGTCCTTTAAGATAGTAAAGTGGCTAATGGATATTGAGAATAAAGAGCATTGTGAGGTTATAGGTATAGTTGGCCTCAAAGGATTTTCATTGTATTTACCTGTTGTGCAGGCCACGATCCAGGTGCGAATTTTGATTTAATACAATATTCTTATCACAATTTAAAAGAAATGATAATAATGATTATTATCATCTATTTATTAAAATTAATTTCAATTATTAATTTAAAAGATTAAAATTGAAAAATATTTTAATATTTGAAAAAATCACAAAAAAATTCTTGAATTTGCAAAATATATTATCGATTTTTTTTTCCTAAGTTTTCAAAATTTATTGTCATTAATTAAAGAGATGTAAATGGGAGTATCTATTATATTGGAAGAAGATTCATACCGATAGATACATCCATTCCAACTCTCATCATCATCCTATTCAAAAGTTTGTTGTGCTTGAAACCCTTGTTACCCAAACCATTCAGATCTCTTCCTCTCAATCCTTTCCTGATGAAAAGCCCCATCTCACCAAAGACCTCAAATCCAATGGTTACTCCTCATCTTAGATCAACAAAGCCTTTAATTATTTTAACCACCCCCAACCTAAAAACCAATCCAATAATCCACCCTTAGCCAAAGTTATCCTTCCGTACATTAAGGGGCTTACCGATCATATTTATGAAATTCTTTCTAAAAAGAACATCAAGACCTAATTCAAGCCCCAAAAAATCCTTAGCCAACTCTTTAGATCAACCAACGACAAGAATGACCCTATTCTTGGCTCCAAAGTCAATGAAATCCCTTATTCTAGTGGAATGTCTTACATAGGACAAACTAGTAGATCCTTCATATCCAGACTCAAAGACCATATGGCTGACACCTACGAGAATCACATTGCTAAATCTACCATCATTGAACACTCCCACAATACCAAGCATCTAATTTGTTTTGATAAAACCAAAATCTTGGCCTCTGCCCCCTTCCATTCTAACTGTGTCATTATGGAAGCCATAGAAATTTAAAAGGACCCTAACAACTTTAATCAAGAAGATGGGTACCAGTTAAGCCATTCTTCGAAGCTCATTATCCATTTGTAGTCCTCTAAACCCAATTCCCTTAATGTTAGCCCTACCCTTCTTAGTATACTTATTTTACCTTTCCTCTAATACAATATTGATATTCTTTGACCAACATCAAACAATTTTAATCTCATTCTTATTGATTAATTATGTTGATAAACATACCTATTTCAACTTATGGATGTAAATTTGTGAAATTTTAATATATTTTTAGATCAATGGATAGGATTGCATATTAATGGAATATGCTTCATCTGAGAAGGAAATCGAGGGTTGTGATTTCTCCAAGCCCTCTCCTCTTGCACATTTTTTTAACAGTGTCAATTATCTTATATTCATTCCAAAAAGAAAGGTGATAAACCTTGATACAAAGCTTCTTGCTAAGTGGATATGAGTTTTAGTGTTAGATATCGTTGCCTTGGTTTCCTTCTATTACATAGATTAAACTAAATCCTTCGTTTCCTATGGAATTAACTGCATAAACCTTAATGAACCATTGCAATAAGTAAATAAACTTGAACTTCATCATGCATTTTTACAAAGAGACAGACCATTGGTGTATTTTGTTGAGGAAACCGAGTTTATCATTGATGATCTTGATTAAAAGAGCTCTTCATTATGAGGGAGGTTGTCATTGCAAAGTGTCTTCCCCAGAGAAGATGCTTGTATATACAGGAAACCAATCTCTGATTTACACCTCTCGTTCAACTATTTTTGGAAATTGTTAACTTGTTCCAATTCTGCTTGAAGGGAGGGACATTGGGGACATGGTGAAATTGATGCCATGTTGAAAGGAAGAGGTGGGGGGTAAGTAACACCAAGGTGAGTAGGAATGGTGGAGGAAAAGAAATCACCAAAACTAGAGTATAAAAACTTCCAGGCTCGAAGGGGAAGGTTTTCCTTGGGCTTGTGAACTCTGCAACCATTCACATGGGGTGTTGTTGGTGGTACCATTGCCTGTGCGAATCGGCCTACAAAGACATGTAAATCCACATGGAGATAAAAAAAGATTGTCCCTTAAATATTTGTTGATTATATCTTGGGTTGTGCATGTTGTCATTTTTTAAGAGATCCATCTTAGTTTCTGAAGGGATCATGTTTATTATCCTGACTTGCATGTGTTTTGAATTAATTTCAGAAAATATGTAGGTATCAGGTCTCTTCGTTGATCTTGGCTTCTCCTTGGGGCTGGTGGCATTTGTTGTTTGCACATTTATCAACTTTAACATTATTTTCTCTAAGGACATGGAAAAAGGTTGCCTCCTTCAGATATGTCAGCTGGTGATTAATTTGTTTCACAATTTTCCCAAGTTAAACGTTTTTGGGCCTTGTACCTTTGACCATCTGTTGGATGAGGATGGCAGAATCACTGATCACAATGGGGTTCCAAAATCTGATGTCATAAAGGATCTGAATTCCCGAGAGAAGTCCGTAGGCTTATGCTCTATTGTTTGTTTTGTTTCCCAGTCCTCATTCATAGGAGGTTGTTTCTTGTCCCTCAGAGTCAAGGATGACTCCCCCTTCTCTAACTCTTCCAGGGTTATGTTTGGAGGAACCATCGAAGAAAATATAGGGTCACTTGTGTTCTTCAACCAATCTATGGATTCCTTATCCTTCAGTCTAACTTTCCAACTAGTAATGTTGGGTTGACTTCTCAAAGGATTATGGGTGTTGTGATGTGTCTTTTCCAACACATATTTGAACCACATTTCTTCTTCAATTTGCAAGATTTGCTGATCTAACCTGATATTTCCTTTTGAGAGTATGGATTCAGATGAGAGGCCCCAAAACTTAGCATCTATCCTCTAGTTTGATTTGTTATTTTGAAAAATGGTTTTGTTTCTAGCTAGCCAAATTTACTAGCACATAAATGGAGGAAGTCTATTACAAAATCGCTTGAGAAAGTTCTTCTTTTTAAGGGAGTAGGGCTATTTTGAGTTCCATTTCATGAATAAATCAGTGACATTTAGCTTGAAGTTTACTTACATCGGGAGAGGGTGAAGCATGGTCTTCCAATTTTGTTTGGAGAATTCACATGATAGGAACAAGTGTTGGATGGTTTCCTCTGCGCTCAGACACAATGGACACATAGATGGACCTTGTATGCCATGCTTTATGAGATTATTGATAGTTAGTATCTGCCCCTTGAGTAGATTCCATATGAATAATTTGATTTTTGGTTAGCTTTCAGTCTTCCAAACTATTTTCCAATGAGGCCAAAGGGGATGCTTTTGTTGTTCTCCTTGTAATGCCTCATAGCCGCTTTTAATTATGTAACCCCTTCCCGTCAAATTCCATTTAAAGTTATCATGTAGCTTGAACTGTATTAGTGTTTCTCCCTTAAGACGTTGAAGTAGGAGGTGTCATTGTCGATGAAGCTCAAGAAGGATAATTGGAGGTTTCTAACCTTTCCAAGAGTTATCATTCTAGTCCCAAACTAATATTTGATCCATATGTACGACACCTTTTCCTACAAACCATTTTTTTAGATGTTGGATTTCTGGAATGGTGGATAACTTTGGTTTACTCATAATACTTTATTCCCATTTATTTCTTGTCCCCCCCCCCGCCCCCAAAAAAAATTCTAGAGGTGTGAGCTTGAATGAGTGGGAGGAATTTTTAGGATATCTTCCAAATTTGTGAGCAGGGTCTATTAGGAATCTGACTTTGGAGGAGTTGATGTCATTGTGTGCTCATATATTTCATTTCTAGTACTTTCTTCCACCACATTGATTCTTTTGTTATTATCCTCCAAGTGATTTTTTATCCCAGGGCTAAGTTCATTATCCTTAGGTGTTTACTAGCTCTTCCTCCTTGGTGATAAGGTGTTGTTACCTTTTTCCAATTGAGCAAACTTAATTTTTTTGTTTCTTTTTTGCCTCTCTGCCATAAAAAATTCCTTACGATGAGCTCTATTAGTTTTTGTATACTTGTCGGGGTTTGCAAAATTGTGAATTAGTATAAAGGAAGGGATGACAATACATATTTGATTAAGATGACCATGCATGCCAAGTTTAGCCATTGCATTCCCGAGTGTTGGAGTTTCCACTTCATGCTCAAGTTTCCTGTTAAGTGATTATACCATGATGATATATAGGAATGGGGAGATATGGAAACTTTTTGTTAGCCCCAGGATGCTATGAAAGAATTGCCCCGATCTTCCATTTACCAAAGGAGAGATCCAAGGCTTATGGATATTTGCCTTGATGAGATTGATGAATTCCTAAGCAAAACACATTTTGTCTAAAACTGCAAAGAGAAATGAGTGTTTGGCCCTATTAAATGTATTTTCCATGTTAAGATTTAGAATGAAGCCATATTCTTCTCGGGATATGCTAGAATGGATGGCTTCCTGTACTAAGAGAGAGTTATCCACAATCTGTTTTGTTTAGATAAATCCACCTTGGTTTTCAGAGATCAATTGTGGGAGTAGGGTTTTGAGTCAACTTGCAAGTATTTTTGTTATTATTTTGTAGGAGGATTTATACAAGGAAATGGGATGAAAGTGATTTTATATCAAAACCAAAAACAACACCTTTTGTAGATAGTCCATTTTACATACTAAGTGGTCGCTTATAATAGGGCATGCCCTAACTTCTTTCTATTGTTTTCTTGACATTTTGAAAGATGCATAGGTGTCACTACTGTTTATACAATAGTTAGCCCTACCCCTAATAAAAAAAGAACCACCTTCTGGATTTTCGATGATCCACTGACCCCTTCGACTCTCTCACTAGTAAGGGTATCCCTTGTCTTTTGCTTCAATTTGAATTGCTACTCCCTTATATATTCTTGATTTTTCACTAGTCCATATATATATATATATATATATATATATATATATATATATCTATATATATATATATATATATATATATATATAAATAAGGCGAGTCGACAAAGTTTGGTAAAATAAAATTGCTCGCTATGGATATAGAATCAGAGAAAGGAAAGAAGAGTTAGTCTTACCTCCTATTTCACACTTGGTTTGCACCCATTAGATAAACTTGAGTAGATATTTCCTAATGAGCTCCCAATACGTGCAAGAGAAGGCTATAGTGATTCCATCCGGTCCCGTTTCTGAAGATTAGGTCCCGATCAAGTTCTGGATGGAAGTTTGGTGTCCATCTATTTAAGTATAAACCTCTTGAATCCATGAAATATGGCCCATTCCTGAAGATCAGATCTTGATCCTCTTTGGACTCAACATAGAAAGTGATGTAACCCTTGCCGTAAAAGTGGAATGAGATTTTTCCTTGAGTTTTCGAAGCCTAGTTACATTCGTTCCATTTATGGATTGTTTTAGGAGAGGGAAAGAGACTCATGAACTGTCCTACCAATCCTCTCTCGACGAGTGAGAGGGGTGCTTTGTGTGGAATTGAAGGAGGCAACTCTATTTCTGGGATTGCATCTAGCTTCTTGACAAATTTGGAGATTGAAGGTCGCTCCCAAGGGGGCGATAAGCGATTTGATGAGGCTCATAAAAGTGTGGATGCTGGATCGGGTGGGTGCCTTGGTGGAGGGGATCGACCCCCCAAGCAACCTCCGGAGGGGGCATCAGATTTGTCTGATTCAGAGAGAGAGTGGATCAACGCATGCAAGGAAGCTCCAGAGGCGTGTACTCAACAATTTTTGCATCCCTGGTTTAATATTAGTTGTTGTATTTGATATTTTTGTGTCTCTGGTTCATGTAGTGAAGGGGCAGTGGCAGACTTCAACCATTATGTTTGGCCTTTTCTGGTTCTTGTTTTCTAATGGCACTCTTTATTCTTTACTTACAGGCATTATAGGTGATGAATATATTATATGGTGATTGAATATTAATACAGAATAAGGGGGAATGTGTTCATACGAGTGTTCAACCACTTCTTACAAGAAGCCATGCATGTTTTTCTATCAAAAGTGTTGCACAAAGTGTTTGTGTCCCATTCCGAAACACAAACCCTTTCTGCAACAATTTTGATAAAAAAGTGTGATATGGAAACAAACCAGTGTGACTTTGCTACAACTAGAAGACTTAGCAAGGCAATCCCAAAGTGCCCTCGATCATTTGAATCCATCATTACTCCTATATTATGAGTTTTATAATAATGACAGTGTTGCTTCATGTTATAGATAAGAAGACAATGTTTCTCTAAGATATATATATATAGGTATAGATGAGTAGACCTGTTTTGAATGAGTGAGTGTGTTCTTCTGCGTGAGAGATGTTAAAATTTATCTCTCTTGCAAGAAAGCTAAGAAACGTTTAGAGTATTTGTACACCCATGTTTATCTAATGTTTAGAGAAACTGTAGTGTTGTCTTTAAGTTGATATTTTAATTTATGTAGAGATTAGTGATTAGGCTTTGATAAATGTGTTTTGTCTATGAGTTCCTTGAGTAGGTGTGACATACAAGCTTGATAGCGTTTAAGTAGGCGTGACATACAAGCTTGATAGCGTTTAAGTAGGCGTTTGAGTGTATAGTGAAAGTAGGAAAATAACTGCTAGAGTTTAATACTATTATAGTTTAATATTGATATTAGGTTTAATTAATATTAACATTATTAATGTTAATATTAATTTTGAAAGTTTAATGTTAACATTAGGGTTGATATTATTATCATTATTGTTAATATTAATTTTAATAAAATTAATATATATATATATTTTTATTAATATTAATATTAAATACGATGGTATTTTAAGTTTTTACATATTATGTTAGGGCTTTTAATTTATAATTATGATTTATCAAATGTTATAAATTAAAATTAAATTTATTAATTTTAATTAAAATTAAATTTATTAATTTTAATTAAAATTAAATTTATTAATTTTAATTAAAATTAAAATTAATTTAATTTAATTTATAGATATAAATTAATGTAACTAAGGGTTTATAACTAGCCTAGATCCATCTTAACTTCAAATCTACCAAGCGCGGAGAGTGGTCAAATCTCTTTTCACTTTAAAAGAGATTTGCATCTCATGGGATTTAATCTCTCTCAACCCTTGGTAGATCCAAAGTTAAGATATATGTAGGCTAATTTATTTTTCCCCTTTAAATAAGTTATATTCCACATGAATACGATGGGTCAATACCATGGGTTCTCATACCATGGGTCGATACCATGGGTACCATGAAGTTATTTTTATTTTAATGTTAATTATTTTTATTTTGTTGTCACCAAGTAACAACGTGAATTGCACTGGTGATATTTAATTTTTAAAATATCAATAAAAATATAACTTTAACATCTGTCTCTTTCGCATGGATCAAACCATACATTATTCATGGTAGATCAGATTCAAATTTCATTTCCACTGAAATCTAGTTTGTTTCTTTAGGGTTGATCGTTTATTTATGGGTCTTACTTGTATGTGAGTCTTGTCAAGAGCTTTATTCTTTGAGTCAAAAGGCTCATTTTACAACCCTCTCTTTCGCATGGATCAAACCATACATTATTCATGGTAGATCAGATTAAAATTTCATTTCCACTGAAATCTAGTGTGTTTCTTTATGGTTGATCGTTTATTTACGGGTCTTACTTGTATGTGAGTCTTGTCAAGAGCTTTTTATTCTTTGAGTCAAAAGGCTCATTCTACAACCCAGTATGATGTGTAACCTCGTCTGTCATTAAAGTTGAAATTTTGCACGTGAAGAAATTGGATCCCTCTCGACTCAAGTTAGATCGATATTTAAGATGGATCTATACTGGTTGTATTCAAATTGAAGCCAAAAATATCTTAAGTATCATTTCATGTGTCTCTACATTCTCAAATACCATAGCTAATACATTGCTAATTTATTATTTAATTAATATGGTTTAAGTAAATTTGAGATATTATATATTTTTGGGTTATTTACATTAAAATTTAATTCATCATTAAATTAAATTGAATTATAATTTAATTAAATTTATAAAATATAATTAAATATAATTAAAATTAAATTATAACTCTAAATTAAAAGTGTTAACTAAACTCTAAATTAAAAATTAATTTAATTTAAAATCAATTTAAAATTTAAATTAAACCAAATTGATATAATTTTAGTTTAGGGTCTAGTTCAATTTTAAATTAAAATTATAAACTTATCTAATTGTGCGGAAAGGCGCTCTCTAGTCTAGTATGGAAGAGATCTTGTAATGTCATGTCATGTTCTGTAAATATTTTGATTCGTCAAATTACATAAAAATAAAAATAAAAATAAAATTAATATCGTGAAAACTTTGTTACTTGGTGACAATAAAATAAAAATAATTAACATTAAAATAAAAATAACTTCATGGTACCCATGGTATTCATGTGGAATATAACCTATTTAAAGGGAAAAATTAAATTAGCCTACATCTATCTTAACTTTGGATCTACCAAGTGTCGAGAGAGATTAAATCCCCTGAGATGCAAACCTCTTTTAAAATGAAAAGAGATTTGATCACTCTCGGCGCTTAATAGATTTGAAGTTAAGATGGATCTAGGCTGGTTATAAACCTTAATTAAATTATAAACCCTTAGTTACATTAATTTATATCTATAAATTAATTTTAATTAATAAATTTCAATTTTAATTTATAACATTTGATAAATCATAATTTTTAGTATAAATTAAAAGCCCTAACATTATATTAATCATAGGGTTTATAATATTAATCCTGGGGTTTATAATCCTATGGTTTATAATATTAATTTCATTGTTTATGGTATTAATGTTAAGGTTTATAATTTTAATCATGGTTATAAATCTATGGTTTATAATATTAATCTTAAAGTTTATATTATTAATGCTAATATTATAATCTTAGGGTTTATAATATTAATGCTAGGATTTATAATGTTAATTCTAGAGTTTATAATCCAAGGGCTTGTAATATTAATCTTAAAGTTTATAATATTAGTGCTATGGTTTAATATTAATCTTAGTGTTTTATATTAATCACGAGGTTTATAATATTAATAATAAATTTTAATGTTAATCTTATGATTTATAGTCCTAGTGTCTAATATATTAAACTTAGGTCTTGATATAAAATCTTAGGGTTTAGAATATTAGTCTTAACGTTGATGATATTGCGTATTATAATGCCAATGTTTTATAATATTAATATATTAATATTAGGGAATAAGATATTTGTTTATTAGATTTTTAACAATTTTTTTCGACGATCAGCGAGCTGAGCTGAGCGCGACCAGGTCTGCATCTGCGAGCCTCGGCTCCCCTCGAGACCCGCCCTTTGCAGGCTCTGAACCTGCGATCCTCCCCGCCTTCTGCAACTTCTCCACCCTGCAGACCTTCCTGCTTCAGACCTGATCGGATCCAAGACAGCTAGTCGACCTTCTGGCTAGGGCGTGGCCTCTGCTGCGCTGCCCTTGTGGCGGCCGGCACCAAGCCCGATGGAGACTCAGGACCATGATCCACCCTCCGATCCTACCGTAGATGCATTTAATTAGCTCCTGGCAGGTTTGCCCCCGAAAAAAAGAAGCGATGCCTCAAAATTCGTCAAGAAGCTAGATGAAATTCCAGAGATTTCTTTGCCTCCGGAGACCCCCATGCAAGTAGCTTTGTCGTTGGCGGATCGGGTCTTATTGGCCAATTCACGGGACTTCGCCCTCTCTGAAATCTACAGAGCAATGGGTTAACAGGAACTGGGTGCCCCTGATCAGCCAAAGTGTTACCTCTTACTTTCTAGGGCGAGGGTATTTTCTTTTCGAATTTACCTCCAAAGAAGACAAAGATCTGATCTTTCGAAATGGACCGTATTCCATGGGTCCTCAGGGTCTCTACCTGAACAAATGGACCCCGAGTTTTGACCCGGCAGTAGATGTTTCCAAGGCTATTCCGGTATGGGTTTGTCTCCCAAATTTGCTGGTTCACTGTTGGAACTGGGACTCCTTGAAACACATTGGCAACTCCCTCGGGAAATTCATAGATCAGGCAAGCAACAAGGATCAATACGATTGTGCCAGGATCTGTGTGGAGGTAGATCTAGAGGAGGGTTTACCAGAGGCAATCAAAATCAAAGTCGGCAGCTGGTCCCATGTGCAGATCTTGGATTATGAATAGCTGCCATTCAAATGCAGGAAATGTCACGTGTATGGGCACTTCGCTAGAAACTGCCCGACTAATCCAGAGCCAGAGAAAGGAAATGAAGAGGGCTGGAATCAAGTTAGGTGAGCTAGAGCCAACCACAAGGGGCAGAAACAGGGTGGACCATCCGGCAAAGGTAATCTTCAGGTTAATGCCCAGAGGCCCCCTACCAAAAAGGCGCAAGAAAACAAATTTGACCTTCTAAGCCAACTGACAGAAGACACTCCAGAGGTAGAGATCCAAAAGCCAGAATCCTCAAGAAAAAGCACACCTCCAGCTTCCCCCAAAGAAGTTTAAAACCCCAAAGGCATGGCCCCAGAGGATGAGGAAGAAGAGCTAGAAATCGAGGAGTTAGAAGAAGAAGGAGAAATAGGAGAGTCCCAAACCTCGGTAAGAAGATCTGCAAGAGGCCACAAAACAGATAAAGAAAAAAGAGAGCAGTAGACCTACAAAGATAAGCTATAGGGCAACCAACCAACTCTGGAAAAACTTCTAGCCTCAAAGCCCAAAATGTTGAAAAATCAGCCCCAAGGCTCGAAGGGAGCCCATCAGAAACATAAATAATGAAGGACATCTCCTGGAATTGCAGAGGTATGGGGAGCAAAGTCAAGGAAGAAGCCATAAGAAATCTAATAAGAACAGAAGCCGCATACATACTTCTCATCCAGGAGACCAAGCTAGAAGACAAATTCTTCCTGCAAACAAGCAAAACTTTGTGGCCTAAAAGTGAAGCAAGAGCAATTTCAGCCAGGGGTGCCTCAGGAGGGATTGGTACACTATGGAACTCCAATAAATATGCCCTCATCTTTGAAGCGAGCAACACTCATTGGTTGCTGCTAAAAATGCAGAATCTCGACACAAAGGAAATTTTCAGTCTTTTCAATGTATATTCTCCAGTCAATATCCAGGAGAAAAAGGATTGCTGGGATACTATAAAAAGACAGGCAGATCTGACAAATCTGGAAAATACAATCATTGCTGGAGATCTCAATCTCACACTCCACTCGACTGAGAAGAGGGGAGGAAGTACAGTCCGAGATCCAGCAAGAGAATGGGCGGAGGACCTGTTGCAAGATTGGGACATGCTGGACATCAAGCCCTCAACAGGTAAGTTCTCATGGTCTAACAAAAGAGTAGGCCCTGGACATATTGCTGCCAGGCTAGATAGATTTTTTATTCAAAGTTCTTTCCTGTTACTTGGTTTAGAACCTAGAATGCACATTCTTCCTAGCAGCATCTCGGATCATAAGCCGGTAAAGCTAGAGCTACTTGCCCACCTAGATCTGGGCCCCATCCCCTTTCGATTCAGTCCCCTTTGGGTAAAGGAGCCCCTTTTCATGCAAACAGTCAAAGATTGTTGGAGTCAGCCTGTTAAAGGCTCACCCTTCTTCATTTGGGAGGAAAAGCTCAGAAGGGTGAAAGGAGTCCTGAAACGTTGGGAAAAAACCCTTTCCAATCCTGCAACAGAAAGGAAAGTCATCAAATCCACTCTTGCCTCTCACCAAACCCGCATGGAGAGCGCCACAATCACAGAGGAGATGATAGACCAAGAAACTCAGCTGCAACAGAGCTATCATAAGGCCTGCTTAGCCGAAGAAGAATACTGGAGATTAAAATCACGAAATCTGTGGCTTAAAGCAGGGGACAGGAATACGGGATTTTTTCATAAGCAAGCCCAGGCTAGGAAATGCTTTAACACTATTTCTGAGATCAAGGAAGACAATGATACGCACAAGGAATTCGCAGACATCAAGAAAGCAGCCTTCATTCATTTCCAAAAATTGTACAGTGATGAGCAGGAGTCGCTCCAGCACCAAGAGCTGCTAGACATCATCCCTCAAGCAGTCTCTCCTCGTATGAACAGGATTCTAGAGGCCAAAATCACTAAAGAGGAAGTTAAAAATCCCTCTTTGACATGGATCCGGACAAGGCCCCGGGGCCAGATGGCTTCTCTGCCAGGTTTCTTCAAGTCTGCTGGCCAATTGTTGAGAAGGACCTCCTCAAAATGGTTCAAAAGTTTCAAAATTCTCAGAAAATAGGAGGCAGCACAAACTAGCTCTCATACCAAAGGAAAAATGTGCCAACAACTTCAACAGATTTTGCCCGATTTCATTATGCAACACTGGGTACAAATTAATTACGAAGGTCATTGCAAACAGGCTGAAGCCCATCCTGCCAAGAATTATTCCGGAAAATCAAGGAGGCTTCATCTAGGGAAGGCAAATCGTGGACAACTTCACTCTCGTTCAAGAGGCAATACATTCAAGTCTTTTCTGAAAGGAACAAGGTATGGTGATCAAACTCGATTTAGCAAATGCCTATGATCGAGTTAATCATAGATTTCTTTTAAAAGTCATGTGTAAATTTGGTCTTGGAGCAAATTTCATAAAGTGGGTCCGGGCATGTATCTCAGAGCCTTGGATTGCCCCCCTTATAAACGGAAGAGCCACTGAATTTTTCAAAGCCTCGAGAGGCCTCAGGCAGGGATGCCCCCTCCCCCCCTACTCTTTGTCATCCAAGCCTCTGTCTTCAGCTTTCTGTTAGATTAAAAGATGCAAGATCAAGAAATCAATGGTCTAAGTATAGCTAGAGGAGTCAAAAGCATAAACCATGCCTTATTTGTGGATGACACCCTGCTGTTAGGCAACGCCACCCTCTCCTCTGCCTCTAAGTTTAAAGCTGCCCTGGATGTCTTCAACAAGGCCTTAGGTAGCGTTCTTAACAAGAATAAATGCCACATATACAGCTGGAACACCTCGCCCAGGATTCTCTCTGCCATCTCTAGATGTCTGGATTTTGCTGCCACATCCTCCTGGACCTCATTCAAATATTTGGGCCTCCCTGTCTTTCATAAGAGACTCTCAATCAAAGACTGGCATCCTCAGCTTGAAAAATTCAAGTCTAGGATCCAATCCTGGGGCTACCGCTGGCTCAACGCTGCTGGCAAGTCAGTCCTTATAAAATTTGTGCTTTCCAGCCTCCCAATATTCCATTTTGCAGGACTTCTTGCTCTAGTAACCATTCTAAACAAGATGGATGAGTTTATGCACAGGTTTTTTTGGAAGGGCGGAAAACAAAATGAAAAGAAAATCCCTCCCATCAGCTGGGAAACTATTGCCAAGCCGCTGTGGGAAGGCGGATTGAATTTCAAAAATATATGTCAACAGAACGTGGCTATGGCAGCAAAGACCATCTGGAGGATCATTGCGCCCAAACCTGGATGGGCTCAGCTGGCTCTATGGAAAAAGTACTTCAGGGGACCGCGGTTAAGATGTCTAGAGAATGAGATCCAAGTGCAGAACTCGCCATTCCTCAAGCTATACGCAAAAGCAGGCCCTCTAATCAGAACGCACTCATTCTGGATCCCTGGGAATGGCAGGAAGATTAACATCTGGTCTGATAGAATAATGAATATGGATCCTATTGAAAACAGAACCTCCACCAGAGAACTGCGCTCTTGGATGGACAGTAACGGGCTGCACACTCTCTGGGACATATCACTATGGCACGATGAGTCTTGGGCGGGCTGGAGAAGCGTTGAAGTGTCGGACCACCTGCGCAGTGAAGGGATCACACTGTAAGAGCATCTCCACGGTCTGGCCCCCACGCAAATGAGAAAAAAGGATAAGAAAGGATGGGGATCGACTGACATAGGTTACACAGCCTCCATGGGGTACAGTAAGCTAATTGAGAGACCCCATGTTCCTCCTGATCCAGCACCTTGGAAAGGAGTCTGGCGCATCCCCTCATGGCCCAAGATTGATTTTTTTGCTTGGCAACTCTGTCATGAAAGAATTCTGACTTATGATATTCTGCAAAGGAAAGGATTTCATGGGCCATCTATATGCTCGTTGTGCAAAGAAAACTCTGAAACAACTGCTCACTTAATTCTTGAATGCAAGTTCTCCAAACAAATCTGGCTCTCTTTCATCTAGAATCTGAATCCCAACTTCTTGATGCCTTATTCCATTGTGGAGCTGTTCTCCAATTGGGCAGTCAGATACCCAGGTCCGCCTCCAAAAAACCAGGTAATTAAAACAGCTTGGGCCATTCTTCCAAAGACTATCTGCTGGTAGATTTGGCTTGAACGTAATAGAAGAATCTTTAGATGCACAAAACAAAACAACAAGGTTTTAGAGAGCAAAATTAAATGCCAAATCAAGGAATGCTTAGCTGACATTAAAGATGATACAAACCTCAGCCAACAGGACATTACCTGGGTTTCTCTCTTTGGCTTACAATTCCAACCAGCAAACATAATTGCTCTTCCTAACAAAAATTGGCAAATAAGAAAATTTGAAGATGACTTTCAATATTGGCTCAAATCGCTCTCAAGGCATTCCCTCTTTTTTGATGGGGCAACAAAAGGAAACTCGGGCAAAGCAGGTGTAGGAGGGGTCATTGTGAATCCACATGGGGAAATAATTCATTCCTTCGCGTGGGGACTTGGATATACAACCAGTATTCAAGCTGAGGCTCTAGCCCTATATCAAGGTCTCAAGTTCCTCCAAGACATAAATATTGATGAAGCTAATGTAATCGGTGACTCACAAATTATTATAAATGCAATGATATCTATCTCCCCAGTGATGGATCTCAAACTAGCAAGACTGATATCTATAATCGAGGGCCTAGGAAAAGGCTTCCAGAATTTAAACTACTTTCATGTGCTGAGAGCCCTAAATAAAGAGGCGGACAAAAAGGCTAATACAGCTGATCTCCTCTCAACAGGGATCAAGCAGAAACATAAAGAAGAATCATGGGATCCCATCCCTTAATCTGAATGCTGCCATGTTTTACTGCTTGCTCTTAAAGCAATTTGTCTGTATCTCCAAGTGGGGGAAAATTTCAGAAATCGAAAACATAGACGCTATATCAAGGAAGAACTTTGCAAGAATTAGAGGCATGCTCACTCTCAGAAGTGATTTGCACCAGGACACAGAAGTCCTCTATGTAATCAGTTTTCCTGCATTTAGCCCAAGAGGAATATAAACATCCCATACTCATTTCTGTAAAAAAAAAAGAAGATATTTGTTTATTAGGAAAATTTTTTGGAGTGGTTTGACCTGGTAGTGAAACCCTAGTTCGCTGCCTGCGCTTCGGCGCCTGCGCCCTAGGTCTCCCTGCCCTCCGGCCCCGAGGCCTTAGGCTTGCTTTCCTGTGCTTTTCAGCTAAGAGCCTGCTGTGTGGCTTGTCTGCATCTGGGAGGAGTTCGCGTCCATGGAGGTCCCGCACTCGCCCCGGGCAGCCCCCCTCCCCCCTCCTCTACCTTCTTCTTCTGTCGAAGCCTTCTCTCGGCTCTTGGTTGGTTTGCTGCAAAAGAAAAAGAATGAAGCTGCCAAATTCATCAAGAGGCTCGAAGATATTCCTGAAATCTCCCTGCCGCCAGTGACTCCGATCCAAGTCACCCTGTCCTTGGTTGAGTGGGCACTTGTCGGTTAGTTCACTAGACTATGGCCTTCTCCTAAGTCCACTAAGAACTGGGTCAACAAGAACTGGGCTCCTTTGATCAAGAATAGCGTCACATCTTATTTCTTAGGACGAGGGTTTTTTCTCTTCGAATTCACCTCTAAGGAAGACAAGGATCTAATCTTCCAGAATGGCCCCTATTTCATGGGCCCCCAAGGCCTCTATCTCAACAAATGGACGCCAGATTTCGACCCTGCAGTTGACGTTCCTACGGTTGTTCCGGTGTGGGTCAGGCTTCCAAATCTCCCAGTGCATTGCTGGAACTGGGACTCGTTGAAACACATCAATAACGCCCTTGGGAAATTCATAGACCGGGCAAACAACAAATATCAATATGACTGTGCCTGAATCTGCGTAGAAGTAGATCTAGAGGTGGGACTCCCAGAAGCCATCAAAATCAAAGTAGGAAGCTGGACTCATTTACAGAAGCTTGACTATGAGCAATTTCCCTTCAAGTGCCGAAAATGCCATGTCTACGACCACTTCGCCAGAGGATGCCCAATCAATGTTGATCCAAGTAAGGGTAAAGAAGAAGGCTGGAATCAGGTCAAGCGTGCCAAGAAAACCCAAAAACATGTTGGTACAACCGAAAGAGGCCCTCAACAAGCCCCTCCTCAGCAACCCCCTGTCAGAATGGAGCAAGAAAATAAATTCGCCCCTCTAAGCTCACAAATAGAGGAAACATAGGAAGCAGATATCCAAAAATCAACCCCCCTCACAAAAGGTACCCCCTCTTCTCCCAAGGGGGCAAGCCTTGCTGAGAGTTCCAAAGGAAACACTGTAGAAGTCGAGGAAGTTGAGTAAGAATCTGAAGGCTCGGAGGAAGAAGGTGAAATAGGAGAATCACAAGCCTCAACAAGGAGATCCACAAGAGGCTGCAAAACAGATCGGGAAAAAAGAGAGCTGGAAACTTTCAAAGACAAGCTCCAAGGCAGCTAGCCAACTCTTGAGAAGTTATTAGTGACAAAACCTAAGATGGCGAGAAATCAGCCCCAAGGCTCCAAGGGAGCCAACCAGAAATACAAATGATGAAGATTGTCTCCTGGAACTGTAGAGGTATGGGGAGTAGAATCAAAGAAGAAGCCATCAGAAGTTTAATCAGGACAGAAGCTCCAGACATACTTCTCATCCAGGAGACCAAACTGGAGGAATCCACCTTCCTTCAGGTAAGTAAGAAACTCTGGAATAAATGTGAGGTGAAAGCAATCTCAGCCCGAGGGGCTTCCGGTGGGGTGGGCACCCTTTGGAACGCTAACAAATTCTCAGTCATTTCTGAGACCCTCAACTCTCATTGGTTGTTCTTAAAATTGCAGCATGTAGAAACAAATCAGATTTTTAGTCTCTTCAACGTGTACGTTCCTGTGAACGCCGGGGAAAAAAGGCCTGCTGGGACTCCTTAAGAAACCAAGCAGATCTAATTAATCTCGAGAATATCATCATTGCCAGAGACCTCAACCTCACTCTCCTGTCAGCAGATAAGAGAGGAGGCAACGTTGTTCGTGATTGGGCTAGGGAATGGGCAGAGGACCTTATGTAGGATTGGGACCTGTTGGACATCAAGCCAACCTCAGGCAAGTTCACTTGGACTAATAAAAGAATTGGTCCTAGCCACATAGCTTCCAGGTTGGACAGATTCTTTATTCAAAGCTATTTTCTTCTTCTTGGATTAGAGGCTAGAGTCCATATTCTCCCTTGCAGTACTTCAGATCATAAACCCATCAAGCTGGAACTCATGTTTCAGCTTGATCTTGGACCTATTCCCTTCAGATTTAGCCCGCTCTGGGCTAAGGAATTAGACTTCATGCAATTAGTTAAGGGAATTTGGTTGCAGCCAGTCAAAGGCTCCCCCTTTTTCGTCTGGGAAGAGAAGCTCAGAAGAGTGAAAAGGGTGTTGAAAAGCTGGGTCAAATCTCTGCCCAATCCAGCCAACGAAAGAAAAAATATTCAACGCGCTCTAGAAATTCACCATCTTCAAGCTGAAATAGCTGACATAACAAAAGAGATTCTAGATAAAGAAGCCCTGTTTCAACAAAACTATCACAAGGCTTGTCTAGCTGAGGAAGAATACTGGAGACTTAAGTCTCGTAGTCTCTGGCTTAAAGCAGGGGACATGAATTCTTCTTTCTTTCACAAACAAGCTCAGGCCAGGAAATGTACCAATTCCATTTCCGAAATAAAATATGGTTCTATCATTCACAAGGATAATGCAAACATAAAAAAGCAACCTCCCTTCATTTTAAAAGCCTGTATACTGAAGATATAGTTCTGGATCGAAATTCAGATATGATGGACGTGGTCCCCTCCTTGATTTCTGCTGAAATGAATCACCTCCTTGAAGCTAAAGTCACCAAGAATGAAGTCAAGGATGCCCTTTTTTCCATGGACCCGGACAAAGCCCCTGGGCTGGTTGGATTCTCCCTGGGCTGGATGGATTCTCAGCCAGATTCCTCCAAATTTGCTAGCCTATTGTGGAAAAAGATCTCTACAAAATGGTTCTAAAATCCCAAGTTTGCTAGAAAATCGGGGGCAGCACAAACTTTGCTTTTCTTGCTCTCATTCCCAAAGAGAAGGGGGCCAACTCCTTTAATAGGTTTCACCCGATTTCGCTCTGCAATATTGGTTACAAATTGATCACCAAAGTCATCGCTAATAGAATGAAGCCCATCCTCCCCAAAATCATACCGGAAAGCCAAGGAGGCTTCATCCAAGGTAGACAGATTGTGGACAATTTCATTCTGGTCCAAGAGGAAATCCACTCAAGCCTGAGGCACAATGAAAAAGGTATGGTTGTCAAACTTGATTTAGCAAATGCTTTCGATAGAGTTAGGCATAGCTTTTTATTGAAAGTCTTACACAAGCTTGGATTTGGAGAGAATTTTATAAATTGGATTTGGGCTTGCATCTCGGAGCCTTGGATTGCCCCTTTAGTAAATGGCAGAGCTGCTAACTTTTTCAAAGTCATGAGAGGGCTCAGGTAGGGGTGCCCTCTCTCACCCCTTCTATTTGTTCTTCAAGCCTCTGCCCTCAGTTTTTACCTAGACAAAAAAAGGGCAGATCAGGATATCGCTGGACTCTGTATTGCAAGAGGTGTTAAAAACACAAATCATGCCCTCTCTGCGGATGACACCTTGTTATTGGGAGAAACTTCTGTGCTTATGGCCTCCAGATTTAAAAGAGCTTTTGACAAGTTTTGCATGGTTTCGGGAAGCAGTCTAAACAATGGAAAATTTCATATCTATTGCTGGAACACCACTTCGAGCTTGCTTAACTCCATTTGTAGAACCTTTGGTTTCGTCGCATCCTCAAACTGGACTTGCTTCAAGTACTTGGGCCTCCTGGTTTTCCTCAAAACAACCTACAACAGAGATTGGCTCCCCCAATTAGAGAAATACAAGAACAAGTTGCTTGCCTGGGGCTTTTCCTGGCTTAACATTGCTGGTAAGTCTGTCCTCATTAAATCTGTTCTTTCCAGTCTTCCCTTATTTCAGTTTTCTGTCCTTCTTGCTCCCTCTGGTATTCTCAGAAAAATGGAGGAGATCATTCGGAATTTTTTTTGGAAGGGGGCAAGCAGAATGAGAAAAAGATTCTGCTAGTTAGCTGGGAATCCATCTCCAAACCGCTGTTGGAAGGAGGCTTAAATTTCAAAAACCTTGGCTATCATAATATTGCAATGGGAGCTAAATTAATCTGGAGAATTATTGCTCCTAACCCTGGCTGGGCACAACTAGCTCTTTGGAAAAAATATTTCAAAGGCCAGCGTTCTCACTGCCTAGATCACCCTAGGACGCATCCAAATACGCCCTTTCTAAAGCTTTGCAACGGAGACTGTTCTCTCATCAACGCTCATGCCTTTTGGGTTCCCGGTAATGGAAAAAGGATCAATCTTTTGACAGACAAAATATTGAACAATGAGCCACTAGGAGACTGTCGTTTGCTTCAAGCGCTGCGCAGATGGATGAATGAGGCTGGAATGCGTACTCTGTGGGACATTTCAGTTTGGCAGAATTCACGCTGGGCTGGTTGGAATCTTCAAACACCCCCAGATTTATCTATGGAGCGCAAGATCCTGCTTTCCAAACTCCACAGATTGGCTCCATTGCTAGATCGAAAACGAGACTCAAGAGGATGGGGTACGCTGGCTAGTGGATACACTGTTGCTCAAGGTTACGCCAAGCTGTGTGAGCACCCTCACGTGGCCACGAACCCTAAGCCGTGGAAAGGGATTTGGCATTATCCCTCCTTGCCTAAAATTGACTTCTTCAACTGGCTGCTATGTCACTCCAAAATCTTGACTGATGAAAATATTCAGAAGCGTGGTTTCCACAGCCCTTCAAGGTGTAGCCTTTGTAAGGTAAATCAGGGAAGTGTCATTCATCTGATGCTTGAATGCACCTTCGCTTTGTATATTTGGACAAAATTGTTGGGAACTTTGAGTTCCAGCTTCGTGTTGCCTTCCTCCATTCCCGAGTTTTTTTCTAAATGGTTGCAAAGGTATCCTGGACCTCGCCCAAAAAGCAAATTTATTAGAGCTGCTTGGTCTGCTCTTCCTAAAATAATCTGTTGGCAAGTTTGGCTTGAGCGAAATAAAAGAATTTTCAGAAACTACAAACAGGATGCCAAGCTTGTGGTAGTTAAGATCAAATACCAGCGAAAAGAGTGTCTGAGAGACCATAAAGACGATTTAAATCTCAGCCAGCAAGACATAAATTGGGGATCCTCTCTCGATCTTCAGTTCCAAAATATTGCAAATAGTATCACCCTCCCCAAAGATTGGCAAATAAGAGTTTCAACAAAAGAATTCCAGGATTGGAATACAAAACAGCAGAGATACTCTCTCATTTTTGATGGGGCTGCAAAGGCCAATCTTGGAAGAGCTGGTGCAGGAGGCGTCATATTGAACCCAGATGGCATAAGGATACATAGTTTCGCCTGGGGTTTTGGCATTACTTCTAGCATTCAACCTGAGACTTTGGCTCTTTTCCAAGGGCTCAAGTTGTTTAAAGTGTTGTACATCATGGAGGCTAATGTATTTTGGGACTCTCAGGTCATCATCAACGCTATGGTGACACATTCTAAGCCAACGAATCTAAGGCTTGCAAGGCTGATATTCAAAATAACAGACCTTGGATACTCTTTCAAGAATTTGAATTTCTACCATGTGCTGAGAGCTAATAATAAGGAGGCGGGCATTGAAGCCAACAAAGCAGCCCTCCTTACTGCTGGAGCCTTACTCAGAGGCGGACAGGAAACATGGGAACCAATTCCATAATTTAGATAGCTGTCATGTTTTACTGCTTTTTGTTAAACCAATTCGTATGTATTCATAAACTTGGAAAAATCTCTGAAATTGACCTCATAGTAGCAGCCAAAAAGAGATGTGAGCTAAGCATAAATGCCATGGCCTTGCATGGTTACGTTGTACTTGTGAAATTAGACTCACCTTTTGTAATTCGATTTTTGGCATTAAGGCCAAGTATCTAATATATCCATTACCCGTTTCTGTAAATATATATATATATATATATATATATATATATATATATATATATATATATATATATATATATTAATATTAGGGTTTATATTCTTCGGGTTAACAATATTAAGCATAGGGTTTATAATATGAATCATAGGGTTTATAATATTTATAATCTTAGGGTATATGACATTATTCTTAGGGCTTATATTCTTAGGGTTTAATATATCAGTATTAAGATTTATAATATTAATTTTAGGGTTTATAATATTTGGTTTAATATTAGGGATTAATATTGTGACATTGGAATGGTACAAAAATCTATTTAACATAGCATTGTGACAAACAAACTATCAATGTGATAATCAATCTAACAATCACTATCTCAATGTTACATCGCATTGCAATTTTTTCAACGTCGGATTGTGACATGACAAAATTGGGGTTTAATATTGGCTTTAGAATATTAGGGTTTATAACATTAATCTGAGGGTTTATAATATTAATCTTTGGGTTTATAATATTGGGTTTTAAAATGTTAGGGTTTATAATATTTGGTTAATATTAGGTTTTAATATTGTGACAAAATGGTACAAAAATATATCCAACATCACAACATCACAACCTGACAAGCATTTTCACAATGTGACAATCATTATCAAAATGTTACGTTACCTTGCAATTTATTCAATGTCACATTGCGACATTTTAAAAATTAGGGTTTATAATATTGGGTTTAATGTTAGGGTTTAATATTAATCATGGGGTTTGTAATATTAATCCTAGGGTTTGTAATATTAGTCTTAGGGTTTAATATTAATCTTATAGTTTATAATATTAATCTGAGGGTTTATAATGTTAGGGTTTAATATAAGAACAACAAGGCACACTAGATAACAGAGGGGAAGAGGATGCAGGATCAATTGTCCAAAGCTAGATAAATTTTGAAAAGGTAGAGATTATAGTGCATTAGAAGGTGGAAGCCTCCCCTCGATTGAAGGCAAGGGGAGTGAAAGGATTCCACACCTCTGAAAGTTCAAAAAAAAAAGAAGAGAGAGAAAGCAGCCTCTTTGAAGGTGAATGAAAGGATTCCACGAAAATAGTAGCCTCTTTGAAGGTGAATGAAAGGATTCCACGCCTCTAAAAGTTCAAAAAAAAAGAAAGAAAGAAAAAAAGAAAAAGCAGCCTCTTTGAAGGTGAATGAAAGGATTCCACGAAAAAAGCAGCATCTTTGAAGGTGAATGAAAGGATTCCATGCCTCTGAAAGTTCAAAAAAGAGAAAAAGAAAAAAAGAAAGAGAAAGCAGCCTCTTTGAAGGTGAATGAATGGATTCCACGCCTCTGAAAGTTCAGGAAAAAAAGAAAAAAGAAAAAAGAAAAAAAAGCCTCTTTGAAGGTGAATGAAAATCATAAAAAAGAAAAGAAAAAAAGAGAGAAAGTAGTCTCTTTGAAGGTGAATGAAAGGAGTCCATGAAAAAAGCTGCCTCTTTGAAGGTGAATGAAAGGATTCCACGCCTTTGAAAGTTCAGACAAAAAAAAAGAAGAAGCCTCTTTGAAGGTGAATGAAAGGATTCCACGAAAAAATCAGCCTCTTTGAAGGTGAATGAAAGGATTCCACGCCTCTAAAAGTTCAAAAAAAAAAGAAAAAAAAAAGAAAAAAGAAAAAAAAGAGAAAGCAACATCTTTGAAAGTGAATGAAAGGATTCCACGCCTCTGAAATTTCAGGAAAAAAAAAAGCCTCTTTGAAGGTGAATGAAAAACATAAAAAAAGAAAAGAAAAAGACAAAGTAGCCTCTTTGAAGGTGAATGAAAGGATTCCACGAAAAAAGTAGCCTCTTTGAAGGTGAATGAAAGGATTCCACGAAAAAAGTAGCCTCTTTGAAGGTGAATGAAAGGATTCCACGCCTTTGAAAGTTCAAACCCAAAAAAAGAAGAAAAAGGGTCTCTTTGAAGGTGAATGAAAATCATAGAAAGAAAAAAAAGAAGAAGAAGAAGCCTCTTTGAAGGTGAATGAAAATCATTTAGCAATTGTAATTCCCACTCCCTCAAAAAAAAAAGGAAAAAAGAAAAAAGAAGAAGCCTCTTTGAAGGTGAATGAAAATCATTTAGCAATTGTAATTGCCACTCCCTCACAAGGAGTTTGGTGAAAAGTTGAGAAGAAGAAAGGTAGAAAGGGGCAGGCTAAGTGTTCTTTCTTACACTTAGACCTGGAAATTTTAATTTGATTTTTCTTTCTAGGTTCTAGTCTTTTGTTGGTTTTTCAAATGCTTTTAGAATCTACAAAATTTAAGTTTGTTCTTTGAATAAAATTACGATTTTTCCTTGGGGAAAAAATGCTAAGGTTTAAGATATTAAACTTAAGGTTTGATATATTCATCTAAGGGTTTATAATATTAATCCAATGGTTTATAATATTAATCATCGGGTTTATAATCCCTAAGATTTATAATATTAATGCTAGGGTTTATAATATTAATATTAAAGTTTATAATATTAATCATATGGTTTATAATCCTAAGGTTTCTAATATTAATCTTAAGATTTAATATTAATCATTCTCGCTAGGTGACAATCAATGTGATAATCATTGTTAAAATGTTACATTACATTCCAATTGATTCAATGTCACATTACAACATTTCAAAATTAGAGTATAATATTAGGGTTTATAAATATTGGGTTTAATGTTAGGTTTTAATATTAATCCTAGGGTTTATAATATTAATCCTAGGGTTTGTAATATTAGTCTTAGGGTTTATATCATTAATCCTAGCGTTTCTAATATTAATCTTAGGGTTTAATATTAATTTTAGGGTTTATAATATTAATCCTAGGGTTCATAATATTAATCTTAGTGTTTATAATATTAATCCTTAGATTTAATATTGATTCGAGGGTTTATAATATTAATCTTAGGATTTATATTATTAACCCTAGGTTTTATTATATTAAACTTTGGGTTTATATTATTAACCCTAAGGTTTATAATATGAGGGTTTATAATATTAATCTTAGTGTTTATAATCCTAAGATTTTAAATATTAATCTTCAGGTTTATAATATTAATCCTAAGGTTTATAATATTTATCATAGGTTTTAATATTAATCTTAGGGTTTATAATATTAATTGCAGGATTCATAACATTAATCCTAGAGTTTATTAATTTTATGGTTTATAATATTAATCTTAGGGTTTATAATGCTAGAGTTTAATATATTAAACTTAGGGTTTGATATATACATCTTAGGTTTATAATATTAATCCTAGAGTTTGTAATCCTTAGGATTTATAATATTAATACTAGCATTTATAATATTAATCCTAAGGTTTAAAATCCTAGGGTTTTAAATATTAATCTTAGGGTTTATAATATTAATCATATGGTTTATAATCCTAGGCTTTATAATGTTAATCATATATATGATAATTATATTATTATAATATTAATTATTATTGTAAATATAATACAATAACACTAAATCCTAAGGATTTATATGAATGTTAATCCTCGTGTTTACAATCCTAGGGTTTATAATATTAATTCTAGGGTTTAATATTAATTTTAAGGTTCATAATATTAATTTTACGGTTTTGTTGACGACACTAGATATTGTCAACATACATGGGATCTCCCCGATATAAGGTCCCAACTAGACCTCACACCGTTTGGTGTAGGATTCCCATTCGGAATACGACCAACTACCGTTTACTTAAATATATTCCTTGGCTTTAGCTGTGAGCACAAGAGAGAAGTGCAATTGTCTTTTTGAATCAGCAATCTAGTGTGCCTTGTGTATGTTTGATTGCCAATGTATTTGGGTTCTTCTGCTGTAGAGGGGAAATGAAGTGGGCCTTTCAAGAGAGAAGTAATAGTACTACCCTAATGTAACACACGTGAGAGACAAAGGTTCATCTAACATCAAGTGAAATAGTTCACAAGGATGCGACAATCATTATAACCATAACAACACATTTCCAACAAGGAGCACTGAAGTAACCGAAATAGTTCAACTAATCTAGTACTTAATGAAAACAAAAATGAACCATAATCATTCAAAGAATAGTCTTAGAAATATTCACAATCCATGCGCGAAAACGTGTTGGCTTGAAATGGCTTCAATATTAAGTAAAAGTCCCATGATACATAAATGCAATGAGCACCACTAGCTCCAATAGTGGAGTCTTAGAGTCACTACTTTCTCCCCAAAAGTACTAACTTTGTCCCTCTAATGCCTTATGGGAGAAGCGAAGGTTAAAATTCCTTTACACGAGGAGTAAGGATATATTTATAACTTGAGGAATGTCCTTTCCCATTCTCATGACTCTTGAATTTGTAACTTCTAGTGACCATTAGACTTCTACAAACTTTGGAATTCCAAATGACTTTTGGAATTACATATGCCTTTTGATATCACATGTCTTTTGGAGTTCCATGAATCTTTAGTCCATACATGACTTTTGGGCTTCCACTCATTTGTCCGTTACAATGATTACAATAATACATCATGACCTCCACATCATCGTATGATGAAACTAGACATGTCACTATCTTGGCAGTGACTGATGACATGAAATTTCTCTAGTGGTGACATAACTGCCACTATAGTTGCTCTTTGTTCATTTCTGATCATAGTGCTTTCACATTCCAAAGAGTCTTCAATCTTGGAGTCTTTGGGGTGCTTCGATCATCAAGTTTCGGGTGTGTTCATGGTTCTTTTTGTGCTTCCTTTATTTATCCTCTTTGCTCGATCTTCCTTGTGTATGCTTGCCATGAGGTCCTTGGAATACCTGTTTCTACAATCAATCATGACGAGCAACCATCAACCTGAAAATCTCATATTCTACCATGTTTTGTGCAGATTTTCATGTTTATGCCTTTTCGGTGCACTTAAAGGGGTCAAAAGTGCTTAAGGGCGCACTTTGAAAGGATGGAGGGATGAAGAGGAGGAGCTTCGAGGCTTCGACATGCGCTCTTGCACTTAAGGGAAGAAAGTAATAGAGGTAGAGCACATGTTGCAAGTCCAAAGGATGAAGGAGAAGGCTTTGGGCTTCCCAAGTGCGTTGTGTGCTCAAGGGAGAGAGGGAGGGAACAAGGTGCACTCTCAAAGGTTGAAGGCTAAGGCTTCGTGCCTTCAAGGTACGCTCATGCACTCAAGGGGCCTTAGGAAGGGCACATTCTTCAACGTTGAAGGCTAGAGCTTCGTTCCTTTGGAGTGTGCTCATGAAGTTCAAGAGGGCGAAGATTGCATAGGGGAAGTTTGAAGGATTGAGCTTAAGATATTTGGGATTTTCCAGTGTGCTTAAGGAGGGTGCACTTCTTCAAGTCGAAGGAGTGTGTTCAAGGAAGGCTTAGTCATTTTGGAGGGCGCAGTTCGGAACAAGGAAGGGGATTTGTGCTTTGGGAGTGTGCCCAACTCTCAAGGAGGGCATAGAGCATACTTTCGAACAACGAAGGGTCTCCCATCAAGGCTTCGAAGTGATCTTATGCACTCTTGGCCTTAATGGGCTTGCTTTGCAACCAAAATTTGTCTAAGTCTAGGTTTAAGGAAAGGGGTGAACATGATGATTTTAGACATAGAACCAAGCACAATGCACACTAACTCATCGATAAAACTTATACCAAATTTATCAACAATAAATGTACATTAAAACGCCACTTTTTACACGTTCCCCAAGTGCTACTAGTGAAGTGTGTGCAACTGTGACCCAAAAGTTTCGTTTGATAACACAAAAATGTTGCGACTATGCAATGCACGTAAAAACATTCTAATCAATTTGACAACACTTGAGAACATTCAATAACACTTATAACATATAAATAAACATGAACGATACTCGACGAATGAGGCGAAACTTGATATTGCGATGAAGTAGGCTCCAAAATTCGAATGCATTGAAATTTTTTGGAGGGTGTTGTAGGAACGACAACACTTGGTGACACACTGGGCGAACTTCAACTTCTCCGTCTAAGAGAATTTTTTGGTTAAGGGTTAGACCTTAAGGAAGTATTGATTGCTCCGAGTCCCCCCTTTCAACTTGTTTTTATACATAACATATTACTTTTCTTTACTTGGTCGAAACACATACAAAAGATACACTATATCACAATTGTTTTGATACAGGAAAGGGTAATGGTCATGTAGAGTTATGATTTTCAAAGTATTTATCTCTGGTGTTGCTTCGCCGCCAACATGCCTAGACAATACCCCGATGGAGTCAATTCAGGAGCACAAACGTTGCTTAGCTGCCAGCGAGCCTGGATAACACCTCGACGAAGTCACTTTATTCACCTCCCTGTGCAGGTAGCCTTTCTCTTCTTTCACCCTTTATTTATTTATTTTAGTAGAATTATTCATTCACACTTATTATCTTCAACGGGCGGAAGAGGGATCCTATATTATTGAGATCAGAGGAGGTTTCCCCTTCAGAGAACTATTTTTATACCTATGATATTGGTTTTCTTGCTTTAGATTCCCCCCTTATCCCTTCTCTACTAGATTGGACATGAATTCACGCACAAGTAGATTCACACGATGGTGTAGATTAAATACTAGAATAAACACAAATCGTATAGGTTACCTCAAGGTTATCCTATTGGACATATCATATTTTCCATCTAGACTTGGCTCAACCTATGAAATTTTCCCAAACAAAGAATGGGAACAACAAAATACAAGCATTGTGGTTGTCACACTTCTCTTTAATTGCACCACAAAGCCTTTTGAGCCATGCATTTTTAAACAAGGCTCTTATTTATGTACATTGACCGACTAACAAGATACAATAAGACATGACTACATAACAGACAAACCACTGACACAAACGAAAGAAAAGCAAGGAAAAGAAAAGACTCAACACAATATGTACAGGAAGTGCAACTTGTAGCTGCTACTGAAAATAATGTTTCAAGTCTCGGCCATTTACGGGAAGGGGGTCAATCCTCATGTCTAAATATTTTAACTTAAAGGAATTATGGCCAAGATTCTCTTCAATAATTGATGGTCCAATCCACAAAGGCTGGAACTTTGTGTGTTTACCTTTGTCTTCATGGGGTTTATCCCATTTCAGAACTAGGTCGCCCACGTCAAATCTCTTTTCCCTTGCGTATTTTCTATCAAACCAAAGCTTTACATGGTTTTGATGTACGAAAATACGTTCTTTTGCCTTGAGTCTTTCTTCGTCAAGTTTAAGTAGTGTATCTATCCCGCTCTGAAGCAGGAGATAAAGTTTACCTTGTGACTCTTAAGAGAGTTGCAAAGGCTGGAAGATACATGTTCAGAGGCAAGATAACTTCTTTATCATAAGCTAGGAAGTAGGGAGAGGTTTTCAAGGAAGGTTTAGGGGTAACATGGTTAGCCCAAAGAGCATTGATAAAATCCTTATGCCAGTTCCTTTGTTCAGAGAAAATGGTATTCTTGATTATATGGATAAGATTCTTATTTGTTGATTCAACTAGACCATTTCCCTGGGGATAATAATTAGATGCATGCTTTAAAAAAATCCCATTCTCTAATGAAAATTCATAAAGTTTTAATGATAAAAAATATGTTGCATTATCAAAGACAAGTGACATAAGAACACCAAACTTGGTTATGATGTTTTGTTGTAAAAAGTGCATGACTTCCTGATCATTTACTTGTCTGAGAGGAACTGCTTCCGATCACCGGGTGAAGTAATATGTTGTTGTTAGGATATATTGGTGTTGCTTTTATGAATGATGGAAAATTTATCCGATCACATCAAGGCCCCACTGCTGGAATGGCTCTTAAACTACTTCTAGTAGCAATGGGGCGGTTGGCCTTTGATCACGGTCAGTGCATCTCTGACATGTTTGGCACTTGCAGACATAAGCGTGAGCTTCCTTAAATAGACTAGGCCAATAATAACCAACCCTCATAACCTTATGTTTTGTAGTGTCATCTGCATAGTGGCCACCTGTCGGCCCATCATTTAAATATTTCAAGTCCTTCTTTGTATACTATGGCTCAAGGCACCTCAATAAGACATCATCATGGTGCTTCCGTAAAAGCACTCCGTGTGGACTGAGGAACATATTCAATATTGTACATTTTGATTTCTTGCTCCCACCGTGAAAGATCTTGTTCATGAGCATCTCTTGCTTCAACGACTAGATTACAAAGGCCATGACCCTTTATGGTATGAATTGGTTTGAATTCCATATCATACTATTGAAGACAGGTCATTCAGTTATCCCTCTTCTCACCCAGCTATTGTTGCATGAACAATGTTCTTACTACCGAATGGGGTACAAATAAAGTCGTGTGAGCTTTCAATATGCAGGGCCTGAAATACTTAACTTTCTTGTATACTGCATATGCTTATCTATCAATGGCAGGATAATTTAATTCGAGCCCTTGTAGACTAGCTCTCATAAAAGAAATCAAATGCACACTCCTTCATTATATTTCTGAGTTAGCACAACAATAATTAACAAATATGAAGTGAATGTATAGAGCAGGAAATCTTTGCCATAATATGGAATGAAGAGTGTGGGTGCATCGACGATAACCTGCTTGATCTGAGCGAAAGCGTCTTTCTCCCATTTGTCCCATTTGTATACTGCATCTTTCTTAATCATCTCTTATATAGGTTTGACTATCTAAGCATAATCATATTTTAATTTCCTTAGGAAATTGTTTTTCCTTAAGAAAGATTGCATGTATTTCTTATTCACTAGGAATAGGATCTATGTGATAGCCTTAATCCTCTCGGGATTAATCTTGATTCCTCTCTTTACTATGATGTGCCCCAGTAAAATCTCTTTAGACACACCAAATACACTCTTCTTGGGATTAAGGGAAATCCCATACTTTCCGCTTGAATATCTGCTTTAGATGACGTACTTGATTTGAGCATTTCTTGGAAAACATAGTAACATCATGTAAATAAACAACAACGGTTTGACCTATATGGTCATGAAAGGTGATGTCCATCACTCTTTGGAAATTTTCACTAGCATTTATTAGTCCGAATGGTATCCTCTTGAAAGAGAATGTTCCCCATTTAGTATGGAAGGTATTATTTAATCGATGGGTTCCGCTACTAGCACTTGATTATAACCTGAAAATCCATCTAATAGTGAAAACATTTTAGACCCAGATACTATTTGGAGTATTTTCTCCATGGATGGCACTGGATAGTTATCTTTATCAGAAGCCTAATTGAGATTCTGAAAATCAACACATAAACATATTTCACCAGAATTCTTTCTAACTGGGACCAAGTTGGAAACCCATGTGGAATGTATAAATTTAAAGATGATCCGGGCATCCAAAAAATTTCTCAATTCCTTCTGAATAAGGGGTTCCAGTGTTGGGTGAAATTTTCATAGTTTCTGCTAGAATGGTTTCACCCCTTCTTTTATATGAATTACATGTTAGATGATACGAGTGTTACAAGTATTTAAATCATCGTATGTCCATGCGAACACGTCTCGATACTTCTTGAATAAGAGGATAAATGCTTGTCATTCTTGTGGAGAACAATAGGTATCAAGGTTCACATACTTAAGATCTTGTGGGGTTCCCAGGTTGACTTGTTGAGCTGCTAGTTTTAAACTCTGAGTCTTCTTGTTAGTTGGTTCTATGAGCTGGTTATGTAGATAATATAATTTCTCCATTGACACCACACCTTTTGGCATGGTGTTTCCTTTCATTTCATTGGATGCTTCCTGCAGAGCCCGATCATGCTCATCCTCCTTAATGGCAACGTCTTTAAATATATCAACATTAGCCATAAAGTGTGGTGTTTGTTGGTCATCATTGAAAATGCGTAAATTAGTAACATTGTCTGACACACATGGTTTATATAAAATTTCAATAGAAAAAACATTTTTCAATGGCGACATCCTAGCAGTTTCTTTTCTAATGCATCTATTGTCACGTTTCTAACTCTAGGAACATAGACACTATTGGAAGCTTTAAAATGATTTATCAAACACCATATCTCCTGCTAGTAGTTTTTAAGATGTGATGAAACACAATGTATAGTATCTTGTACCTGACGAGTGACCACCTATGAGTCACCAATTACCTTTAGGAACTCTACCTTCAGGCCTATAGATTTCTTCAATCCGAGTACAAGTGCTTCATATTTTTTAGTGTTATTGGTGCACTTGAACTCCATATGGAATGCAAGGATGTGATTCTTATTTCTTGGGTATGTAATAACACAACCTGCTCTAGAACCATCTGGTGTCTTTGAACCATCAAAATATAAATACAAAATATTATGAGCTACCGAGCTACTTCATATACAACTATTATTGATATTACTACTACTATATACATCTATATTACATGTTTAATTTGCACCAGCTGGAGAACAAGGAAGGAGTTCCAACTGTGTATCTAGTGGAATGGGTGATGGCTACGCCTGATAACACCCAAGGTCAGTTTCGAGAAAGAAATTCCCAAAAATCAAATCAACAAAAGTGAGAGGCTCATTGTGGCCCTCGAGTGGTGTCACGATGTGCTTCATGTACGACTTGGTGTTCACTCGAATCTGATTATTCCTACCCTTATATGGAAGCCACAAATGTGACTAGTCTGTTGCGAAATATCCTTGTAATTTTCTAGACCAGTCTTTGTTAAGTAATACACCATAGGCTTCTAGTATGTCTGCAATTACAATATTTATACATTGGTGAAATTGTTCATCTTTGGATAATATGATAAGCACATTCCTTAGCTCACCAATAGATGGGATATGAGACCTATCCTGCTGAATAATCTGTGCATCAATTTTCTCCCATTTGGCATTTATTTTCTTTTCTACTGATAAAGGCATTACATTTATAGATGCACTATAGTCTACTAAACAATTGTGGACATTATAATTGAAAATTATAAACGTTTATAGAAATGGCAGGTAAAGAGTATTAGCTTCTAATGATAAAGCATTTACTTTAGATTGAAGAAGACTAGAAAGATTACCTGACACCTTTTGAGAAGAGGAAAATTTATCACCTGTCGAAGGCCAAGGAATGGTCTGGATGACAAGTTCACACTAGCATGCAATCTTGGTGAGCTTATAGATGGAAATGTTGGCTCATGTCTTCTTCATATCTTCCAGAATGTTATAATCAATTGTTTCCCCTATAGCAGGTGATGTTGAAGTGTCTGGAGGGGTGGATTTATTTGACACTTCCAGAGTGCTAGAATTACTCTTTTCACTCAAGGAATTGTTCTTGGACTTGGATGCATCTCTGGACTTACTCTATGTATGCTCAGTAAGATTTACAAGTTGTGATATTCTACTCAATAATTTCTCTTTTAATTACTGGTTAGCCAATTCATGTTCAAATATAGGCCCTTTACTCCTTAAACTACATCATTTGTTTTTCTTCCGAGGAGCATGCTCATTCTGTGGTGATTCCATAACATCCTCCTTATCAACGTTGAAGATACAATGATATGCATTTACTGCATGTCCAAAACCTTTGCTTTCTTTAGTTGCTGCAGGTTCTTTTGTTTCCTCTTCCTATTCAGTCTGCTCATCTGCTAATAGAGTGTCTATAAAGTGTGCATCCAGAGTGTTCATGTTGTGATTCCACTGAGGGAATGTTTTTTCTGAATGACATTCTTGATGTAAATAAAAATAATTATCCATGCCAATGTTTTCTATGTTCATCACGACATTCGAACTTTGTGTAGACTTGGCGGGATGATTGTTGTTGTTACTATTTTTCCTTCGAAAAGGGAAGGACTTGGGAGGCTTTCTGTTAGAAAAAGTATCACTTGACATTTTCTTTAGTTCTAAAATTTCATTGGTGAGCGTATTCACTATCTTGGTCAAGCTTTTGATATCTGGTGATTCCTTCTCTTTAGCCTTACTAGAAGAAGGTTGTGACTTCCTACTAGTCCCTTTGGAGTCCTTTGATTCCTCATCATTTTTAATGACCCCAATCGCACGCAAGTCCTTTTCAATGACGATTGCTTTAACAAAATCAAGGCGAAAGTTTCTTTTGCAGCTCTCTTTACAATTTGTGAAATACTGGTAGGTAATACAACTGTGTAATAATCGAAAGTGATCGAATCATGTGGTTGCGTGTCTTGGGGATATTTATGCAATATACGATTGAATCTCTGATTAAAATCTTTCACTTGCTACTTTTCCCCCATCTTCATTCTTCAGAGCTCTTTGAGTAGCATGGCAGGAGTTTTGTCGTCAACAAACTTCCAAAGGAACAATTTTTTGAACTCCCTCCAAGTATGAATCAAATTGATGTGAATACTATGGTACCATGATGCTGCTTTTCTTTCTAGTGTATACGGGAAAAGACTGCAGGAAACATCACCATACCTCACCTCCATCATTCATAAATGCAGGTAAAAGTCACTGAGGTGGTCTTCTGCCTTTGTCCTCTTGTTCAGATCATACTTTGCAAGCAATTTTTCCAGATATCTAGGCATCCTATGCAAGTTATCCAGAAGAGTAAGAGGCCCTTGGGCCATCCAGTCCAAATCCTAGTCTACCATGTTCTCGTGTCTGCGTTCTCCCTCCTTAACTGAATCAGAAGAATCCTCATAGAAGGAACAACTGTATGTTACCTGTATCCTTCGTTAAGAGATGGAATTTATTCTTGGTTTTCAAAATCGTATGTGGATTCTTCCAACCCTTCCAAGGTGGCAAAAACCAAATCTTACACTATGGAAACCAAGATATCAATACCAGTTGTCTCTCTTTTGTTTGGAAAATGTGGAAGATCCTATGATCCAGGAATTAATTCGATAACCTTTGTGAGTTGATGGGCTACAACTTGAATTTCCTAGATCTGCTCGTTAAGTAACCTCGCAAGTGGGTTCCAGGCCTGGTTGAGAATATCCTCCTGCCTCAGGGATCCGAGAAGTGCTCTTAATATTTCTACCTTGACCGAAATAAGAATGATTAAGGTGTGTGGAGTGATTAGCCATAAAAAAACTAGTGAGCCTCCTTCTAGTGCCAGAATGTTGATGGTGCTGGATATCGCCAATATACAGGGGATCTCCCCGATATAAGGTCCCAACTAAACCTCACATTGTTTGGTGTGGGAGTCCCATATAGAATACAACCCAAATGTCGTTTACTTAAATACATGCATTGGATTTAGCTATTAGCATGAGAGAGAAGTGAAATTGTGCTTTCGAATGAGCAAGCTAGTATGCCTTTTGTATGTTCAATTGTCGATGTATTTAGGTTCTTCTACTGCGAGGGGAAAATGAAGTGGGCCTCTTAAGAGAGAAGTAATAATACTACCCTAATGGAGACACACGTGAGAGAGAAAGGTTCGTCTAACATCAAGAGAAATAGTTCACATGGATGCGACGATCATTATAAGCATAACAAAACATTTCCAACAAGGAGCACCTAAGTAACCAAAATAGTTAAACTAATCTAGTACTTAATGAAAACAAAAGTGAACCATAAACATTCAAGAATAGTATTATAAAAATTCACAATCCATGAGCGGAAACGTGTTGTCCTGAACATGATTCAATATTAAGCAAAAGTCCCAAGATACATAAATCTAATGAGCACGACTAGCTCCAATAGTGGAGCATTAGAGTGGCCTACTACTTGCTCCCCAAAAGTAATAACTTTGTCTCTCTAAAGCCTTATGGAAGAAGCCAAGGTTAAAAGTCCTTTACGTGAGGAGTGATTATCTATTTATAACTTGAGGAATGACCTTTCACATCCTCATGACTCTTGACTTTCTAACTTCTAACGATCGTTGGACTTCTACGACCTTTGGAATTCTAAATGACTTTTGGAATTGCATATGACTTTTGATATTACACGTCTTTTGGAGTTCCATGATTCTTTAGTTCATACACGACTCAGTCTTCCAATCATTTGTCCTTTACAATGATTTCAATAATACATCACGATCTTCCTATTAATATGTGATGAAAGTAGACATGTCACTATATTGGATGACTGATGACATGGACCTTTAGTGGTGACATATTTGCCACTATATTTTCTCTTTGTTCATCTTCTAATCATAGTGATTTCACCCTCCAAAGAGTCTTCAATTTTGGAGTCTTTGGGGTGCTTCGATCATCAATTTTCATGTGTGTTCTTGGTTCTTTTCGTGCTTCCTTTATTTATCCTCTTTGCTCAATCTTCCTCATGTATGCTTGCCATGAGGTCCCTAGAATACATGTTTCTGCATTCACTCATGACGAGCAACCCTAAACCTAAATCTCTTATTCTACCATGTTTTGTTCAAATTTTCATGTTTATCCATTTTCGGTGCACTCAAAGGGGTCAGAAGTGCTTGAGGGCGCATGAGTGAACGTTAATAGGATGAACGGTTGAAGAGGAGGAGCTTCGGGGCTTTGACATGTGCTGACGCTCTCAAGGGAAGAAAACAATCAAGGTAGGGTACGTGTCACAAGTCTGAAGGACAAAAGGAAAGGCTTCGAGCTTCCCAAGTGCGTTGTGCGCTCAAGGGAGAGAGGGAGGGCGCAGGGTGCACTCCTGAAGGCTGAAAGCTGAAGCTTCGTGCCTTCGATTTGTGCTAATGCACTCAAGAGGCCTCAGGAAAGGTGCATGACACACTTTTGAAGGCTGAAGGCTAGAGCTTCGTGCCTTCGAGTTGTGCTAGTGCGCTCAAGAAGTTCAAGAGAGTGCATGTTGCATAAAGGAAGGCTAAAGGATTGAGCTTTGGGTCTTTAGGAGGTGCCAGTGTGCTCAAGGAGGGTGCACTTCTTCAAGTCGAAGGAGTGTGCTCACGAAAGGCTTAGTCATTTTGGAGGGGGGAACATTCCCAAACAAGGAAGGGGATTCGTGCTTTGGGAGTATGCCAAACTCTCAAGGAGGGCACAGGGCACACTTTTGAACAACGAAGGGTATCCCATCAAGGCTTTGGAGTGTGCTTATGTGCTCTTGGCCTTAATGGGCTTGCTTTGCAACCAAATTTTGTCTAAGTCTGGGTGTTAAGGCAAGGGGTGAACATGATGCGTTTAGACATAGAACCAAGCGTGATGCACACCAACTCATTGAGAAAACTTAAACCAGCTTGATCAACAATGAATATACATTAAAACACCACTTTCTACATGTTCCCCAAGGGCTACTATTGAATTATCTGTGACTTTGACCTAGAAGTAAAACACAAAGATGTTGCGACTATGCAATGCACCTAGAGATGTTATAATCAATGCAATGACACTTGAGAATATTCATGAACACTTATAACATATAAAGCAACATGAATGACACTCGACAAATAAGGTGACACTTGATATGACAATGAAGTAGGCTCCAGAATTCGAATTTAGTGAAACTTTTTGAAGGATGTTGTAGCAGCGACAACAGGTTTATAATATTAATCCTATATATGATGATTATATTATAATAATATTAATTATTATAACTATTATCTTAATTATAATATAATAATACTAAAGCCTAAGGGTTTATATTATTATTATATCAAGATTAAGATTATAAACAATAATATGTTTAATGATATATTAGGTTTTATAATATTGATTTAGAATTTAATATATTAAATCTTAAGATTAATATTATAATAGTATTACCATAATATTATAATATAGCAATAATAATTATAAATTATTATTATTATAATATGATAAAATTAATATATTTTAATTATAGTTATAATTAATAATATTATAATTATAATATAACAATAATAATACTATATCATATAATATAATATAATAATAATTATAATATAATGATTATAATTATAATTATATACTAATTCATATCAATATCAATATTAATATCAAATCCTCCCTAACATTTTATTTTATTCTTATTTCTTTCATGTTAATACTTCCGTTCACTCCTTTTTATATTCTAATATTATCCAATATTTGATAATAATTTTTCAATTCTAAATAAAACTAAAGGTGTAGTTTAATTTATAGACGAAATATACTTTTTCATCGAAATCTACCAAAACACTTTCAAGAAAGAATGTGATTTTTTGTTGTTTAAAATGCATTTTTGAATACATGAATAGATTCAACACCCTGAAAACCTCCCTGGGAAATTGAATTCTGGAGATTAAACAACTTAAACTCAAGTTTTTAAAAATATCCATGGGATTTTGTTTAAAATTAACCAAAAAATTGTCATGAAAAAGGCCATTTTGTATATTAGACTAGCCGAAATTAAATACTAATTATTTCACATTTTCTCTAAAATAATATTATTAATTTGAACAAATTTTAAATATTAGATCATTTTTAATTTTTATTTTCATTGTTAATTATTAAGAGATATCAATGTTCACATCCTTTTTGTAGAAATTATTGTGTAGATCTGAAACTGCTCATGAAATTTACTAAACCACAAGACTCAAATCTACTCTACTCATCTGCGAAATTCAATTTACAATCTAGAACACAAATAATAAACATGAAAGAAGAATTATAACACATACACAAATATTTATCTAGGAGAAAGAAACCGCTCAAAACCTCTTCCTATATGTATTGCATTAATCAAAGAATAGAGATGAAATGCATATGTTTCTTAAGCCTGAGCACAACTTACAAGTGTATAGTCTATCCCTCTACTTGATTGATTGACTTTGGATAACACTTAGCCAATTTTCAAGTCCTCCAAGCTCATATTTCCTTGCATCATTCCTTGAGGAATTAGGCCCCTATTAATTAGGAAATTTCTCAATTGGAATTACACAATTAGTTTATGCTCATTCTTTGACTGCATGCACCACCTGTACACTTCAGAATAGTCTACAACTGATAGTACACTACCTTGGAATCTCCATCTCAACTGGATAACTCAAATTATCTTCATGTATTAGCTATTTTTGGTTGATTGATTAGTTAACAGGTTGATCACTGAGTGAGTTGAAGTTACACTTCCACAACTTGGTCTTCCACTAGTTCCTCTAGTAGTTAGAACTAGTTTAACTAACAATAAATCAATTTAATTGTATTAGATTGCTACAAATTATCAAACGCTCATTCTCATATGAAATCAATGCCTCAAACTCGAATTAATTGAGTTAACTGAGTGAAAAAAGCCATGTCACCTTAGTTAGCTACCTCCAAGATTTTTGCTGAAATGGAAATTCAAATTTTCTCTAGTTTGACCAAGGCAAACTCAAATTGAGATTTTCTTATTGCATTTTTAATGCTCCCTCTCAACAAGAAAGGGATTATCAGTTACCCTGATCCTACCTCTATGGAACTTGGATTTTCCTCTTGACAAAGCCTTTGTCAAAATGTATGCATCTTGTTCCTCTGTTGGAATGTATTCCAACAACATAATCTACCTATGCACACAATCCTGTGGATGGTGATATCATATATATTTATGCTTGGATCGATCATGAAATACATGATTTTTCAGAGAGTTTGATACAACTCTTATTATCACACTATATCATAGTTGGATCCATCATTTGAACAAACAATCCCACAAGAATCTTTCTCATCTAGATCGCCTCACATGCTGCTTGACTGGCAGCCATGTCCTCTGGTTTTGCTGAGCTAAGTGCGACAAATTTTTGCTTCCTTCTATACCAAGAAATAACTAAAGACCCAACAATAAAAATTCCTCCTGATGTACTCTTATGGTCTGATGGACTCCCTGCCCAATCTGCATCTTCCAAGCCATGTAGCTTCACTTCCTTTATCCGTCTGTACCATAGTCCAAACTGGGTGGTGCCTATGAGGTACCTAAGAACATGCTTAACCACCTTCCAATATAATTTGGTTGGCCTAACCATATCTTGACTCAATTGTTTCACTGCATAAAACATATATATGATTGTGTGTTCACAAGATACATTAGTGAACTCACAAATTGTTGATAAAGGGTAGCTTCTACTTATTCACCTGAAGTGGTGTCCTCTTTCCTCCAATTTTTTGCTAGAGGAGTCTCTATGGTTCTGCTACTCTCCATGCAGAAATTCTTCAATATCTCATTATGATACTTTCCTTGAGAGACAAAAATTTCCCCATCTCCTTAACATCCAAACTGAGAAAGTCGTGCTTGTGTCTCATGTCCTTCATTTCAAATTCTCTTGCAAAGTCCTCCTTGCAGGATATGATCAACTTCTCATCACTGGTTAAAATCAAATCATCAACATATAAGACAATAATTAATAATTTACCTTCTTCCACAATATGATAAAGGTTTGCATATGCTTCACTTTTGGTGAAGCCAAGCTAGTGAGATAATTGTCGATCCTTGTGTACCAAGCACAGGGTGCTTGCTTGAGTCCATACAATGATCGCTTAATTTTGCACACACGCAACTCTCAATCAAAGGTCTCAAAACCTTCTAGTTTCTCAATGTACACCTCCTCCTTAATAACTCCATTGAGGAATGTTGTGTTTACAACCATTAGGTAGATCTTCCACCCCATCCACGTAGTCAGTGTTAGAATTGATTTAATGGATGAGTACCTTGTTAATGTAGCAAAGGTCTCCTCATAGTCAATTCCCTCAACTTGAGAGAACCCCTTAGCCAAAAATTTGGCTTTTTACTTATCTATGCTTCCATCTACTGCATGCTTTACCTTAAAGATCCATCTCGAACCCACCACTGATTTATCTTCTGGTCTTCGGACCACTTCCGAAATATTGTTCTTGACAATGGAATCATACTCATCTACCATTACATCAACCCATACAGGTTTCTCTACTGCTTCCCCGAAAAAGGATGGCTTAGTCTCTATAAGTTGAGTCATTAGAGCCATGTATCCAGTGTATTGATCAGGTGACCTTCTCTTCCTGCGTTGTGAAGTGGGTGCTCCTGCATTCTCTCTAGCATCATGCAATAAGCTCTCAGCTTGCCTAGTTATTTTCTTTCTTTTTCTAGATGTTTATGCTTGAGTGTCTGTCTCCACTCTCTGCTCCTCAACTTGTGGCTGCTCCACATCTTCCTGAGGTTCTGTCTTTGGAGCCAAAGTCTATTGATCTGGTTGCAACTAAAGCTCCCTCTCAAGAGGAAATCTCATTACATTCTCCTCATCAAACTTCACATCCCTTCACACAACTGTCATTCTGAGGGATGAGAAATACACACAGTAGTTGTCAGGAGTTTCTATGTACCCCACAAATACCCCAAATCTATTGTCAACTCTAGCTTCTTTCTTGATTCTTTGAAGACATAGCAGTGAACTGAGGTCCAAAAATCATGAAGTGTGACACATTCGGATTCCTCCTTGAGGAAGCTTCCTCCGGTGCACTCATGCCAAGAATTCGATGAGGACTCATGTTTTGCAAATAAACCACTTTGTTTTATGCTTCAACCCACAAGTTCAGCGGCAGGCCTTGTTCATGCAACATCGCCCTTGCTACTCCCACAATACTATGGTTCTTCCTCCCAGTCACCCCATTCTGTTGTGGGTTGCAGGGTGCTATCAACTCCCTTTGAATGCCTTCCTTTGAACAAAAATTTTTAAACTCATTCGACACATACTCACCTCCATTATCTCTCTTGATATTCTTCACCTTCTTGCCAATTTCTTTCTCAACCAGTGCCTTGAATTCAACGAACTTGAAGAATGTTTCATCTTTCTTCCACGTGAAGAAGGTCCAACACTTCTATGAGAGATCATCTACAAAGATAACATAATATTTGTGCCTAGAAGTGGAGGCTATTGAGAAAGGTCCACAGACATCAGAGTGGATCCTTTTGAGGACTGCATGTGATTTGTTGTCTCGATCATGGAAAATGGATTTTGTGTACTTCCCCAAGGTACACCTTTTGCATGTATCATGTTTCTCTAATGATCCTTTGGGGAGGCCTGTGGTAATCTACTGCATAATATTAAAAGCACCATGATGCAAATGGCCAAGTATTCTATGGCAAAGTTCGTCGACATCACAACTCTACACCTTCTCTGCCTTCATGCTTAATGTAGCACAATCTTCCACATCTAGCTTGTACAAGTTCTTCACGCAAACCCCAATCGGCTTCACTTGTCCCGTGGCTATATTTCTAAGGAACTCTTTCCCTTAGATTAAGAACACATCGTAACCACGATATTCCAATAATGCAATGGAGAATATATTCTTCTTTAGACCCGGAACAAACATCCTTGGGTTATGTTTTAAACATCACATCCTTGAGCTTGAGAAGGGAGCCTGACTCCCTCTGAAAGGTTATTGTACCAATCCGAGTCACGTTTAAAAAATTATTTGTTCCCCATCATGTAGAATGAGGCACCTGAATCTAGGTACCACACACACCCCATCATTGTGCTCGCCATGGATGCGATGAGTGAAGTCATGCTCCAAAATGTGAAGCCAAAGCTTCATCTGCCGCTCCTCCTGAGGTATTCATTCTTTCCTTATTGTGTGGACACTTTGTGGCATAGTGCCCGAGTTAATGACAATGAAAGCACTTGATTTTGGAAAAGTCTTTCTTCTTGCCCCTTTGACTAGATTTTGCTTTGGATTGGTATTTATTCCCTTTTCCCTTATTTTCCTTTCTAGCCAAGGCACAATTTTTTTTCTTCATCCTCACACTTGGATGAAGTCCCATCTCTAGTATTCCTACTTATTTCTTCTTATACCAAATCAGACCATAAGCGTTCCCAATTTGGTAGTTTCTCCCTCCCATTCACCGAATCTTAGTAGTTGTGCCAACTCTTTGGGAAGGCCTATAAGGGCTAGGATTACCAGATCAACTTCTACAACCATAACACTAACACTACCAATTTCATCATGACATTGTGTGAAGCTGCTCAGGTGATGTGGTATAAGGTCGTTCTTCTGCATCTTGATATTTCAAAGTTTGCTCTTAAGCGCCAGCTTCTTGTGGTCACTACTATTCTGGAATAAATCTGTGAGTGCTTGCCACATTTCATACAGAGTCTCTTTCTCGTGGATATTTGAGACAATATGATCTCGTACTCCCTCAAATATGATTCGCCTCACCTTGTCTACACACTTATTCCATTCCGCTATATTCTGAGTATCAACTGTTGTCAGTTTCGAGATAGCATTATCAACAAATTCCTTCAACCCATTATCTTCTAGCACAACCTCCATGCAATCCTTCCAAGCAACATAATTTAAGCTTCCCGCAAGGGCATACTCGAGGCTTAGTCCATAGAAAGCCATCCTTCTAACTCTATAGAATTGATCCTACGAATTCGATCTTCCTGTAATAATAACTTTGAAATCTCTTTTCTAGTGTGAATCCTACTCTGATACCATGTAGAAATAATTGTGTAGATCTAAAACTGCTAATGGAATTTACTAAAACACAAGACTCAAATCTAATTTTCTCATCTGTGAAATTCAATTCACGATCAAAGACACAGATCATAAACATCCAAGAAGAATTATCACTCATACACATGGACTTATATAGGGGAAAGAAACTACTCAAAACCCATTCCTATATGTGTTGCATTAATAAAATAATAGAGATGAAATACATATGTTGCTCAAGTCAGAGCGCAACCTGCAAGTGTATAGTCTATCCCTCTGTTTGACTCACTGACTCTGGCCAACAATGGGATAATTTTCAAGCCCTATAATATCCTATTTCCTTGCACTTTTCCTTGAGGAATTAGGCCCCTATTAGTTATGAAATTCCTCCATTGGAATTGTGCAATTCCTTTAGGCTCATCCTCTAACTGCATGCACCACTTGTACACTTCGGAATAATATATAACTGATATTACACTACCTTGGAATCTCCATCTCAAATGGGCAACTCGAATTCTCTACATGCATAGGTTATTTTGGGCTGATTGATTAATTAACTAGTTGATCACTGAGTGAGCTGAAGTGACACTTCCACAACTTGAACTTCCACTAGTTTCTTCAATAGTTAGAACTAGTTTAACTGACAATAACTCAATTTAAATGAATCACATTGCTACAAAGTAGCGATCACTCATGCTTATCTGAACTCAAGGCCTTCAACTCGAATTAACTGATTTAACTGAGTGAAAAATCCATGTCACCTCAGTTAACTACCTCCAAGATTTTTGCTGAAGTGGAAATTCGAATTTTCTCTAGTTTTACCAAGGGAAAGTCAAACTGAGATTTTCTTGCTGCATTTTCAACACTCCCTCTCAACAAGAAATGGATTATCAGTTACCCTGATCCTGCCTCTATGGAACTCAAATTTTCCTCTTGACAAAGCCTTTGTCAAAATGTCTGCATCTTGTTCCTCTGTTGGAATGTATTCCAACAACATAATCTGCCTTTGCACACAATCCCGTAGATGGTGATACCAAATATCTATATGCTTGGATCGATCATGAAATACAATATTCTTAGAGAGTTTGATATAACTCTGATTATCACAACGAATCTTTCTCATCTAGATCGCCTCACATGTTGCTTCACTAACAACGATGTACTCTATTTCTGTCGAGTTGAGTGCCACAAATATTTTCTTCTACTATACCAAGAAATAAATACGGACCCAACACTAAATATTCCTCTTGATGTACTCTTACGGTCTGATGGACTCCCCTCCCAATATACATCTATGAAGCCACATAACTTCACTCCCTCTATCCATGTGTACCATAGTCCAAACTGAGTGGTGCCTCTGAGGTATGGAAGAACATGCTTAACTACCTTCCAATATAATTTGGTTTGCCTAACCATGTCTTGACTCATATGGTTGACTACATAGCACATATCAGGTCATGTGTTCACAAGACACATTAGTGTAACTTCCACTTCCTTACCTGATGTGGCATCCTCTTTCCTCCAACTGGTTGCTAGAGGAGTCTCCGTGATTTTGCTACTCTCCATGCAGAACTTCTTCAATATCTCATTAGCATACTTGCCTTGAGATAAAAACATTTCCCCATCTCCTTTCCATACTTCCAAATCAATAAAGTAGTGAATAAGTCCCATGTCCTTCATTTCAAATTCTCTTGCAAGGTCCTCCTTGCAAGATTTGACCAACTTCTCATCATCGGTTAAAATCCAATCATCAACATATAAGACAATAATCAATAATTTACCTTCTACCATAATATGATAAAGATTTTCATCTGCTTCACTTTTGGTGAAGCCCAACCCGGTGAGATAATTCTTGATCTTGGTGTACCAAGCTCATGGTGCTTGCTTGAGTCCATACAATGCTTGCTTGAGTCTACACACATGCAAGTCTCGATCAAAGGTCTCAAAACCTTGTGGTTGCTCAATGTACACCTCCTTCTCAATAACTCCATTGAGGAATGTTGTCTTTACATCCATATAGTGGATATTCCACCCCATCTGCACAACCAGTGCTAGAATTGATCTAATGGATGAGTACCTTGCTACTAGAGAAAAGGTCTCCTCATAGTTAATTCCCTCAACTTGAGAGAACCCCTTGACCAATAATCTAGCCTTGTTATTCTCTATGCTTCCATATGTTGCATGCTTTACCTTGAAGATCCATATCGAACCCACCACTGATTTATCTTCTATTCTTGGGACCACTTCCCAAACATTGTTCTTGACAATGGAATCATATTCCTCTACCATTGCATCAAAACACACAGGTTGTTCTACTGCTTCCTTGAAAGACGATGGCTCAGTCTCTACAAGCTCAGTCATTAGATCCATGTAGCCAGTGTACCAATCAAGTGACCTTCTTTGCATGCGTTGTGAAGTAGATGCTCCCACATTCTCTCTAGTCTCTCACTAATCTAAGTTGTGGGACCTTGGTTAATTGGATTACATAGTTTGTCTCCCACATATTATCATATTGTGTGGTGACTTGAAGCATAAATATGTCCCAAAGTAAGTAACCTCCAAGGGATTGTTTTTCTTAATCCATTAATACTATTTGAAGGGTTTTATGTCAAAACAGAAGGCCATTAGTGCAACTATCCATCCATGGCATACTAAATGGAGCATGAAATATTGTTCAAGTTATCTTATCCAAATCTTAGGCAAATAGTTACCCTTGAGAAAGAAAAGTCTTCCATGAGCTTGTTGGAGGAATGCATGGGCTCTATTGAGCTCGTAGTCTCACTAATACATTCCATGTGCTTGAACTATGACTTAAGCTCCTTTATCTCATTACTGTCAGATGCTAGTAGCTTTAGTTAATTGATATCCAATATTCCACCAAGTTTCCTAAAACAAGGGGTGTGCTGGAAGAGGGAAACACATTTGAGGGATGTGCATAGACACCCCCAAATTTTCATTAAATCATATGAAAAACAATGACAAGTTACAAACATGACAATGAACGCATGAAACAAATATTAACATTTGCTCTAGGGTTTCTTATTTTTTTGGTCTTTAATTTTGTTTTAAAGGTAGTTGGGAAAAAATCACTGATGAGTGTCTTGGATTCCCCTTTTCGGGAGGGATACCCTAATAATGTTCCTTATTGAGATGGATACCCCAAGCATCACCCCAAAAAAGAAAACATTCCTCCCTATATCTCTCTAATATTTTCTAAAAGGGGAATGTTGGGAAATGCCCCACATCAAGTTTCCTCATTCTGGAAACATAAGAAGCATTGATGGTACACCCCTCACCTAGGGGAACATGTCACCTTATGAAATTTTTGATATTATTTTCCATTCTTCACATGTCCATAGTAATTATAGAATGGAAAATTAGCTTAAGAAGAGGTTAAGTGGGATCATCATACCAATATAATTGTATTACTCTGTTGTTGTGAGGGGATAATCGTTGAAATAGACAACAAAATAGTCATGTCTATAATTTCATACAACGGGTATTATACTTACATGATGCCTTATTCTTGGTTTTGATCTAAGAATTGAGTTTTATGGCATGTATATGTCTATACAACCAAGATCCTCACTCCATGCTAAACCTCCCCCTTTAATCTCGTGGATCTAGAGTATATCTCATTGCTTAGTAAAATCACAAACTAGTTGTTGAATATATAGCAATGAATTTTCCAATCTAAAATATTGGCTATTTTACAATACTTAAAGAACGATGACTTTGTTATAGATGTTCAAATTGAGGATCATACAATTAATGGGTTACCTTTTCTTTCTTTGATCAACTAGCTTGGTCAAATAGCTTGGTCAAAGGAACTAGCTCCTTTTCCTTATATGAATGAACCAAATCTTACCTCCTCTTTTCCCTCACAATCACATAGTTGAGTGAGGAAAGTATTAGTAGAGGGATTGATTCCTTATTCATATCTATGCCAATGTTAACACCATACCCCTCAATGGTTGAGGCAAGGTTGGGTCATTTTCAAAAGTATCAAGCTTAGGTAGTTATGGATTCTCAATAAGTACCGACCAATGGTAATTCATCTTTAAGTCCTTACACTAGGTAGGTTTGATGCTATTCTAATTTTTCCTTTCATAGACATTTTCCATCATGGAAGAAGCCATCACATGACCATGCTCAAAATGGAACTTAATAGAAAGCAATGTGTTTATAATCCAAGGGTTGTTTCCATCTATGGTTCTCTCACTATCACATAATTTTATTAACAAGGTATTTGCTCAAATAATTTTAACTATAGATTAAAGGAAAGGTGGTGGTGTCATCTACTGAACCTATGGACATGTGTAATAAACTTACCAAAGACTTTAAAAATGGTTGAAAGGAACCTATCACTCTAATATTCAACAAGGAGACTAGGCATTCTTAACCAAATCAAGACATTTGATAATGACTTCCCGACACTACGCAACCATGACTCCATAAAGAAACCAACTTTTTCCATACGTAGGGGGCCATTACTAGTGCATGCTTAATCTAACTTGTAGGGAAATTAAAAAAAAAACACCTTTTGCACACTGGTGGATCACCAAAAACCTATAGGAAAGAATGTTAAGAATAAAAAATCTGAGTGTAAATTTTTTTCAATGATGGCCATAAACCATAAAAATTTCAAATCATCCCATTATTTGGAAAATAATACTCTTCACTTAATTTGTGCAAGATCAAGCTTCAAATATTTTTGAGAAGTGTTGAGAAAGTATCAATTTGACTTTGCCTTGGTCAAATTCATAAAATCTGAATTTCCACATCAGTAGGCAACTTGGAGGTAGTTAACTAAGGTGACATGGATCTTTTCACTGAGTTAGCTCAATAAATTCGAGTTAGTGGGATTGGAATTCAGTTTGCATGTGTTGATTTCTAATTTATAGCAATCCAGTTCAATTATTTCTAGTTGTACTCAATTAAACTAGTTCTAACAGTTAATAGAACTAGTTGGAGGCCAGTTGTGTAGATGGAAAATAATCTAACTCAAAGATCATCTAGTTAACTGGTTAATCAACCAAAAATAGCTCATGCATGCAAGGAATTCAAATTTCTCAAGATGTGGTGGAGATTCCAAGCTAGTGTACAATTTTTTTTTAAGGGTGGTTCACAAACACTCGGTGGCTGCATCCACGGGAAAAATCCAGGCAGATCAACCCGAAGGTATCTACTCGTCGGCCAAACAAGCAAGGCCTAACCCCAAGGGCATAGAGGATATTTGACCCCATAACCTCCCAACTAGTGAGGTACTTAACAACAGAAACTCGACCAATTGAGCTAACCCTTGGGGCATAGTGTACAATTAATTATATAATAGATTGAGTGTACAATTTAAAGTATCAGTCAGGTGATCAATCCTTGGGAATTACACAAGAAAATAGGGGGAAATTCCTGTATTTTAGGAGCCTATTTTCTCAGGAGTTGTGCAAGGAAATAGGAGCAAGTGCATGCAGCACGAGCGCATGCAGCACAAGTGAAGGAAACACAAGTGTAGGAAGCACGAGTGCGGGCAGTGTGAGTGTAGGCAACGTGAGTGCGGGGAGCACAAGTGCAGGCAGCACAAGTGCAGGCAGAGTGAGAACAAGTTTACTCTTGTTGTTTGTCCTAACAACGAGAGATCACAATTGTAATTGTTTCTCAATTCACTTAATTAATGCAAACAACCTTAAAGGGTTTTTTAGCAGTTTCTTTCCCTTAGAAACTTCTGTGTATCTGTGTATTTGATGATGCATGTTTGCGCATGTTTTTCTAAACTTTGAATTAATTTCTGCAGAGCAGTAGAGTAGAATTGTGTCTCTTGATTAAGATTAAATTTCTTGAGTAGTTGCAATTCTATCACCATATTTCTACATGGTATCGGAGCAAGATCACATTAGACCAAGTATTCAACCTATGTACTGTGTGTCGGATGCATCTTAGTGGTGTAGAAAATTTCCTGGTAGGTTAACCCGATAATGCAATATAAATCAAAGCAGAATACTATAACCTACTTCTACTATCAATTTGCGGAAGCTTAAAGATCGAGCTGAACAATATAACAAGAAGAAGAAGAATCAATGGCACAATACACATGAAAATACTTTGGGGAAAGCCTCAGCTAAAAAACCCCACCCTATTGTATTATCACAAATGGTGGAAATACATAGGAATTATACAAAGCCTTAGCTCTCACAGCTAGCCAACTCACAGTACAATCCTCACAGATGCTCACAGGCAATCTTGGCTTCTCTCTAGCCTTCCTCTCTACCCTCCAAGCTCCTATTTGCTTGCATTGTTCCTTGTGGATGATTTCCTTTTACCAAGTGGAGAACCTCCTTCAAAACTGCGCAATCCTCAAAGATAAATCCTTGACTGCATGCATGAGTTTTCTCCATGAGAAAACACATGCAACTGATAGTACACTGTCCTTGAACTTTAATCTCAGCTGGGTCTTTCTCAGAATAGACATGCATGAGTTTCTGATGAGGGAATCTTCAGTTAACTAGAGTAGCACTAGTTGAGTGCATTAATGCATCAACTGGCTGTTAACTATTTGTTCGTCAAACAATTTGGAACTAATTTAACTAGACTTAACTCGGTAAACTGAGTTAACTAATTACAACTCAAATATAACTCAATCTTATCTCCTTAATTTAAGGGATAACTCTTGCATGACTTAAGAAAGACTTCTAACTTGAATTTCTCCAACTAATTAATTTAAAATAAATTAATTAATTATTTCCAAGTGGTTGTTAATACTAAATTCAATTTTAATTCACAATTTAATTCAAGGACAAATTAAATTGGAATATTCTTGTTGCCATATTTCAACAATCCCTCTCAACAAGAAAGGGATTATCTGCCACCCCGATCCTATCTCTATGGAACTCGAATTTACACTTTGACAATGCCTTTGTCAAAATGTCAGCATCTTGCTCCTCTGTCGAAATATACTGCAACAACATGATCCTCTCCGCTAGTGAAAAGCCATGGGCAAAAAATCTTGCCTTATGCTTCTCCACACTACCATCAACAGCTTGCTTTACCTTGTAAAGCCAACGGGAACTCACAACTGAATTGTTCTCCGGTCTCAGAACCACGTCCCAAACACTGTTAGGAACTATGGAGTCATAGTCCTCCACCATAGCATCAATCCAAATCGGTTGCTGCACTGCTTCGTCAAAGGAGGATGGCTCAGCCTCAACACATTCCCCATCAAGGGCCATGTATCTAGTGTATCTCTCAGGTGACCTCCTCTATCTGTGCTGAGAATATGGTGCTCCCACATTCTCTCTCGCATCCTCCAACAATCTGTCAGCTTCTCTTGTGCACTTCCATCCATATCTGGAAGACTCTACTTGAGTGGATGTCTCCACTCCTAGAACCTCTGCATGCGACTGCTCCGCATCAGTCTGAGGCTCCTCCTCCTTGGGAACCAACAGTTCCTCCACAGCCTGTAGTTGGAGCTCCCTCTCAAGGGAGAATCGCATGGCCTTCTTCTCATCAAACTTGAGATCTCTGCGAACCACTGCCCTCCGAATGGTAGGCAAGTACACCCGATAGTTGTGAGGTGTATTAGTGTACGCCACAAATATCCCCAACTCTACTGTTAGCTCAAGCTTCTTCCGTGCATCCTTTGTCACATGGAAATATACCAATGAGCCAAAGATCTTGAAGTGACCCACATCTAGTCTCTTACCAGAGAAAGCTTCCTCTGGTGTCTTCATCCCAAGTATGTGATGCGGGCTTCTATTTTGCAAATAGACCTCTGTGTTGCATGCCTCAGCCCACAAGTGAAGTGGTAGGCCTTGGTCATGCAAAATTGCCCGTGCTGCCCCTACAATAGTTCTATTCTTCCTCTCGGCCACCCCATTCTGCTATGGGTTATGAGGCACCGTCAACTCTCGTTTAATTCCTTCCGTTGCACAGAAGTCCTTAAACTCTTGAAAGACATATTCTCCACCGTTGTCGCTTCTCAAGGCCTTGATCTTCTTCCCTGACTCTTTCTCGACCAAAGCTTTGAACACAAAAAACTTTGTGAAAGTTTGGTCCTTTTTCTGCATGAAATAAATCCAGCATTTACGAGAATAGTCATCAATCAATCAAAATCACATAATACCTTTGCTTCGCTGTGGATTCCATCGAGAATGGTCCACACAAATTAGTATGAACTCACTCTAAGATAGCCTTTGCTCGACTGTCTCGATCATGAAAGGAAGACTTGGTGTACTTTCCCAAGGTAAAACCTTTGCATGTGTCAACTTGCTCAAGTTTACCTTTGGGAAGTCCTGTAGATATCTGCTGCATTATCTTCAAATCCCCATGAAGCAAATGGCCCAACCGCCTGTGCCACAACTCGCCAATGTCTTGGCTTTGCACCAATTCTGCTTTCGTACTCAATGCTGCACAATAATCTACCTCTAGTTTATAGAGATTATTCACCCGAATCCCTGTCCTCTTGGTCTGACCCATGGCTATGTGTCTTAGGAATGCCTTTCCTTTACTGAATACAAGATCACAGCCTTTGTCCTCCAACATCACGACCGACACCAAGTTCTTCTTCAGTCTAGGCACATACATCACATTTGTCAAGGTGAGAGGAGCTCCATGCTCCCTCTAAAAAGCAACCGTGCTCACTCCTGAAACACTATACCTTCCATCGTCACCCATCTCTATGTGCAACTTGAGGTCTTTCTCCTCCAAGGCACTGAATAAATTTTTATCACCGCTCATGTGGAATGAGGCTCCACTATCAAGATACCAGACACAACCCATCATCGATGACACCATGCATGCGATGAGGGTAAAGTCCATTTCAAACTGAGAGGCTAATGCCTCACCTTCCGATCCTTCAGAGGATCCCTTCTTGGACTTCTTCGATGGGCAATTAGTCGCATAATGTCCCATCTTGTGACAATTAAAGCATCTTACTTTAGACATGTCACTCTTTTTCCCTCCATGAGAAGAATTCGATTTGAAATGGGAAGCCTTCCCCTTCCCTTTCCTTGCTTTACTTGCTAAGGCCATATTTTCTTCATCATCATTCTTTGATGAAGAACCATCTCGTGTGCTCCTCTTGATCTCCTCCTGCATAAAATCTGACCACAGTTGTTCCCAATCCGGCAGTTTCTCCCTTCCATTCACAGAGTCCTAGTAGCTATTCCAACTCTTTGGAAGGCCAAGGAGAATGAGGCTCACCATATCATCATCGACAGTAGTTATTACCACACTGCCAAGCTCATCTCTGCAGGTGGTGAGCTTGTTTAGATATGTGGAAATAGTGTCGCCCTTCTCCATCTTGATTCTTCGAAGCTTATCCTTGAGCTCTAATTTCCTCTAGTCGTTATTGTTCTCGTAGACGTATTTCAATGTCTTCCACATTGAAAATGGAGTATCCTTCCCATGGAGACTCGAGACAATATGGTCTCGAACTCCCTCAAGGATGACCCGTCTCGCCCTCGCCACACACTTCTTCCACTTAGCTAACTCTTGTGCATTAGTTGAAGTTGGCTTTGGGATTTCTTGATCAATGAATTCCTTCAAGCCATTGTCTTCTAATATAGCCTCCATTCTATCTTTCCATGCTATGTAATTTGAGCTACCTTCCAAGGCATACTCGAGTCTCAAGCCATAGAACGCCATTGGCCAACCTTGAAGTATGATATGAATTCGATTTGCACCTACAACCCCGAACTTCAAACTTCGAATTCTCTTCTCAGTATACTGTTCACAGCTCTGATACCATGTAGAAATTTCTACAAATCTAGCTCTGATACCATGTAGAAAATATACTGCTATGTTAACTTGATAATGCAATATAAATCAAAGCAGAATACTATAACCTACTTATACTATCAATTTGCGAAAGCTTAAATATCGAGCTGAACAATATAACCAGAAGAAGAAGAATCAATGGCACAATACACATGAAAATACTTTGGGAAAAGCCTCAGCTAAAAAACCCCACACTATTGTATTATCATACATGGCGGAAATACATAGGAATTATACAAAGCCTTAGCTCTCACAGCTAGCCAGCTCTCAATACCATCCTCACAGATGCTCACAGGCAATCTTGGCTTCTCGCCAGCCTTCCTCTCTGCCCTCCAAGCTCCTATTTCCTTACTGTTCCTTGTGGGTGATTTCCTTTTGCCAAGTGAGAACCTCCTTCAAAACTACGCAATCCTCAAAGATAAATCCTTGACTGCATGCATGAGTTTTCTCCATGAGAAAACACATGCAACTGATAGTACATCGTCCTTGAACTTTAATCTCAACTGGGTCTTTCTCAGAACACATATGCATGAGTTTCTGATGAGGGAATCTTCAGTTAACTGGATTAGCACTAGTTGAGTGCATTAATGCATCAACTGACTGTTAACTCACTATTTGTTCCTCAAACAGTTTGGAACTAATTTAACTGGACTTAACTCAGTAAATTTAGTTAACTAATTACAACTCAAATATAACTCAATCTTATCTCCTTAATTTAAGGGATAACTCTTGCATGAATTCAAAAAGACTTCTAACTTGAATTTCTCCAAATAATTAATTTAAAATAAATAAATTAATTATTTCCAAGTAGCTGTTAAGATTAAATTCGATTTTAATTCACAATTTAATTCAAGGACAAATTAAATTGGAATATTCTTGTTGCCATATTTCAACAAGTGGTTGTCTAGTTTCCCTAAGTGTTGTGGACAAGTATCAGACTTGTCACAACAAGTGGGTTGTATTTTGATACCATAAGGATTGACTTTTGGAACAACCAAGTGCAGTCAAGTGGCTTGGTTTTGTTGCCCTAGTTCACTGGTTTGGTGTTTGACAAATCAGAGATAAGAGGGCTCGCTACAGAAGCTGTATATCAGTTAAGGAGTGACTGTATGTGGGTAGATATGAAAGCCCTAAGAAGAGTGATAGTAGCAGTAGATATGTCAAAGAAATAGGGAAGATCTAGAAGGATGAGCACTATTCACAAACATAGTTGTGAATTGTGACTTTCGTATGCAGTATGAAACAACTTGAAGACCTCAAGTACAATACACATGAAAGGAGCCATGAACTATTAGGAGGTAGAGCTATGGAGATCTAGAAGACTCTATGTGTAGAATTCTTAATGGAGCTAGAAGGTTGTTAGTGGGAAGATCAATGAGACAATGTTTAATGACACAAAAAGGAAGTGCGATTATTGATATTGCCAAATTGAGGACTAGAGAGATTTCCCATAGGGATATCGAGACTCAGAGGGAGAAACTCTATGGAAGCTATTACTTCAAGATCTGGAGAGATCTTACTCATTATTGTAGAAGTTGCAACAACAGTGTGGAAGCAACAACAAAGCACTAGAAATAACAATATGAGTAGATGGAGCCTCAACCAGTTGGCAAGTAGGATAATCGACAGGATGTTGATGATGAGGACCAGTCAGAGACCTCCAGGAGAAGGAGAGGTCGATCCAAGTGGGAAGAGAGAGAAATTAAAGCCATACTGCTAGGAGTGAGGTGGAGTAATGTAGATCCTTAGTCCCAGAGTTGCATAAATTTGGGCAGCGTCCATTGAGGTGTTCTCCTCATGGATCATTACCTTGACATAGGGGGCCACATTATTTAGTAGCGAGAGGATCAATGTTAGACAGATACTGAAGAGTGTAGAGGAGTGTTGACAACAGAGCAGAAGGCTCAGTAGTAGAGTCAATAGTAACACAATTGTCCCAGTAGACAGTTGCAAGCACAATTGATTTAGTGTTTTTTTTTGGGTGCTTCTCAGTTGTAGTTGTTGCAATACTAATAAAAATAGTGAGAGGTAGTGCTACAATACATTCCAAAGGAGCTAGATAGGGATGGATCAAAATTTGTTTCTTGCTAAGAGGGAGTGTTGAGAAGTTTAGCAAGAAAGTCTCAATTTGACTTTGCCTTGGTCAAATTGAGAAAATTCGATTTTCCCTATAAACAAACAACTTGGGGTTAGTTATTGAGGTGAAATGGCTCTTGTCACTCAGTTAGCTCAGTAAATTTGAGTTTGTGGGCTTGAAGTTCAGTTTGCTTGTGTTGATTGTTAATTTGTAGCAATCTAGTTCAGTTATTTCCAGTTGTAATAAGTTAAACTAGTTCTAACAATTAATAGAACTAGTTGGAGGTCAATTGTGCAGTTGGACAATAATCTAACTCAAAGATCATCTAGTTAACTGATCAATCAACCAAAAATAGCTCATGCATGAAAGGAATTTGAATTTCTCAAGCCGTGGTGGAGATTCCAAGGCAGTGTACAATTAATTATATATTAGATTAAGTGTACAGTTCAAAGTAGTGGTCAGGTGATCAATCCTTGGGAATTTCACAAGAAAATAGGTGGAAATTCCTATATTTTAGGAGCTTATTTCCTGATGAATTTCACAAGGAAATAGGAGTGAGTGCAAGAAAAGCAAGTGCGGGCAGAGTGAGAACAAGTTTACTCTTGCAGTTTCTCCTCATAGCGAGAGATCACAATTGTAATTGCTTCTCAATTCAATTGATTAATGCAAACTGTCTTAAGGGATTTTTCGTCATTTTATTTCCCCTAGAAACATATGTGTACCAGTGTATTTGATGATGCATGTTTGCGCATGTTGTTCTAAATTGTAAATTAATTTCCGCAGAGCAATAAAAGAGAATTATGTCTCTTGATTTAGATTTAATTTCTTGAGTAGTTGCAATTCTATCACCATATTTCTACAGATATAAAATTGAGGCCACCTTATCCACCCAAAAGGACATTATTAGGGCTTTCTCAAAAAGCAAGGGATGATTATTTGAAATCAACCAATAACAATCTCAATGTAGTTGAAGAGTTTTATCGAACATAAAAGAGTATCCCTGATTTTTTTACCCTTGGCAACCCATTAAAAAGGCAAACTTTCAAAACCTCACAGAGGGAGGTTGTTGAAAGATGCAACAATGAATTATTAATTTTATATTGCCTTAATTAAATTGGGAAATTTTTAAATTTCACATGAACAGACAACTTGGATGAGTTAACTAAGGTGACATGGTTGTTATCTCTCAGTTAGCTTAGTTAATTCGAGTTAGGGGCATGAAGTTCAGTTGTGTGCAGTGATTCCTAAATTTTAGGATCCTAGGTTAATTTAATTTTAGTTATAGCCTAATTCAGTTAAATTGAGTTATGGTCAGTTAAACTAGTTCTAATTGTTGGAGGAACTAGTGGAAGGTCAAGTTGTATAGTGTGACCTCAGTCACACTCAGTGATCATCCAGATAATTGATCAATCAACCTAAATTAGCTCATGCATGCAGAGAATTTGAGCTACCCAGTTGAGATGGAGATTCCAAGGCAGTGTACTATTAGTTGTAGACTATAAAAATGAGGTGTACACATGGTGCATGAAGTTAGAGGATCAACCTAAAGGAATTGCACAATCCTAATTGAGGAATTTCCTAATTAATAGGGGCCTGATCCTTCAAGGATTAGTGCAAGGAAATAGGAGCTTGTAGGGCTTGAAAATTGGCTAAGTGTTGGTCAGGGTCAGTCAGTCAGGCAGAGGGATAGACTATACACTTGCAGGTTGTGCTCATGCTTGAGCAACATATGTATTTCATCTCTATTCTTTCATTAATGCAATATAGATAGGAATGGGTTTTGAGCAATTGCTTTCCTCTAGATAAATATCTATGTATGTGTGATAAATATTTGTGCATGTTTATGACTTGCGTTCTTGATCGTGAATTAACTTCCACATATGAGTAAAGTAGATTTGAGTCTTGTGTTTTAGTAAATTCCATGAGTAGTTTCAGATCTACACAATAATTTCAACATGGTATCGGAGTCCTGAAATCACATTAGAACCATTCCTTGAATTCCTCATGTACAATTATCAATGAAGAGCTAATGATTTGTTAGGAGGGAGAGTTATGGAGCCCTAGTTCAGGGTAGATCCAAAAGACCCTATGTGCAGACTTTTTAATGGAGCTAGAAGGCTGCTAGTGGGAAGATTAGTGAGCCAATGTTTAGTGACACAAAAAAGAGTTGTGATCATTGATATTCAAATATTGAGGAGCAAATATATTTCCCATAGGGAGATCGAGACTCATAGGGAGTCTAGTTTCAGAGGGAGAAACCCTATGGAAGCTAGTACTTCAGAATTTGAGGAGATCAAACTCATTATTGTAGTAGTTACAACAGCAGTGCAGAAGCAGAAACAAAGAAATAACAACAACATTATGAGTAGATCAGAGTTCACTTTGCATAATGCTATACCTCCTTGAGTGAGGTGGGGCGATGTAGAACCTTAGTCCCAGAATTGAAAAAAATTGGGGAGGGTCCATTGAGGCATTCTTCTAATGGATCATTACCTTGCTACGAGGGCCCACAATATTTAGTAGCAGGAGGATCAGTGTCAGTCAGATATTGAGGAGTGTAGAGGAGTGTTGACAACAGAGTGGGAGGATCAGTAGAAGAATCAACAACAACACAATTTTGCCAGTAGACAGTTGCAAATTGATTCAATGTATTTTTTTTATGCTTCTCAATTGCAGATGTTGCAGTAGCAACAATAACAGTGAGAGGTTTTGCATGCAGTATATTCCAAAGGTGTTGGATTGGGGTAGTTGAGAATCCTTTTCTTGCTGAGAGGGAGTGTTGAAAAATGCAACAAGAAATTCTTAATTTGATTTTGTCTTAATTAAAATGGGAAAATTTGAAATTCCACGTCAACAAACAACTTGGATGAGTTGACTGAGGTGACATGGTTGTTTTCACTCAATTAGCTTAGTTAATTTGAGTTAGGGGCATGAAGTTCAATTGTGTGCAGTGATTCCTAAATTTTAGAATCCTAGCTTGAGCTAATTTCAGTTATAGCAATATAATTCAATTAAATAGAGTTATGGTTAGTTAAACTAGTTCTAATTGTTGGAGGAACTAGTGGAAGGTCAAGTTGCGCAGTGCGACTTCAGTCACACTCGTTGATTATCCAGATAACTTATCAATCAACCAAAATTGGCTCATGCATGCAGAGAATTTGAGTTACCCAGTTGAGATGGAGATTCCAAGGCAGTGTGCTATGAGTTGTAGACTATTCTGAGGTGTACAGGTGGTGCATGCAGTTAGAGGATCAACCTAAAGGAATTTCGCAATTCCAATTTCAAAGGAATTTATAATTAATAGGGGCCTAATTCCTCAAGGAACAACACAAGGAAATAAGATATTAGATGGCTAAGTGTTGGCTAGGGTCAGTAGTCATAGAGATGGATAAACTATTACACTTGTAGGTCGTGCTCAAGCTTGAGCAACATATGTATTTCATCTCTATTCTTTGATTAATGAAATACAAATAAGAAGGGGTTTTGAGCAATTTCTTTCCCTTAGATAAATCTCTGTGTATGTGTGATAAATCTTCGTGCATGTTTATGATTTGTGTTCTCGATCGTTAATTAACCTCCATGGATGAGTAGAGTAGATTTGAGTCTCGTGTTTTAGTAAATTTCATGAAAAGTTTTAAATATACACAATAATTTCTACATGGTATCAGAGCCCTGAAACATAATAAAATCATTGTTTGAAGTCCTCATGTACAATGATAATTTAAGAACTAATGAGTTGTTAGGAGGCAAAGTTATGGAGCCCTATTTCAAGGCATATCCATAAGACCCTATGTGCAAACTTCTTAATGGAGCTAGAAGGTTGCTAGTGGGAAGATCATTGAGCCAATGTTTAGTGACACAAAAAATAGTTGTGATCATTGATATTGGCATATTGAGGAGCAGAGAGATTTCCAACAGGGAGATCGAGACTTAGAGGGAGTCTAGTTTTAGAGGGAGAAGCCCTATGGAATCTAGTACTTCAGGATCTGAGAAGATCAGACACATTATTGTAGTAGTTGTAGCAGCAGTGCTGAAGCAACAATTGAATAGTAGCAACAATAGTATGAGTAGAACAAAGTTATCTTTGCATGCATTTATGTCTCCTGGAGTGAGGTTGGGTGATATAGAACCTTAATCCCAGAATTAGAGAAATTTAGGCAGGGTCCATTGAGGTGTTCTCCTCATGGATCATTACCTTGCTACAAGGGCCCACAATATTCAGTAGTAGGAGGAGCAATGTCACTTAGATAGTGAGGAGCACAAAGGAGTGTTTACAACAGAGCAGGGGGCTCAGTAGCAGAGTCAACAAACAACATAGTTTTCCCAGTAGGCAATTGTAGGTTGATTCAATGTTATTTTTATTTATGATTCCAAGTTGTAGATGTTGCAGTAGCAAAAACAACAATTAGAGGTGTTGCATGCAATACCTTCTAAAGGTGCTAGATCGGGGTAGTTGAGAATCCCTTTCTTGCTGAGAGGGAGTGTTGAAAAATGCAACAAGAAATTCTTAATTTGGTGTTGCCTTAATTAAATTGGGAAAATTCAATCCACATCAACAGACAAATTGAATGAATTAACTGAGGTGACATGGTTGTTGTCACTCAGTTAGCTTATTTAATTCGATTGTGTGCAATGATTCCTAAATTTTAGGAGCCTAGGTTGAGTTAATTTTAGTTGCAGCAATCAAATTCAGTTAAGTTGAGTTATGGTCAGTTAAACTAGTTCTAACTATTGGAGGAACTAGTGGAAGGTCAAGTTGTGCAGTGTGACTTTAGTCACACTCAGTGATCATCCAGATAACTGATCAATCAACCTAAATTATCTCATGCATGTAGAGAATTTGAGTTACCCAGTTGAGATGGAGATTCCAAGGTGGTGTACTATCAGTTGTATATTATTTCGAGGTGTACATGTGGTGCATGCAGTCAGAGGATCAACCTAAAGGAATTGTTCAATTCCAATTGAGTAATTTCCTAATTAACAAGGGGCCTTAATTGCTCAAGGAACAACGTGTTGAATCCTAAAAAATTGTTGCCTCAACATGGGGGAAAACCACCCGGTCCAGACCTTGATTGGCAGCTCCTTTTCCGTTTGGAGTAGTGGCTCCGATTGGGGATAATGGGACCAGTTTCCCATTTTGTTTAATGCTTGTGCTAAATGGGGTGATGTGTGATGTGTTCAGAGTAACGTTTTAAGCTAACGGTAATCTAGTCTAAACTACTCAATCACAAATGCATTTAACTTCTAATTTCTAAAAGCTATCTAATCATAATATACTCGGGATAAACTTGATGTATGCGATCTACAATAATTTCTAAACGAAATTGGTAATAAAGACCATTCAATTACGATTAGAAGTGAATCTATTTTAACAATAATTGTTTCGTATAAAAAGTTAGCCGAAACGATTGTGAGAAATATATCACATAAAGATTTATTCATATATTCAGCATAAAATAAAGATCATCATCATACAGAAGTGCAATAACGATAATCAAAATTCATACGTAAATAATTCGAAAAAGAAATGATTGCTTAATACATAAGTAAAAAGGATTACGAGATAAAAGTGCCATTTATAATACGTCCTACTCATGTGTTTCAGCAATATTGATCTATCTCAATCCATTCAACATCATCTAAGAGTAAAAAAGTGCAATTTCAGTAGAAGATGCTAAATCAGATACAAATAAATCATGTTCCATATATTTCACCAAAACTTCCTCAAAGGGACAGAAGTGCATGTTTTGAAGAGAGTTTCTAATAAAATTTTGGATCCCTCTCTAAATGCACGAGAGGGGTTTAAATACTAAAACTATAAAACTAAAAATAGATTATTACAAAAATAGTTGAGGAGGTTTAAACGACTTGCCTCAACTTATGCAAAAATAAAATCAAAATTAAAGTAAACAGGGTGACTAACTATGTTGCATTCGATCCTTCAAATTGCAAATATCCACCACAGGCTTCAGCTGTGTAGACCGGCCGACTTCAATTTTCAATTGTCCATCGAATACAACATCGGTCAGTGCTGGCGCCATTTTCTTGGCAGAAGTGGTTAGGCATCGTAGGGTCATCCATTGGATGTGAGGCTTGACCAAATGTTGCCAATATGCCTCCTAGTCTAGCCTGGTCATTTGCCTTATCACTTCTGCTTTTTCCTCCACTGCCTATTTCCATTATTGTTCAAGTTGTTTCGCATGTAGAAGGAACCCTGGAATGGATTCTGCAACTAGATTGGCACTATGAAAATTCTCATTAATATTTTCTATGATAATGTTTACTATTGCCACCGCATCCGCTGTTGCCTTTTATGCTTCTTTAAGCCGAGAATCCCAGCTTGAAAATAGAATTTCCTTATGTGATTCTTCTAGCTTGGGCAGGTCAGCGTTTCTCCCCTCCTCTATATTTTGCCAGACGATGTGATGAGAGACCTTTTCTCATCATATTCAAGTCACATTTCTACAACTTGACTTGTCAGTTTATCACTTGTTTAGTAATAATATTTCCAGTGTGAAATATTTTGGCACAGTGATTCTACCTATTGTGTCAACTGGGAATTAAGTCTGAGTGCTTTGATAATAAACTGATCAATTTTTGGATCGTCTTTATGTAGATCAGTTATTTCCTGCACCTGTGCTTCTTTCTCGGCTAAGATGATTCGTTGTTCTATTTGCATCTATTCAAATTCCTGTTGAAGCTTGGCCAACTATATCTCTAATTGCTGGTCGGATTAGACTTGCTGTAATTGTTGCTCAAGCAACGTTATTTCACTTTCCTTTTCTCTAAGCAACATTTGGACTTTTGTTGCCTGGTCTATGGTCGCTGTAGCATAAGCACTTGTAAACTGTGAGAGTCTAGTTAAGTTGGCGGATGGATCGATAGGCGAGTCCTTCCATAAAACATCCATTAATTCATTTTCAGGGGTAGTAGTAGCTATAAAGTCTAATTTTCTTTTCTTTCTTTGCCTTTTCACCACGGCCTTATGTTGTGGGATATAGAATACATCCAGAGGGGGTATTTTTTCAATCTTTAGAATTATTTTGGAGGTGGGGGTAACAAGGATATGCTCTACTTCTGGTTTTTTTGCAGTTTCTTCCACTGTAATTTCCAGGCTTTTTCCTGTTGAGGAGTTTGCGACTCTGGCACCTGTTCCTATATATTAAGACTTTCCCACTCTTCCTCTAAGTCAATTACCGTGGGTTTTATTGGTTGTGCAGAGGTAGTAGGGATTTCAAACTGCTTGCTAGCTGAAGCTTCTTCAACTATATTTTGTGTAGATTGGGTCGTATCTGCGATGCTCCTGCTTTTGCCATTTTGTGATGAATGTCGTGATTACTCGATAGATTTTTCTTGAGACTCTGATCCAGAATCGGATTTGGAGTTTTCTTTGGAGTCACCTTCTATAGTCACACTGGGAGTAGGCTCCCTTATTGGTTCAATTAACAATTGGTCCAATGGGACCATTTCAAGCCTTTCTCTGTAACTGTAAAAGTTTTCCAGATCTTCTTGCTCAAAAAGTAGTTGTGCCATATGCTTCACCTCTGCAAAGGTGTTTTTCTACAAAAAGATATCATCAAAAACATCCTCCTCATTGGTGAATACTTTTATTTTCACCAAAGTGGTGAAATTCTTGACAGTGCCAAATGGGTCATACTGCTGTCCAGGGAATTTGGGTAATTGCAGAGATAGCATGTTCTCTGCTTCTTTGAATGTATGTCCCAGGTCGTGTAGTGCAAATGCTCCACACTATACAGGGAATGCAGGCCAAATGGCCTTCTTTGACTCTTTCAGTGTATGGCTCATATCTCTCTCACTAGCTGTCTGATAGGCTATCTCCCTAGCCATCAATTTATCTGGAACATAGTATGGGAGGATGTGGGGGGAGGTGATTCTACCAAAAACTCTGATATATGTAAATGTTTCCTCCCCAAACCATCTAGCCATTGGGAAGATGTAAACTTCAGCTTCTTGGGAAAACCTGGGGGCGTCTTGATTATAAAGCCGCTAATGAATAGGGAGCATAACTCCATGGCAAATCTTGAAAAAATGTGGTTGAAAATTGGATTCCCACATGACCTTGTGGTACATGTGAATGGGGAGTAGATTTCGAACAGTCCATTTCCATCCCATGATGGGGAACTTTGAACTAAAACAAATAACGTCCATAACATAGGTGCTCATTAAAAATGGAGGGTAAACCCTCGAAGCAATACTTCTTCTCCTTCTATATTCGATAAGTATTTTTGCTAAACTGTTTGAAAGGATTTGGGCCCAATTCATAATAGTTGCTTTAATGACTGCGTCTATTAACGACAACCATTCCGGGGAGAACTTGGTACTATCAGGTCTGCCAAATAGTCTACACAACATAGCCGCAACAAAACTATAAGGGGGACAAATAGATGCAGTAGTGTACATACCATTTTTGTCTTTCTTGATTTTCTCTTCATTATTCGACCAGGCGCGGGTGCAATCCGCTGGGTCACTGTTCTCTTTAGCAAACTTTTCTATGAATTGCCTGTTGTAGATGACCTGTGGCTCTGGTAGGTGGTACATAAGCCGTAAATTGTCCAGGGTAAAAGATCCGATGACCCCTTGGCTTCTCGTCTTGAATTCCCTGTTTGAGATGTCTGCTTCATCGATAAGCCATTTTACCACGTCGGTATAAGGGATTATCTTCGGCTGAGCGACTATGCAGTGCAAAAACAAGCAATCCATCTCTAATATGGAAGCGTCTGAGGAATCTCGTCTGTCAACTATAACATTTGTTTCCATAATCCTCAGCTATTCCTCCTCCAGTACGTTGTACATAGTCTCCCATGTAGAGGTTCCTCCCTCTCTGCTGCTTGTGGTGTCTGTGAATAGGGGAGTCATCTCTATCTTCTCAGAGGCTACAACCTTGCCTTTCTTCCCCATTGTTCTCAACGCTCTGCTCTACAGGTTTTTCTTGAAATGAAGAACAACAGCTATCAGACACTCAAAGATGAACGTAAAAATGAAATAATGCAGATAGCTTGTAAAGGTGGTAAAAGAAGCATTATTTGAATGCACGTAACAAGATATCGTATCAAGCTGAATGGCTTTTCACACATAAATGCAGTTATTTCCCACTAATGCCCACTAATGATTCGTTATCCCTTAGCTTTATTGCTCATAAATGTTTGCATCGAAAAACAGGATGAAAGCTTCTAGGGTGGCGAGCCATTATACTGCGATGATAGCGATTGTGTGATTTGTGAAGCAATATCGCAAGATGTGCCTTTTAGCATTCTTACCTCCTGCTGTGTGTCTGTGAGATGCGAGCCGTCCATTAGCTGTTTCACATATGGTTAATTGCTAGGTTCATCGTATGCAATAGACTTGATGGACTCAAAATATTTGCTTTTAATACTCTAAGGTGTGGGTCCGGGATCGAATCGCATTTCGCAATATTGGCTTATGGTAAGTGCAAAGTGTTTGCTTGAATACCCGAAATGCGATGCGATAAAAGTCACAGTGCCATCGCGGTTTTGCAACTCGCAAATCTTGCGATATCGTATTTAAGAGAGAGCTCTTTATGGGTCGTGATATGTGATGCGAGACTTTAGCCTAAAAAAGCTTAAGGACTTCTGTTTTCGTCATATTTTATGATAATTTAGACCATGGAGCCCTTATTTTAAACACTTTGCTTGATTTTGGAGGTTTTTTTATAAAGGTCCTTTAGTGGGTTTTAGACATGCTATATATGAAAAGGTAAGTCTTTAGTAGTTCCCAAAAAGGTTTTTGATTGTTATCTTTGCTTTATTCAACAAATAAAATAAATGACTAAACGCTAAGTTTTGTTTTTTGAATGAAATTTTTTAAAGGGTTCCTATTTAGTTAATGTAACGTTAACTACTATCATTAACAAATGGGGGGTTGTTGAATACCACAACACAACGTAAGGGAATAAGATCTTGGAGGGCTTGAAAATTGGCTAAGTGTTGGCTAGTGTCAGTCAATCAGGCGAAGGGATAAACTATACACTTGCAGGTCGTGATCAGGCTTGAGAAACATATGTATTTCATCTCTGTTCTTTGATTAATGCAATACCGATAGGAATGGGTTTTGAGCAGTTGCTTTCCTCTAGATAAATATCTATGTATGTGTGATAAGTATTTGTGCATGTTTATGATTTGTGTTCTTGATCGTGAATTAACTTCTGTAAATGAGTAGAGTAGATTTGAGTCTTGTGCTTTAGTAAATTTCATGAGTTTTAGATCTACACGATAATTTCAACATGGTATCAGAGTCCTGAAATCACATTAGAACCATTCCTTGAAGTCATCATGTACAATTATCATTGAAAAACTAATGATTTGTTAGGAGGGAGAGATATGGAGCCCTAGTTCAAGGCAGATCCAGAAGACCCTATGTGCAGACTTTTTAATGGAGCTAGAAGGCTGCTAGTGGGAAGATCAGTGAGCCAATGTTTAGTGACACAAAAAAGAGTTGTGATCATTGATATTCGAAGATTGAGGACCAAAGATATTTCCCATAGGGAGATCGAGACTCATAGGGGGTCTAGTTTCAGAGGGAGAAACCCTATGGAAGCTAATACTTTAGAATTTGAGGAGATCAAACTCATTATTGTAGTAGTTGCAACAGCAGTGCGGAAGCAGAAACAAAGAAATAACAACAACATTGTGAGTAGATCAGAGTTCACTTTGCATATTGCTATACCTCCTTGAGTGAGGTGGGGCGATGTAGAACCTTAGTCCTAGAATTGCAAAAAAATGGGCAAAGTCCATTGAGGCGTTCTCCTCATGGATCGTTACCTTTCTACGAGGGCCCACAATATTTAATAGCAGGAGGATCAGTGTCAGGCAGATACTGAGGAGTGTTGACAACAAAGTGGGAGGATCAGTAGCAGAATTAACGACAACACAATTTTCCCAGTAGACAATTGCAAATTGATTCTATGTAATTTTTTTTTTATGCTTCTCAGTTGCAGATGTTGCAGTAACAACAATAACAGTGAGAGGTGTTGCATGCAGTATATTCCAAAGGTGTTGGATTGTGGTAGTTGAGAATCCTTTTCTTGCTGAGAGGGAGTGTTGAAAAATGCATCAATAAATTCTTAATTTGATTTTGCCTTAATTAAAATGGGAAAATTTGAAATTCCATGTCAACAAACAACTTGGATGAGTTGACTGAGGTGACATGGTTGTTTTCACTCAGTTAGCTTAGGTAATTTGAGTTAGGGGCATGAAGTTCAATTGTGTGCAGTGATTCCTAAATTTTAGGATCCTCGGTTGAGTTAATTTCAGTTGTAGCAATCTAATTCAGTTAAATTGAGTTATGGTCAGTTAAACTAGTTCTAACTGTTGGAGGAACTAGTGGAAGGTCAAGTTGCGCAGTGTCACTTCAGTCGCACTCATTGATTATCCAGATAACTTATCAATCAACCAAAATTGGCTCATGCATACAGAGAATTCGAGTTACCCTGTTGAGATGGAGATTCCAAGGCAGTGTGCTATGAGTTGTAGACTATTCTGAGGTGTACAGGTGTTGCATGTAGTCAGAGGATCAACCTAAAGGGATTTCGCAATTCCAATTGAGGAATTTCTAATTAATAGGGGCTTAATTCCTCAAGGAAAAACACAAGGAAATAAGAGATTGGACGGCTTGAAAATTGGCTAAGTGCTGGCTAGGGTCAGTAGTCACGGAGATGGATAAACTATTACACTTACAGATTGTGCTCAAGCTTGAGCAACATATGTATTTCATCTCTATTCTTTGATTAATGAAGTACAGATAAGAAGGGGTTTTGAGCAGTTTCTTTCCCTTAGATAAATCTTTGTGTATGCATGATAAATCTTCGTGCATGTTTATGATTTGTGTTCTCGATCGTTAATTAACTTCCACGGATGAGTATAGTAGATTTGAGTCTTGTGTTTTAGTAAATATCATGAAAAGTTTCAGATCTACACAACAATTTCTACATGGTATCAGAGCCCTGAAACACAATAAAACCATTTCTTGAAGTTATCATGTACAATGATCATTGAAGAACTAATGAGTTGTTAGGAGGCAAAGTTATGGAGCCCTAGTTCAAGGCATATCCATAAGACCCTATGTGCAGACTTCTTAATGGATATAGAAGGTTGCTAGTGGATAGATAGTGAGCCAATGTTTAGTGACACAAAAAATAGTTGTGATCATTGATATTGGCATATTGCGGAGCAGAGAGATTTCCAACAGGGAGATCGAGACTCAGAGGGAGTCTAGTTTTAGAGGGAGAAGCCCTATGGAATCTATTACTTCGGGATCTCGAAAGATCAGACACATTACTACAGTAGTTGTAGCAGCAAGGATGAAGCAACAACAGAATAGTAGCAACAATAGTATGAGTAGAACAAAGTTCTCTTTGCATGTAGTTATGTCTCCTGGAGTGAGGTGGGGTGATGTAGAACCTTAGTCCCAAAATTGTAGAAATTTGGGTAGGGTCCATTGAGATGTTCTCCTCATGGATCATTACCTTGCTACAAGGGCCCACAATATTTAGTAGTAGGAGAAGCAATGTCACTCAGACAGTGATGAGCGCAGAGGAATGTTGACAATAGAGCAAGAGGCTCAGTAGCATAGACAACAAACAACATAGTTTTCCCAGTAGGAAATTGCAGATTGATTCAATGTTATTTTATTTATGCTTCTCCATTGCAAATGTTGCAGTAGCAACAACACCAATGAGAGGTGTTTCATGCAATACATTCTAAAGGTGTTGGATCGAGGTAGTTGAGAATCCCTTTCTTGCTGAGAGGGAGTCTTGAAAAATGAAAAATGAAACAAGAAATTCTTAATTTGGTGTTGCCTTAATTAAATTGGGAAAATTTGAAATTCCACATCAACAGACAGCTTGAATGAGTTAACTGAGGTGACATGGTTGTTGTCACTCAGTTAGCTTAGTTAATTCGATTTAGGGGAATGAAGTTCAGTTGTGTGTAGTGATTCCTAAATTTTAGGAGCCTAGGTTGAATTAATTTTAGTTGCAACAATCTAATTCAGTTAAGTTGAGTTATGGTCAGTTAAACTAGTTCTAATTGTTGGAGGAACTAGTGGAAGGTTAAGTTGTGTAGTGTGACTTCAGTCACACTCAGTGATCATCCAGATAACTAATCAATCAGCTTAAATTATCTTATGCATGCAGAGAATTCGAGTTACCTAGTTGAGATGGAGATTCCAAGGCAGCGTATTATTAGTTGTATATTATTCCGAGGTGTACATGTGGTGCATGCAGTCAGAGGATCAACCTAAAGGAATTGTTCAATTCCAATTGAGGAATTTCCTAATTAACAAGTGGCCTTAATTTCTCAAGGAACAACGTAAGGGAATAAGATCTTGGAGGGCTTGAAAATTGGCTAAGTGTTGGCTAGTGTCAGTCAATCAGGTAGAGGGATAAACTATACACTTGCAGATTGTGCTTAGGCTTGAGCAACATCTGTATTTCATCTCTATTCTTTGATTAATGCAATACATATAGGAAGGGGTTTATGATTTGTGTTCTTGATCGCGAATTAACTTTCGCAGATGAGTAGAGTGGATTTGAGTCTCGTGTTTTAGTAAATTTCATGAGTAATTTCATATTTACACAATAATTTCTATAGAGGTCATCCCTCCTTTTGGAGATCCCCCACAATATTACAAAGGAGGCCACATCATTCTTTGAATTATCTCCAACAAATATCAAGATTCCTTTGTTTGTAAGTTTTGAATGGATGACTAACATTAATATGACTCTTACATATTTAAGTTCATGATGCCATCTTGATGACAATATTTTTAAATAACAAAAGGAATTATTTACTATTGATGTTTTTTTTGTTTACTAAGTTGTGTGAGTCCTGAGCCCTGAGATGACTGCACGCTTAACCTTTGGATTGAGAAACCAAGGCCTAGGGGCATCTAAGCTGTCAAAATCACCCGAAGATCGCACCTGGCCTAGGCCACGCCAACCCTTAACATAATTAGATTTTTCCCCATAGAGTTTCGAACTAGTGACATTTACATCACAAAATACCTTAACAATACACCCTATCATCGTCTATTTTAGTCATTGCAGAGCCATGATTCATCTTGGCCCTATCAAGGGCCTTCACTAGCTTGCTCTTTTTCTTTTTCTTTATGTCTTTGGAAAGGGGTTTGTTTATAATTAAAAACAATGCAATAATGTCTCTCTTGTCACCAAAGTGGAAAATAGTTGGATTGGAGTGAACTGAATTGGAATGATTAATGCCATAAATTTGGTTGTCGATACATTTCAAACACACATGAAATTGTTGTGGTCCACCTTTTGTACATTTGTGGGGTTACTCACCAACCTATCTCTTATGGGTAGCCTTTATTCCACCTTTTGTACATTTATGGGGTTACTCACCAAGTTGTATGCTTGACTTGACTCGACTTTTGGACACTAATTCAAGTCCAAATTTGTTAGATGTGAAAATTGATTAAATATTATTGGTTTAGTTTTTTGGGTATATATATGTGAAAATTTATATATAGGGGTAGAAGGTCAAACTGTAACATGTTTTCATTTATGAAATGAAGTTAATTGTTACTCGAATGTACATGGATTTATTTGAAGTAGTTTTAATGATGACCACAAGATATATTAGTTTTCTTGTGAATACTATTTAAGTTGAAAGTGTCTTTTGATTTAGAGTAAGATCTAAAATTATTATTAATTGGTTAAAAGATCATCTTCCTTAGATGTAAGTGGTGTGGTCACTCGTTAAAAAACAATGATGTATCTATGCTATTATAAATATTATTTAACTATAGTTATTATCATTATCCCTTCATAACTGAATTACGATATGTTTTACCATATTTTAGTAATAATAATGATGTTGTTGTTGATGTCTCCTTTCAAAAATAAAAATTAACATGCTATTTTTTTTTCCCATTTTTTTCCAATGTGGTTCACGGTCTTCGAAGATTGGTGACACTACATCCACGAAACAATTGTACCACGTAGATCTACTCAAAAGGATCACTTCTTGTTGGCTCAACCCCAAAGCCTGAACCTGAAAATGTCGAGAGAATAATCTGTGACCTCTCATTCAAAAGATTGTTTTTCCCCATATTACAAAATAAATTTTATTTTCTAAATTAAAATTTACAAATTCTTTTCTATTCTGTTAATACATTTTTAATAATATTATTATAAAGACTAATTATCACAATAACATATATAAACACTCATCCTTATTTACTTAAAATTGTTTTCTATTTTTTTTTTCAAGGAAACATGTAGCATTTTTATATATCAAAGCTGGAAACGGGCCATGTCCCTTACATTCAAAATCTGCTTTGATTTGAAGATTTGCAAAGATAAATCCTGAGAGTATTTGATGCTAACCCCTATTATTTATAACTATTCTACTTACAACATTTATACTATAGTTTCTCCAAAAGACCCCAAAAAATTTAACAACATGACAAAACATATAAACTATAAAGTGACTGACTACCCACTACTTTCCATCTTCTCCAAAGGATTGTCCTCCTGGCCCGCTCCAACAGTTTGACCAGGAACCAAGATTAGCTCAAACCCGTGACACTCTTGTTTTGCCTCTCGTTCAACGTGAATATTAGAAGTGGGCATTTCTCCTAGCCTGAAGACCTCTTTGAGCACTCCAACAATAGTTGTTTCCACTTTTACCTCCATATTATCCACCTTAAAATTCAAGTTAATCATTCCAGTGTTCAGATGCTCCACTTTTTTTTGAAGCAGCTCGAGATCCTTGCCAATCCCTACAAGATGAGTCAAAACCACTGTGATTTGATCATGCACCTCCTGAACTACTTAATTTCCTGTATTTTCTACCATTTTCGCCATATTTTCATTACTCGAATTTCCCTGCTCCTTTGCACTATCACCACTTATGTTAAGACTTGTAAAGGCCATTTTGCGAGCTACCCTTCCTTGCACACAAATTATTCTGTGGTTTATCTGCATCACCCAGTTCCTTGATATAGCTCCCTGCTTCTTGTCGATTGATGTGCACATCCTATCACATTTAATATCATTCTCAGTCTGCAGATAAAACACAACACGATCAACCACCTTCACCACCGCCATATTACATTTGAATTGATATGCATCCACTCGGGGCTACTCGAGAAATGCAGTGAAGTTTCCTTCCCCTTCCTTTGCATTTAATAACATTTAGAAGGTTTTCCACTTGGCCTTCAGCATGGTACGTAGATTCAAGATCCTACAAATCTAGTTAATACCACCCAACTACCTACTCTGCATCCCAAGAAATTCCTGGATGTCCCCGAGACATAACTCAAGCATGTTTGTTATAAGATCTTTAATACTTGCATTATTCCAACTGTCTCCCAATGATATTTTATTTATTTGATTATTTATAGGATGTGGCATATTTTATGAGTAGATTGATCAATGATCAAGACTCCTTATTCTAATACAACGCCAATATTGGCTTGAGAATCTGCCTCACGGTTATTTTCACGCTTTACATGGTATAATTTGAAATCATCTAATTTGCTTAGAAGGATCATAATACTTATAAACATAGGAGAAATTTCAGGGTCTATGATGTGCCTATTCATGTAGGAACTTGAAAACCTTTGGATGACAACCATTGAATCACCAACAATGTTATATCTTCAGACCTTGCCATAGCGATAAAGCTTCAACTTGATTGTTCGTTGCTTTCCCTAGTCCCTAGGTGAACCTTGTTTCAATTGTTCCATTGAGGTTATATAAAACCCCTTCTTCTCCTGCCTCCCCTGGGTTTCCTTTCAATGCACCATCGAAAACGAGTTGCGCTCGTCCCCAATTATGCTGCCATTCTTTGAAACATTCCCCGACTAGTCTAATGCAAAAGGATGGAGATTTATATATATTAGAACTGAAAGCATGGTTTTTATAATTGGATATCCTAAGTCATTCTTTTACATTAATATTGAGGTTTTCCAATTTCGTGTCATCATATCCCCTACAAGAGATAACCTCAAAAAGGAATTGCATTCTTTTAATAGCAACTATTTCAGGAGAAGATATTTTGTCCTAAAAAATTGCTTGGTTTTGGCATAACCAAATCAACCAACATAGATATTTAGGAACAACCATCCATCATCTCATTAGGATGGAGTTTGAATTCCTGCTAAGAGGGTATTGTTAATGCTAAATAATAAACATCTCATGCCTCTCGAAAGGAATATAATGAAGATGAAATATCGGCAGAAGGGAAAGCCTCTAGGTTTCCATAGAGAAAGGGCATTGACATAAGAGGTGCTTGATAGTTTCCTCTGCCTTACAGCAGAGAACACAACGAGAAGGACCTTGTATATTCCTTTTTTTTAGGTTTTCCATTGTTGATATTTTATCGTGGAACATTTCACAGTAGAAGGTGTTGACCTTTGGAAGCCCATCCTTGTTCTAAATCTTTTCCCATAATCTTGATGAAGGAGGGGAACGGAGGTTCTTAAATAAGGAGAGTATATCCTTCCTTCACTGTGGAGGTTCTTAAATAAGGAGAGTATATCCTTCCTTCACTGTGGAGGTTCTTAAATAAGGAGAGTATATCCTTCCTTTACTGTGTAGTGGTCGTTTTTTCCTCCCAACCATATGCGTTTGTCTAGTTTGTAGGTTGCTATTGGTGCAAAGCCTTTCAGATGATTTATTAGTGCTTGCCAATGTTGTTGAAGATGTATAGGATATTCTATAGGTTTCCATCCACACCATATTCCATTCTCATCCCATATGGAGATATCAGCTAGATGATTTATACCTTTCTCTTCCAGCCACTTAGTAAGTTTCATTAACCCTTGTTTAGATGAATTTAAATCTATCAAGGGAGTGTGATATTTCCATAAATGGATGTGTTTCCCATTACCCGGTTTCCAACCCAGATGCTCCACCAAAAACAAAGCAGTCGATTTACAAAACTTCCATATTTTTGTTCCTTTCCCCTCCCAAAACTCGTCTTCAGGCCCTAGCAACCGATTTTTATGAAAATACTTCCTTGTAAAGGCCTTTTTCCATCATTCATTAATGTCTGATAGAAGATTCCATACCAATTTAGCACCTAGTGCTAGATTCATATATTCAGGATATTTGATTGCTAGTCCACCCAGATTCTTTGGCAATCTTACTACATTCAAGTTTACTAGATAAAATTTGTTTTCATTGTTTTTACCTCCCTGCCATAAGAATTTCCTGATTAATCTGCTCATACTATGAATTATGTATTTTGGATCTAATAATCCAAAACTAAGATACATCAGCAAGGAGGAGAGAACCTATTTAATGAGTGTCACTCTCCCAGCTAAATTCAGCCACCTTACACCCCAAGCTTGGATTCTTCTTTTAAATTTTTGCATAACTTACTCCCAATCCTCCCCTGAAACCTCCTCGAAAGAGATTGGGGTGTCAAGATAAGAAAATGAATTCCTCTCTAAAATTATTGGCAAGCCCAAGATTCGGGAAATTATTAGCAAAGTGGGCCCGAGACAATTCTAACATATCAACTAAAATTTTGTTTTATTGATCACACCTCTGGATAGGTTGAGAAAGGAGTCTAAAACTTTTTTGAATCTTGAGGCAATGGCTAAGGAGGCACCACCAAGCAGAAGGGTGTCAACAAAAAATTGGGAATGATTAATTTCTTAGATATTTCTGGCGATACTTAATCCTAGGAGGGCCCCTTCCAACCTAGCGACCTCTAGATTCCTACTCAGGGATTCAACCATTATTATATAGAGGATAGGCGACAGAGGACAACCTTGCTGAAGACCACTGGAAGCTGCAAAAAAGGGTGTAGGCCTGCCATTATTCAAAGGGGAGATCCAAGGGGATCCAACGCATGCCTTGATCCAAAGAATGAAATAATTACAAAATCCCAACTTTTCTAAAATGAGATAAAGAAAGGAGTGATTTACCTGGTCAAGCACATTTCCCATGTCTAGTTTTATTATCATTCCAGCTTCTCACGCTTCCTTACTCGAATGAATTGCTTCCTGGACCAGTATAATGTTATCAATAATATGACTTTGTTTCATGTACCCTCCTTGATTCTCTTAGATGAATGAAGAGAGAAAAAGATGTAGTCGATTGGCAATGATTTTAGTCAAGATTTTATAGGAAGAGTCGTAGAGCAAAATGGGCCAAAATCTTGAGAAGTTAACTAGATTAACTTCATTGGGGATGAGAGCAAAGAAAGACGAGTTTGTGTCCCCACCCAGTTTCTTTTTAACTCTTGTGTGGTTCAACATTCGAAGAAGGTCCTTATTGATAATTATCCAATAAAGCCGATAAAATCATGTTGAAAACCCATCGGGGCTAGGATCTTTCTTAGGTTCTAAAGTCAAAATGAATTTTCTAACTTCTTCTTCCTTTATTTCGGCTAAAATATTCAAATTAGTAGCAAGAGGAACCACATGTGGCATTGCCTGGAGAAATTCTTTAGCTCGGCCTAGAGGTATTTGGTCTTCAATTAGTAAATATTTGAAGAAGATGAGGGCCTCTTACTTAATCTCATCAAAGGAGCTTACCTTCGGCCTATCTTCAAGCACAATTTAATTGATTATATTTCACGCCTCCCTTGCTTTAGATTTATTTTGGAAGAAAGTCATGTGGGAGTCCCCTGCTTGCATCCATAAGCTACGTGATTTTAATCTCAAAAAATTTCTTGTTGTCTACTTATTGAAATTTTTTGACGGGATAGGTTCTTTTCTTGTTGAATATGTCTTTCCTTTATAGACTTCCTCCATTAACTTATAGTGCTCTTCTAGCTGTTGAACTTTGTCTCGCCTTTTTTGACCAAGAGGCAGATAGTTCTCTTTTATCCATTTCCTTAAATCTTTCTTCACATTCTTGAGATTTATAGTTTCCCAAACAAAGTGTGGGGAACCTTGAATAGTAATATGCCATGCATGCTTCACCAATGTCCCAACCTCTTCCATTTGCCCCCAGTCTGCATTAAATTTGAATGGAATTGGGACGAGATTTTCAACCCTCTCCATTTTAAGCAAAATAGTACAATGATTTGAATCTCCTTGGGCTTCGATTACTGAGGAGAAATCTATACCTTTAAAAAGCCAACTATTATGAATCAAGAATCGATATAATTGGGCTACTATATATTGATCCCCTGTTCTTCTACTTGACTAAGTGTATTTCCTTGCATTTGTAATGACATCCAATAGATCCCATCCAACTATTAGGTATTCCATTCGGTCTCTAAATGAATCTTGAACTATTGTTCATCCTCTTTTTTTGCAGGGCTCGGGATAGTATTAAAATCTGCTCCTATCACACTTTTCAAATGTAGATTCCTATTCTTGAGAGCTTCCATTGAGTCCTAGAATTCCGTTTTTTCACTATACAGGACGAGAGCATATACGTTATGAAAGAAATTCGTTCTCCCATTTCTCTTACCTCTAATAGAGCCGGGACCCAGAACTTCGTCTTTGCTTCTTTAATAAGAGATAAATGCTTATTTGACGAAAATAAACCTAGTCCTCTTGAAGCCCCTCTGGATGCTTGAACTATTCTGAAAATCTCTTTCCAAAATACCTCTGATGCTTTAAATACTTCTAGTTCATCCATCTTCGTTTCTTGTATAAAAACTAACCACGGTGATTATTGTTTTATTATATCTCTCACAACTAGGTTTTTGATAGGGTTCCCAAGTCCCCTGATGTTCCATGATATTACTTTCATTTAATAGGGGGGTTTTTTATGATCCCACCTTCCTTTACTTCCCAATTTTTCATTGTCTTCCCTTTAAGAATTTAAGTAATGATTGATTGTTTTCCCAACTTCTTGTTCATGTTTGCTTCTTTTTCCCTTACTGTCTTCTGTTTTGGTCGACCTTTTTTCTTGGAGCTCTAGATTTCTTCACTGCTACCATCGTCATCCCATGAGAGGTTTTGAGTCATATGACAAGTTATAACTCTTATTATCTCTTCATAAACACTGACCAGTTGATTACTTAGAGGGTTCAAGCCCGGAACCGTTGGAGTGGGGGACGATTCCCACGCTTCATCTTATGATGGGCTATTCTCCACAATAATCTCGCCTTCCTTAGCTTCCTCTTTGTCTAGTTTTTTCACCTCCTGACTTCATTTGGCTGGCTAGGATCTTCCTCGTCCTCATTTGGGGTGTTAAGGACATTGAAAGGATTGGTGGAGATGGTAGTTATTTTATTACCTTTTTTCTCCTTGAATTTTTTGAAGCGGTCCTTTCCCTTTCGATCCACCTTTCCTTTGCTTTTTCCACTGCTCCTCCTGGCGGGTTGAGATATCCATATTTTTGTTCTACAATGCTTTAGTACAATCCATCACAAAATGGTTGTATTCATGACAATGACGACAGTTGAATGGTATTTGTTCATAGTCCATGATTTTCATGTGCTTCCATTCTCCCAAGTTGAGATTGACCTCCACAGGCAAGCCCTTTTCTAGGTCAACTTCCACACAAATTTTGGTGCAGGCAAATTGGGAACCCTTAGGTTAAGATTTATCCAAGTATTTGCCCAACCCATTTCTAATAGCCCTTGACCAGTCATCACTCTAGCAGAAAATGGGAAGCCGAGGGAGTTTAACCCAAATTGGTATTTTCATGGGTATATCTTCATTAGGGTTGAAGTCTAAAGTCCATCTATTCATATACATGTCGCCTGAACGAAAGAAATAAGGTTCATTCCGAAAAACAACATCTCTATCTTTTTTATCTCAAACAAAAAAACAAAGAATCCATTGCCAACGACAGACATGGATATATCCCCCTTAATCATGAATTTCCAAGTATTTTCTAGCCAGATTTCCATGGACCTGGGAGAGGGCCACATCCCAATAAACTTACCTATCATAGCTCATTCAGTGTAGGTGAGCGATGTTCGGCGGGCACCATTAGGCAGAGTAACATTTTTAACTTCCTCATTCCTCTTTATGAATTTTGAAGGGGCTTTAGACGACCATGGGTGCTTGGGAAGGGAGGACACCAAGGCCTGAAATGTAGCATCATCGTTAGAGAGGGAAGAAGAAGGGGGTGGAGGGGGTGGGGCATCCCCCTCCGCAGAGGCCATTGAAAGGTGCTAAGGTTTGGCAGGGTTATCACAGGTGGCAACAACAACAACAACGATGAACCTTGCATTATATTTGTTTTCTATTGTTTAAGAACTCATTTTCTCATATATAAAGAATGAGTTAGTGACCCATGAACTTGATGTAACCAACAAGAGTGAAAGTCTACCTCCTTAAAACCACCAACAAATTATTTTAGGAGGCGTAGTTTTCCTTAAATAATAATGTCAAGTTAACAACAAATAATAATTAAATAATAATGTTGAGTTAACTATTGATAATGATTGTGCTTACTTTTCATTGATCATCAAATTATAATAAAATTTACCACCTTTTTTTGTAATTTAAATGTTTCATTTATAATTCAAAAAATTACATCATGTCTAAGATATTTGTTGTCTCTAGCCTGTTGTATGGGAAACTAGATCAGAGATATAAGAGTATAGTTACCAGAAAACCAAAATTGAAAAGAAAAAACCATAACTCTAGAGACCTAGGAATTGCGTTGTTGCCCCATAGTTGAGGAAACCAATAGTTGAATATAGTAAAAAAGCAACACCAAAAGTCCATGAGTTCAAGGAGGATTGCCTAAAGAAAATTAAAATTGCTTCATATATGGGGAGGAGATTACCCCATAGAATTGACATAAATTTGTAGAAATTAAACATTAGAAAGAAGAAGAAAAAATCATGCCTCAGGAGGACAGAGAAGTGTCCAAGTTTATAGATTGTTCCTTGACCTTGCGTGGTGGAAGAATGGGAGAGTTGAAAGATGAGCCCACCTCAAGCCTGGTCAATCTTCCTTCGACATCAAGCAATAGATTCTTTAGCTCATTCATCATGTGCATTATATTGTCCTAAGTTCGACATTTTTCCACCACAACCTTACCAAGAAGAAACTTAATATCCCAGTAGATATACATAATATGTAGTTAGTGGTTTTGATGTCCATGTGAGTTACTAGTGTTTCACACCCACAGAGCAATCCCTGCTAGGACCTCTGAGTCCAAAATTTCCTATCTCTCCTCACAGATTTCCTCTTCCCTGTCTCAAATTTCTTCTTGTATCTTTGGCAGAGTGTATTCCTAGTGGCTTTGTGTTGAATATTTAGCCGAAAAGAGCGCCCTAGAGCCACCCACCATGCCTTGACCTTCTCCTCCCCCAAGACAACAGGCATGTTGTCGTATCATGGGTGCTAGAGGCAATAAAACATAGGCCAAACTGAGCTAGCACGGAGTGGAGAAATGGAGAAGGCGTTGGTAAAAGAATATAAAGAGATTATCTTGCTAGGAAGGCAACAAATCGAAGGTGGTCTGGCAAACCCATGTCCTTCAGTAAATACCAACAGAGCCAAAAGGAAAGCCAACAAAGTGAGAAAAATTAGTAGCACTCAAGATGTAGGGCCTTGGACAAAGTTTGCGGCGAGCACTAGGAGAAGAATAATGATGCAGTAGAGGAGTAGAAGTACGGACAAGAGGTTGTCGAGGAGGAAGAGCATAGTCACGAAGGCTTTGGACATCGTAGCCTAGATAGGGAGTAAATCTTTTGGAGTGCACTCTGCCACCTTCCTTGGTAGGCAAGGTACATTAAAGGTTGATGTGCATGGTGGCATGCAAAGGGGTGAGGTGGTAAGAGACCATGTCCTGTCATCTCATGCCCCCATCAATTCATCATTAACATCCCACCGGGATAATAAATTTTCCCATCTGAAAAGGCCAAAAAAACCTCTTACCATTAAACTAAACTATAGCTCCAATTACTTTTATACCTTTATCATTTAAATTCAGATCTACCAAACGCTAAGAGAGATCAAATCTGAAGTTAAGATAAATCTATCCTAATACTCTTACATTCCATAATAAATTTCCTCAAACCTCTGAATATACTTAATCATAACAAATACCATAAACTATACAATACCATAAACTTATAAACCACAATAACTTTATAATTTAATTTAACTTTATAATTAAAATAATAATTTATATATATTAGAATTTTATATTTTATATTTTATTTTTCAACTAATCAAAATATTTATATTAACATTACAGCAACAGTACAATACTTTCTCTAACACAACCAATTTTTTTAATATATTTATGAAATTGTTACCTTTCAACGAAATAAAGAATAGTTTTTTACCCTCTGCCTTTTCATCTATGACGTAGTTATTCCTAGTGAGAAATTTGAGCGTGGTATAGGTGACATATTGGATCATCTTTACATGGTTGGTATGCGTTCGTCTATTGTATTGTATTTTGTTTTGACTAGTTTATTTTGGTGTGACGATGTTAATGTAAATGTATTTGATATTCTATAAGAATCATTAATATTATTTAATTGGGTAAATAAATTTGATTTTATTAAAAAGTTATTGTTAATATTATTTAAAGGTGAGTATAGTATTTATTATACCTGTCGCCTCGGTATGGTATAACGCAAATTTAGTTTTTAATGCATTTAATTTTTCTTTTGAGTGGATATTAGTTTATCTTCAACCAAAAATTTATTATTCTTACGCATAATTTAACATTGAGAATTCAATTTTTATTATTTTTTATTATTATTGAAATTTATTTATTTGTAAGAAGCTAAATAGGTAATAACAGAGTTTAACTACCAAAACCTTGACCAAGTATGGAAGAATCTTTGGCAGGCCCCCACTGGATGAAAATAAAGTTTTTAGAAGAGGAGGAATGACCTGTTAATGAGTTTTGTGAACCCAACGTTTCGGACTACCATGTGAGTCTATCATCAAGGGATGCGACAATAGATCTTCTCAGATGTTAATGATATATCCAAGAGCTCTAATTTGGTTATATATATATATATGAAGGTTTTTTTAAAGAGATTGTTTTTTTTGTTAATTTATTGATTTATTAATTGTTAATTAATTTATCAATTTGTTTCAATTACTTATTATATTAATCAGTTTATGGGGATAAATTAATTTTATTATTTATTGAATTAATTATTATGTTTATTAAATTTATACAAAATTAATTATTTTAAATAAATTTATTTATTTTTTTAAAATATTTCATTAATTTGTTTAAATAACTAATTAATCTAGATTGTGAAAGATTTTTCAGCGAAAATCACATGGAGTATCATTTGTCGACGCGTTTCGAACCAACTAGTGTGGTTCATCGTCATGACAAGTTGAAGAAGCAGATCCAGATTAGCATGATAAATAGCCTTAGCAGAGTCTCCAACGGCTAGATTGATTAACGGCTAATTTTGACCTTAGAAACCAGGTCAAATTATAATCTATTAATTTAATAATATTATTATTTTTCTATGGAAATAAGTTAAATTAGGTAAAATGGTTGGTTTTAAAAAGGAATTTATATATATATATATATATATATATATATATAATAAAATTATAATATTAGGTTATTAAAAGTAAGGATTAATCATTTCAATGGTTGATTTGAAAAGAAAATTTATTTATTTATTTAAATTATTTAATAATTAATATTGGAATTATACATATATATAAATATTTTTATACTTAAAATCATAATAATAGGTTGACGTGTATTTTTATTCAATCATAATTTAATGGTTAGTTTATTTTTATGGAAATTAATAAAGAATATCAAAAGATGTTACGTTAGTTAGAAAATTAATTAAAAATAATTAGATTAGAATTTAAATGGAAAATTAGTTATATAAAGGACCTTAAGGTAATATATAAAATATATATAAAATTAATTGAAATGGGAGCTGATTTCTAAGTATTATCAAAGTTAAAAGCTAATTGAAAAAAAGTAATATTAAAATTAATAAATAAACAAAATTAAAATAAAAATAAAAGGGAAAATTAATTAAATAAAATAAAATAAATAATATTAAATAAATAAAAATCCGTTAAAAATAATGTCAGTTAAAAAGAAATAAAAAATAAAAAATAATAATAATAATAAAAATAAATAAATAAATAAATAATAATAAAAATAAAAATAAAAATAAAATAACATAAAATAATAAAAATAAAGAAATATAAATAATAAGTAAATAAATAAATAAGTAAAAATGAAATAAAATAATAATAAATAAAAATAAAGATAAAAGAAAAACCTAAAGAGGAGGGCGGAAAAATGACCGACGCATGGATTTGGTTAACGTGGTGACTTTTGATTCGAGGTCGCCATTGGATAGCTCCTCGTCCCCGTCGCCTGGTAAAACCGTGTTCCCGGTAAGCGTTAGCAGGTTTGATGTACCCAGCAAAGGAGAGGCTATCGATGGTTCGATCCCCGTCCCCGGCTCTTCGTTCAATTTTGGAGATCCCACTGGGGTTGCTTCGCCTGAGGACAGCGCTGGTTTGGTTGATAGAAATTTTAATTTCATAAATAAACAGAGTAGCTCTTATTGTAAGAGTTATAATAACAGTAATGAACGCCTTATGCTTAAAGATATTAATTTTATTAAGGATAACAATGATATTAATAACACTCATAATAATGATAAATTCTTTAATATTAATTTTATTAAGGATAACAATGATATTAATAACACTCATAATAATGATAAATTCTTTAATATTGATAAGAATTTTAATATACGTAATAAGAGTTATAATAGTGACATTAAAAGTAATGAACGCATCCTTAATAACTTTATTAAGGATAATAATAATAATAACACTTATAATAATGTAAATTCATTAAGAATCGTAATAATGGTATTATGAATCATAATAACAATATGAATAATAATAGTGACATTATTACTTTTAATAATAATTATAATAGTTATTGTGTTAATAATAATAATACTCATTTTAGCAATAATGATATCTATAATGATAATATTTTTAATAATAACAGGATGGACAAGATTAACAAAAGCATCTTGAAAAATAATAGGATTAAAAGGGCTGCTAGTTTTTCTCCTTCTAGTAACAAGGTTATTAATCTTTCCAGCTTTGTTTTTCCCCCTTCTGTTTTTAAAGTTTTGGGCAAGGGTTTAAATTTTGCCTTAGCCCCTAGAAAAATCCCTGTGGAGGACATTATCTGTGATATTGAGTTTGGGATCCGAAGTTTACCTGATAGGATCAAAGATACTATTAGGCAGGATTGTGCAGTTGCCTTGAGAAAGGCTAAGCCGCCTAAGAGTAACCTCAGCAAGGAAGAATCTTTAGCTCTCAAATCCTTAAACCAGAACAAGGATATCATTGTTTTGAAGGCAGACAAGGGTGGGGCTGCCGTCATTCTTAACAGGGATGATTACCGCAGCAAGATGTTGGATCATCTTCATAATAGTGGTAGCTACAAAAAGCTTCCCAAAAATCCTCTAAAGAAGGTGGCTAGAAATGTGGCTGTGGCCATCAAATTCATTGTCTCATTGAGTTCCTTGCACCATAATCTCATTGAAACCAACCCTATTACCCCCAGAATCTATGGCCTCCCCAAGATTCACAAGGAAGGTGCCCCCTTAAGGCCCATCGTCAACACCATTGGAGGCCCTACCTACCTTCTGGCGAAGTTCCTTACGTTAAAGCTTAAGCCCTTAGTTGGTCATACAGAGTCCTTCGTAAAAGACTCTGCTTCCTTTATTGAAGAACTAAAGGACATTAAGCTTGATCCTGGGGACATTCTTGTTAGTTTTGATGTTGTCTCCCTGTTCACTTGCATCCCTATTAATGAGGCCATGGATGTGATCAACCGCCTAACAGATCCTGACACGGCCAGGTTGGTTGAGATCTGTCTCACTTCCACTTTCTTCAGTTTTGAGGGAGAGTTCTTCGAGCAAACCTGTGGGGTTGCGATGGGCTCACCCCTTTCCCCTGTTGTTGCGAACCTGTTTATGGAAGATTTTGAGTCCAAGGCTCTGAACTCTTCCCGGCTCTTGCCCAAACTGTGGAGAAGGTATGTGGATGACACCAATGTCATATGGTCTCATGGCCAGGATGAGCTTGATCTCTTCTTTGATCATCTCAACAAGCAATCCTCAGCCATTAAGTTCACTAAGGAGCAGGAAGTTGATGGATGCCTTCCATTCCTTGATATTCTTATTTCTAAGAATAGTGATGGTTCCCTCGCCCATCAAGTTTTTCGAAAGAAAACTCATACGGAGCAGTATCTTCATGCCAGTTCCCACCATTTCCTGGCTCAAAAGATGGGTGTTCTCAATACCCTTGCTACTCGGGCCCTAAGGATCTCGGATAAGAAGAGCTTTGAGAAAGAAAAATCCCATTTGCTTGATGTCTTTGTTGAGAATGGTTATAGTAGATACATGGGTCAGAGGGCTTTCCTTAAAGCTTCCAAGAATTCTCTGTCTAAAAGAGAACCGAAAGAGTGAATTCCTGGTGTCCATCTTCCGTATGTTCAGGGGACCACCGATAGAATTGGAAGGATTCTCAGGAAGCATAGTATCCCTGTGACCTTTAGGCCCCTGAACACCATTCGTATGTCCCTCAAATCTGTGAAGGATCCGATCGACCCTAAGGATATGAAGGGCGTTTATCTGATCCCTTGTTCCTGTGGGACCCCCTATATTGGGGAGACTGGTCGCTCCATTAATCAAAGGATTAGCGAGCACGCAGCGGATCTTAGGTATAGGAGAGCTAAGTCTTCCGCTTTAGCTGAACATGCTGAGAAAACCAATCATCATGTTTGTATTGAGGAGGCTAGTGTTATTGCTAAGGTCTCGCATTTCCATCATCAAAAATTTAGGGAAGCGCTTGAGATTGAAAAGAGACCAAGCAATCTCAATAGAGAGGATGGCTGGAAAGTCAGTAGGTGTTGGGTCCCTGCACTCTCGTCCTAGTCATTTTTCCGCCCTCCTCTTTAGGTTTTTCTTTTATCTTTATTTTATTTATTATTATTTTATTTCATTTTTACTTATTTATTTATTTACTTATTATTTATATTTCTTTATTTTTATTATTTTATGTTATTTTATTTTTATTTTTATTATTATTTATTTATTTATTATTATTATTTTTTTTTATTTATTTATTATTTTTTTTAAGTGACATTATTTTTAACTGATTTTTATTTATTTAATATTATTTAATTAATTTTCCCTTTTATTTTTATTTTTATTTTGTTTATTTATTAATTTTAATATTACTTTTTTCCAATTAGCTTTTGACTTTGATAATACTTAGAAATCAGCTCCCATTTCAATTAATTATATATATATTTTATATATTACCTTAAGGTCCTTTATATAACTAATTTTCCATTTAAATTCTAATCTAATTATTTTTAACTAATTTTCTAACTAACGTAACATCTTTTGATATTCTTTATTAATTTCCATAAAAATAAACTAACCATTAAATTATGATTGAATAAAAATACTCGTCAACCTATTATTATGATTTTAAGTATAAAAATATTTATATATATGTATAATTCCAATATTAATTATTAAATAATTTAAATAAATAAATAAATTTTCTTTTCAAATCAACCATTGAAATGATTAATCCTTACTTTTAATAACCTAATATTATAATTATATATATACATATATATTTATTAATTTTTATAAATAAATTCCTTTTTAAAACCAACCATTTTACGTAATATAACTTATTTCCATATAATAATAATAATAATAATAATAATAATAATAAATTATAATTTGACCTGGCTTCTAAGGTCAAAAATAGCCGTTAATCAATCTAGCCGTTGGAGACTCTGCTAAGGCTATTTATCATGCTAATCTGGATCTGCTTCTTTAACTTGTCCTGACGATGAACCACACTAGTTGGTTCGAAACACGTCGACAAATGATACTCCATGTGATTTTCGCTGAAAAATCTTTCACAATCTTGATATAGGTCACAGAAGCCTGAACTCTAACTAATTAATCTATTTGATTAATTAGTTAAAAGAATAGATTGGTTAATTAGTTTCTTATTTATTATATATTAATGCGTTTATTAATTTATTGATTTATAATTGGTTAATTAATTAATTCATACGTATAAAGGGGTAAATTAATTAATTAATTGTATTATTTATTGATTTGTTTATTAATTTTATGTAAAAATTAATTTTTGATTAATTTGTTTAATAGATTCTTTAATTTGTTTGATTAATTAACTAATTTGTGTGATTAATTAATTAAAAGAATAGACTAATTAATTAATTTTATTTTACATTATTTTATTAAATTGTTTATTGATTTAATTTTATGTATTATGTTTGATTAATTAATTCATAGATTAATAGATTAATTACTTTAAAAAATAATTAATTAATTAATTAATTGATAAATTAATGAATTAATAAATTAATGGATCAATGATGAGTTAATTATTGATTTTTTAAGATTTCAGTTAAAGGTTTAATTAATTCATACGTATAAAGGGCTAAATTAATTAATTGATTGTATTATTTATTGATTTGTTTATTATGTTTATTAATTTTATGTAAAAATTAATTTTTGATTAATTTGTTTAATAGATTCTTTAATTTGTTTGATTAATTAACTAATTTGTCTGATTAATTAATTAAAAGAAAAGACTAATTAATTAATTTTCTTTTATGATTCAAATTGGAGTCAACTCTCTATTAGTGATTGTTTGTTGGTGATCAGATAGTAGCGGAGAGACGAAAGGATGGCTAGGGTTTCTACATTCCTTGGTGCCGACATCAAATTGCAGATCTGCGAAGGGGAGGAGATAGCAGAGAATCCCTTGAGGAAATCGAGCGCCGGAACACCTGAATCATATTCGCCGTCATGGATCGGGCTCTGCAGTGGAACAGGCCACAAGCCCTCTGCATCAAATCGGCCTCCGGAGACTGAACGGTATGCTTACAGGCCATGGACGAGCTCACAACATCAATTTAAGAGGTATTTTAACTGTAAACCGATGGCGGTCAGACAGTTTGTGTTGCCTGAGGATACCGAGAATCCCACAGACCGTGCGGCCTCTCCTATTCGTGGTCAGGCTTCCCCTCAGGATGGAGATCCATTGAAGACGCTGTATCTTCAAGGGTGGGAGAAGCGGATTGACTGTTTTACACTCGGGGAAGGAGACAAGCCGGCTTCTTTCAAGGACCTTCACGATCCCGTCAGGAATGCGGAGACCCTCATTGCGGATTATGGAGAGAGCGCGATTGGGAGAGTGGCGCCTGTGGATTCTGGGTTTTGGTGGATTATTCTTCTCAGAGCGTATACAAAGTCTACCGGAGATCATGCGTTGGCTGAGATGTCTGAGATTCAGCGTGGGAGACGGTTGATTCTGAATCTCTGCCTCTCCGAGGGATTCGAATTCAATGCAGAAGAAAAACAAAAAATCCCCAAATATGCTTTACATCCGCCAGATCTGGAAAACAAAACAACAAAGCGGGGCATGGATAAGGTCCCTGGAACCACTACGGCTGCCTGTGGAAAACTGTTTACAGAAGAAAGAAAGCCCTTTTACGATCCGCCAGATCTGGAGAACAATCATGAAAATCGGGACGTGATTAAGGCTGATTCGCCAGATCTGAATATATTTATCAGATCGGTAGAAGGCAGACACTGTTGTGTACAAATCAAGGAAGGGATGGATGTTTTGCAGTTAAAAATGCAGATCCAGATCATACTGGGAACTCCGGCAGCATACCAAAACCTCTTATTCTCAGGAATCTGCATGCAGGACCAACACACTCTCCAGCACTATGGAGTTGTTAAAGATTCAACCATCATCCTCAATCTGAGACTCCGAGGCGGATGCAAGGGAACCAGCTCAAAAAATATAGGCTCCTTCCGTGATGCAGTCAAAGGAAAGGAACCTCTGCAACACAGACCAACACCCACACTAGAGCTTCCAGGACCCTATATTGTGGAACAGAAGCCAGAATCACCTATGCTTACTGTATCATTGCCAGAGGTAACAGATCTATACACAGATTTAATTCATAATGCTGTTATATGCAGATTTAACGGTTATTGGCCCAAAGCTGATGCACTGCATCAATGGGTTTATACATCATGGACATCCAAATGTGAAATATATCTATGCCCTAAGGGATTCTTCATAGTCAGATTTAGCACAGAGCTGGAACGAGACAATATCATTAATCAGGGGCCTTGGTTTTGGGGCAATGCTGGTCTCTTTATCACCCCCTGGTTCCCGGATTTTGACGCCAATACCATGGTAGTTTCGACAATGTCAGTTTGGGTAAGGCTACACAACCTCCCACTGCATTTCTGGCATCGAAAAGCTTTAACAGCCATTGGGAATTCCTTAGGAAAACATCTCAAAATAGATGAGGACAGAGCTAACCGGGGAATTTTCACATATGCCAGAATATGTGTAGAGGTGGATCTAAGTCAAGGACTCCCAGATCACATCACATTGAATTTCAATAATTCACTGTGGACGCAACAACTTGACTACGAGAACACGGCTTTCAGATGCCGTGGCTGCTTGCAGACAGGGCACCTTCAATATGCATGTCCATTGTCTAGTAAGGAGCCTAAAGAGAATAAGAAACAACAGAAAAAACCAAAAGGTTGGCAGCATACCGAACCACTGGAGGAGGAGGCACTGAACACGGAACCCACAGACGTACAAAGGAGACAGGAAAAAATGCAGGAAGAGAACACCGAAGGGCCCAAATTGGAGCCAAATAGCTTGGTACGGCAGCAAGAATTACAGCTGGAAATAAGCGGTGCCAAACGAGCACATAGCTCTGAAGGATCAGACTCGGATAAAGAACAACCAGGGTACACAGAGGACAACCAACTTGCCATAATTGTCCCTACTACCAACACAGGAGTCTGGCGTAAAGTGGAGAAGAAAAAAGGAAGGAAAATATAGGCCTGTTAACAAAACTTTTAATCATTTCTGTTGTATTCCTGTCATTACAGGAACAATTTTTTGCTACTTTGTGTTTGCTGCCTGTCATTACAGGAACAACCATATGCATATGCTTTAAGCATCTACAAAATGTAATTTTATCAATATGAATAAAATTACGATTTTTTCTTACGGGAAAAAAATTAATTTTATTTTACATTATTTTCTTAAATTGTTTATTGATTTAATTTTATGTATTATGTTTAATTAATTTATTTTGTTTGATTAATTAATTGATAGATTAATTAATTTAAAAATTAATTAATTAATTAATTAATTGATAAATTAATGAATTAATAAATTAATGGATCAATGATGAGTTAATTATTGATTTTTTAAGATTTCAATTAAAGGTTTCCAGGTGTTGCTTAGTTTTAACCCATCATCCTGGTTCAAGTTGTTCTTCCTTTTTTCTATTTCAATGGCTTCTTTGATTTTCCTTTTAAGATGGTGGTCTTCTCTTTTAACCAGTTTGACTTCTTCCATGCAGATGTAATGAGAGGAAGAATGAACATGTTCAGCTAAGGCTGATTTCGAGGTCCTTTCTCTTCTCAAGTCAGCGGTGTGTTCCTTAATTCTAATATTAAGAGACCTACCTGTTTCACCTATGTATTCCTTCCCGCATGAGCAAGGAATCACATAAACACCTTTTTGAAGGTTAGGGTTTATGGGATCCTTGACTGAGTTGAATAATTGTCTGATGGTGTTAGCAGGGGTGAAGGCTACATTAATGTTATGTTTGTTAAGAATTTTAGTCATTTTGTCCGTGGTGCCTCTTATATATGGAAGGGAGACCTTATTCGTTTGGCTAGTTCATCAAAGGAAAATTTTAACTTGGGAGAATCTCCTGAAAAAAGGCTTCACTGGCCCATCCAAATGTTACCTATGCGGCTTACAAGAGGATATGATGGATCACCTTCTCAACCTCTGCCCTTTGACCTCAACCGTGTGGGAATGGGCAGCTTCAATCTCCAGGCACACTGATAGGGATAGCCTTAGTATCTCCAACACTTTGAAGAATTGGAGGAAAAACTTCTCAGGGAATGAAATCATCAATAAAGCCTGGACTCTGGTTCTAGGCTTTGTTATCTGGGATGTTTGGAAAGAATGCAATAGTAGGATCTTCAAGAACAAAGCAAGCAAGCCCCATCACATAATTGATCAAATTGTAAGGCAGCTCAAAGACACAGTCAGAAGCTTGTTGTGGAAACTTCCCAAGGACCCTCCTCTACCCAAAGATGCATGTATACTATTGCATTTGGGTCTCCAGTCTATAGGCCCACAGGGCATAATTAAGGGTGTGAGCCAAATAAATGCAGATATAAATATCTGGAAGCCTCCTCCACATGGTTTCCTAAAAGTCAATATAGATGGAGCGTCTAAGGGCAACCCAGGGTTAGCTGGTTTTGGGGGTGTCATAAGAGATGAACAGGGACGAATAAAGGAGATCTTTCATGGCCACTTGGGGAAGGCCACTAATAACATGGCAAAACTCATGGCCTTAGAGCAATGCCTGGAAATCTTGGTGGACTCAAATCTACACAATGTCATCATTGAAGCAGATTCAGAATTGATTATTAGAGTAGCCAAGAAAATTTGCAATGGTACGACACTAGATAAAGTGTCGAAACATTGGAGGCTATCACAGGTCTTTCTCCGTATTTATACCCAGCTGTAGACCTTAAAAACTATACACTTTGTCCATGTGAAAAGAAAAACTAATATGTTAGTTGATCGTTTGGCGAATGAAGGAGTGATTAGTAAGGAAAGGGATACTCGGCACGTTTGGGAGTTGATACCCCCAGGAAAATTGTTAGAGGATTGCCTCTGTCAGGCTGCCAAAGATAGGGATTGTTGGTTCGATAGGCTGGATCGATGAGGCTCAGGAGACAGGCGGGAGTACATGGATGCTCAAACTGTTTGCCTGTTGATTGACAGCAGTCCGCAGATTGTATTGGCATCAACATTCCAACGGATTTGAGCGGATGGTTGAGATCAGCGGAGGAAGACCAAGGACGCAGTGGCATGGAGATTGATTTTGGACTGATAGATCTTAGTGGAATCAGATCTATGGTGTTAGGGCAAGGGAGTTACCCGACAGTTAACGAGAAGGAGTGGGTTGTTGAAACCCACAAGTGGATTTCAGGCAGAGGAAAGGCCATAAGCGGTAATTCCCTGTTGGCTCCGATTCCATACACATAGTGACACATAATAGCGTGATGAGAGAGGGAAACCGCTTTTTGAGCCGATTTAGACTGTGCAAGTTAACCGACCGAAATAGGTGTGAGCCGTTAGATCTAATGGAGCGAGATCGACGGTTGATAGAAGAGGAGCTTGTTTCGAAGTCGGGAAGGGTTGTGACCGTTGGATCATGATTAGATCAACGGTGTAGAAGTGCCAACGATTCTTTTGAAGGGCAAATTTCAAACTTTTATAAAATTTGGTTTGAGTTACCGTTGGGTCCAGAGCAGTAGAACCGGGTTGGGAAACCCACTAGTGGATTTCGGGCGGAGAAAAAGCCCTAAGTGGTATTCCCCATTTGGCTCTGATTCCACTCACTCAGTGACACGTTTCAGAGAGGCAAGAGAAGGAAACCGCTTTTCGGGAAAATTTGAAGTGCGCAAGTTAATCGACTGAAATACGTGTGAGCCATTAGATCTGGTGGAGCAATATCGATGGTTGACCGACGAGGAGCATGTTTTGAAGTCCGGAAGTGTTGTGACCGTTGGATCTTGGATAGATCAACAGTGAAGAAGTGCCGTCGTTTCCTTTGAGGGGCAGATTTCAAATTTTTTAATCTGTGGTTTGTGTTACCATCGGATCCGGATTAGTGGAAGATTAGCAGAACTCTGCAACTTTTGGAGGGGTTTGTTTGCTTAGCGGAAGCTCTAAAAGTTGTAAGTAGATGACAGAGAGTCCTTGGGAGTTTAGCACTCCTTCCTGTTTACAAGTTTTTGGAAATCCATGAGGATTGGTTTGATCCTGACTTTGTTTTTCCTGTTGATGGCATCACCACAATAGGCTGGTTCTTGTTTGGGTCTTTGCACTTGCAAAGACGTGTAAAATATGTAATGTACTTGTACGGTTAATAGAAAGCTCCATTCTTACTTGACAAAAAAAAAGAAATTTATTTATTTGTAAGGTGATTGGTTGAGGTCATATTATGGGTTGTTTAGTAACTTCCATTTCTATTAGTTACTATTTTTTGCTTTTAGTTTGATTTCTTTTTTATTTAACTTTTTTATTTTTTCTATTATTTCTATTTTCATGAATTATAAATTTGTCACAATATTTTCAATTTAAGGTGACTTATTATTATATTAAAAAATATTTTAATAAATTTAATTATAAACAATTACATGTTAATAAAAATAAAACACACATACACAGATATAGATATATGTATTTTAATATAAACAATATTAGTTAACCATATTTCTTAACTTTTGGTGATAACATTCAACAATATAATATTTTATTAATTTTTTTTTAAATTTTGTGATGAAATTTCTATCTTTGTTATTTTTTGTTTCATTAAGTTATATTTAAACTAAGCGGAAGGTACTAGCTACTATGTAACCATTGTTATATTAAAATGTTTGTTAAAAAATTATTATTAATATTATTTAATACTGAGTAGAGTATTTATTCAATTAAAATATTTGTTTAAAGGTTATTTCAAAATTACCATTAGATTTGAATAATATGAAAAAAAATAAAATTATATATAGCTATAATTTTCCAAATTGTAAATGGAGTATTTATTATGTTAAAATTGTTTACCGAAAATATAATTCAGAATTAGTGTGAAATTTAAATAAATGTGATGAAAAAATCAAATTATATACCATTATAAAGTTTTTAAACCTTAATTATATGATAAAGAAAATTTGTATTTCTTGCAAATTTTTTTATTTTTAAAATTTTATACAAAAAGTTTAATGGTTTTTATATGAAAAGTTTCAATATTTTTGGTTATTTTTAAGTTATTTATTTTAATGGTTTTTTCATTTTTATTTATGAACTTGCATTACATATTTTATTTATATTTAATGGTATAATGCACCTTATTTTTCTCAATATAATAATAACACCAAAAAAAACGTAAGAAAATATTTTATTTATATTTAATGATATAATGCACCTTATTTTTCTCAATATAATAATAACACCAAAAAAAACTTATATTTTGTAAGAAAATAAAATGAACATGGTGTAATTGAATATCACCCATTTGATATTCACCAAACTCTCCAAATATGTGTAATTGCAAAATATTTTTCTCTAATCACGCTTCATTAGAAACAATAACACTCTAAAGTCATTCTGATTATTGGTCTCAATACCCATATTTGTCTTACGGGTGAAACACTAATCCTTAGTGGAAAATAAAATGAAGCTCAAACTACAAAAGTGTTATAGACCCTAGTGGGCTCCATCGAAGAAGCTCCATGCATAATCCTTGTTTATATTCACCTCTCCACTCACATGATGGGGTTTTAACTTTATACTAGGCGTATAAGAAGAAAGAAAGAGATTGTAAGGACACTTTGAAAGTGAACCATTCCTAACCAACTAGATTTCCCAAGTAATTACGTAAGGAAGTGTTCTTTACTCCCTTTATTCCCTTCTAATAAAATACTCTTAAAAGCAATCTTCCAACATTGCTTTATCCCACAAAAGAAAAAGTGAGATATGATGTTCAACCTTTTTCCATACGTTTCTTAAGAAAATTGCAGTCTAAAAATAAATATAAGGAAGTTTCTTCATTACTTTTGCAAAGGATGCAAATGATACCTTCTTTATTTCTCTTTTGATGTATATCCAATGTTTAAATCTTCTTGTTAAGAACAAACCAAAGGTATAAAGTGCACTTTGGAGGGGCTTTAACTTTCATAACTTCTTCCACCACCAATAAATTTCTTGAACCTCTAGTGTTTGTAAAGTTTTGTAACTAAGTTTGGTGGTATAAAAACCTCTAGCTTTTTTATAAGCCCAAGCAATTTCATCAACTTCAGCCCCGAGTCTTACATGTGCCTTTCTAATATTAATTGGATATCCATCCCAACTTTTAGCCCAATTACCTTCTAATATTAAGGCTTAAGTTTATTGCGAACCTTGGCTCCAAATTGAGGTAAGTAGAGGATTATCGATCTTGTTCAATGTGCATCTTTCTTGTTCTTGCAGTTAGAGGATTAAATTTCATAGGAGGAAAATTCCTTCACCACATTTGATAATTGCATCAATACCTACTCCGACTTAACCTTTGAACCAACTTTCCAAGTAAGGAATTTACTTATGACTAGAAAGGATAATATCAAAGTTTTCCACTAGTTGGATAAATAATATTCTTTCTTCTTTTTCTAATCTAGTCTATGACAGTGCCAGGGAAATATAATTTTAAATTAGAATCCTTTTACATAGGTTGTCTCTAGTCAAGAAATTCAAAAGTGACTTAGCATCTAGGGTTTTACCAAAAAGGAATATGTTCTCGATGCCCCAACCACCATGATCCTTAGGTGAAGTAATAACTTTATACTTTACATCGCTCAAACCTAAAAATAATGAGTATTGTGGATCATATTCTAAGTTTACATTCTTCAAACCTTCTAGTTTGTCAAATGGGATCCCTTATAATCATAACTTCCCTTCCATATATATTTAAACTACACATTTTTATCTTATCGAAAATACCTTTTAGAATTATAACCATAAGATGCTAATATACTGGAATGGATTTTTGAATTGATTAGATGAGAACTAATCTACCTTCACATGGAATACAATGATTACACCAACAATTCACTCTTTTTTTTAATCTTGGATAATAGCCACATCCAATCAACCTTTCCACAATTTAAAAGGTTTAAAGAATAAAATATGTACTTAATTCCATCATTGAAAAGCATGGTCCAAACTATTTTAAAGAATAAAATATGTACTTAATTCCATCATTGAAAAGCATGGTCCAAACTATTCCTTACTTGAGCCTCCGTTTTAGGCAAATACAAGGTATATTTTGTAATATCATGAGGGGGGAAGTGAAAAGAATGGTCCAAACTATTCCTTACTTGAGCCTCCATTTTAGGAAAACACAAGGTATATTTTATAATATCAGATTCCATCCCTATGGCTAGACGATATAGTTCCAAAATCTCTTTGTAATGTCAAGATTACTCATTAGAGAAAAAACATAATAGAAAAACATTGCCTACAAATTATAGATGAGTTATTTGTTCCCTCTTTCTTATTTTAATTTACCATATCTTCCTTCATCTTGTAGCTTCTAAATTAGCTCTACTTAGACCTTCTACAACCAATAATAAAATATATGAGGACAAAGGGAAACCCAATTGTTATAACCTTCTTTATCACCCCCTAGAATAGGGGGGAGACCTACCCTGATTATGAGGTTAAAATATTGATTCTTGACCCTTGGAAGGCCAATTTTAGAGCTTCATTACTCTTGCCACATTGGTAGAGAGTGATGTATTGCTCATTTACCTCTTTCAAAGAGTGATGATCACTCTAGATAGACTAGAAAGAAGCGATGACCTTGCAAATCTTCTAGATGTGCTCATTTCCAAGGAGATATGTTTGAGAAGGATGAGGGATGCCTCATAAAATGGCTTAGGAGTTTGAACTAGATTCTAAAATCACCAGGACCTAGGTATCTACATTGATCCTATGATCTCATTTTCAAACCTATATAAGGGGACCATTCCTAAGGGAAGAGGAGGAGAAAGATATAGGTAATGAAATGCTACATTTTTTTTCTCAAAGAGACTCCCACATTCAATAAATAGTCGTACTAGTGATTATCAAACAAGGAGGAGCTTGGACCAAGGAACTAGGAGGGATCTCTATATTCAAGGTATATATGTATTTGATCCTTTCTTATCTAATATATATTTCATGGTTTCCCCCAATTATTGTTGTTAAATATATGAATATTATTGGATCTAGATTAGCCTTAATAATATAGAATAGATCGAGCATATATCTCTAATGGATATTTGTTAAGATAGCAAATCTATCCTTGTTTATAAGATTCTTTGGTTAGAATATGTATATGGATTATGGTCCACAATTTCATTTTTAAGTCAATGTTTCAAGTCCAAAATAGGACCCATCATCAGGAAAAAAATGTTTGATCTATTTTCTCTTGTTGTATTGTGTATAAGATATAATTTGAGTAGTGAAAGAAATATTTCTAGGAGATGGAGCGAGATCCTTTGCAACAACATTAGTGAGGGACATTACTAAACTTCAAAGACAAATGTATCTAATCATCAACCTCCTTTATTTTCTTATCTATTAAAGAGTATGAAGGCTAGGTCTATGTGAGATCATTGAATGATCTATCAAGTGTTCTATACAGATCTTGGGCAGATATATCAAATTATTCTCTTGGCTACGAGGGGAAATTCCTCATAACAGAAGTAGTAACTCCATTATGGACAAATATTATATTCATTTCCAGTTATTCATTAATTATTGATTATTGGTTATCTTAATCTTCTAGGTATATTTTTTAGTTTAATATCTTATTTCACCACTTTCACAACTAGATTTATCCATGACCTATCAAATTTGGTTAGGATTTGGAGGAGAAACCCTAATTGTACTCCACAAAGCAATGGTAGCAAGTCCATTACTTATTGTAGGTTTGTAAGGAGCGATACATTGCTCAATTTCTCTTAGATAGAGCAATGAAGCATGCAAGTGAGGTTTCTTGATGACTCTTGTGATTTTTCCTCTGCTTGATATGTGATTTGGATCTTGGAACCTCTGGAGGGATAGATCACTCTGGGATTAGTCTCATAGTTTATTCTCATTCTTAGATCTCAAAGAAATTTGTGGATTTGAGTGTCTCTTAGGTGTGCCTTTAAGTGCATTTTTCTTGTTTTGCTAGCTTGAGTGCTCTGTTTGGTGAACAATGATTTGGACACAGTATTGAGAACTTGTTTTTTGTTTTGGATGAGTGATTAGTACTTCTTTCTTTGTGTCAAAAGAAAATTTGGGGAAAATTGTTTTTGCTTGGCTAAGTATTGCATTTGGTTTGGGTGTGTTTCATCATAAAGACATTCAAGCCCTTAGCTTCTTTGATGCCACCATTATCTTGCAGACCTAATTTTTTTTTTGGTTGTATATTTGTCTTATTAGATAGGTTAAATTTTGACATTCCATGTAAAAAAATTGCTATTGTTTTTGAGTGTTTGTTTTATTGCAAAAGTTCATTAGTATTTTGTTTGGATGTTTGAGTGTTTAGGATCATAATTTCCTTCAAAAACGATTTGTTGGTTTAGAGTGTGTATTGAGAGTGTGTGAGGTCTCAAACTAGTCGTTGAAACTAGAATAATCTTCCTTTCCGTAGCTAGTTTTCATCAATTTGGAAAGCTTTCATTTATCATATTTGTTTGCATATAATTGGATTGGAAAGAGTCATTCACATATCACTAAGTTTCACTTAATACCCTTAAGTGGCAATAGCTTAAAAACAAACATTATTAAAATTCATTCATTTATTTTTTAATGTTTGTAGGAAACTAACATTAGAATAAGGAGTAGGGCCTTAGCTTGGGATTGGAGAGTAAACTATTCAAGGCCATAAAATTAGAACTAGATATCACCAGAAGGCAATATGTGTAATTGCAAAATAATTTTCTCTAATCACGCTTCATTAGAAACAATAACACTCTAAAGTCATTCTGATTATTGGTCTCAATACCCATATTTGTCTTACGGGTGAAACACTAATCCTTAGTGGAAAATAAAATGAAGCTCAAACTACAAAAGTGTTATAGACCCTAGTGGGCTCCATCGAAGAAGCTCCATGCATAATCCTTGTTTATACTCACCTCTCCACTCACATGATTGGGTTTTAACTTTATACTAGGCGTATAAGAAGAAAGAAAGAGATTGTAAGGACACTTTGAAAGTGAACCATTCCTAACCAAGTAATTACGTAAGGAAGTGTTCTTTACTCCCTTTATTCCATTCTAATAAAATACTCTTAAAAGCAATCTTCCAACATTGCTTTATCCCACAAAAGAAAAAGTGAGATATGATGTTCAACCTTTTTCCATACGCTTCTTAAGAAAATTGCAGTCTAAAAATAAATATAAGGAATTTTCTTCACTATTTCTGCAAAGGATGCAAATGATCCGACCTTCTTTATTTCTCTTTTGATGTATATCCCATGTTTAAATCTTCTTGTTAAGAACAAACCAAAGGTATAAAGTGCACTTTGGAGGGGTTTTAACTTTCATAACTTCTTCCACCACCAATAAATTTCTTGAACCTCCAGTGTTTGTAAAGTTTTGTAACTAAGTTTGGTGGTATAAAAACCTCTAGATTTTTTATAAGCCCAAGCAATTTCATCAACTTCATCCCCGAGTCTTACATGTGCCTTTCTAATATCAATTGGATATCCATCCCAACATTTAGCCCAATTACCTTCTAATATTAAGGCTTAAGTTTATTGCCAACCTTGGCTCCAAATTGAGGTAAGTAGAGGATTATCGATCTTTTTCAATGTGCATCTTTCTTGTTCTTGCAGTTCGAGGATTAAATTTTATAGGAGGAAAATTCCTTCACCACATTTGATAATTGCATCAATACCTACTCCGACCTGAACCTTTGAACCAACTTTCCAAGTAAGGAATTTACTTATGACTAGAAAGGATAATATCAAAGTTTTCCACTGGTTGGATAGATAATATTCTTTCTTCTTTTTCTAATCTAGTCTATGACAGTGCCAAGGGAAATATAATTTTAAATTAGTATCCTTTTACATAGGTTGTCTCTAGTCAAGAAATTCCAAAGTGACTTAGCATCTAGGGTTTTACCAAAAAGGAATATGTTCTCGATGCCCCAACCACCATGATCCTTAGGTGAAGTAATAACTTTATACTTTACATTTGTCAAACCTAAAAATAATGAGTATTGTGGATCATATTCTAAGTTTACATTCTTCAAACCTTCTAGTTTGTCAAATGGGATCCCTTATAATCATAACTTCCCTTCCATAGATATTTAAACTACACATTTTTTATCTTATCGAAAATACCTTTTAGAATTATAACCATAAGATGCTAATATACTGGAATGGATTTTTGAATTGATTGGATGAGAACTAATCTACCTTCACATGGAATACAATGATTACACCAACAATTCACTCTTCTTTTAATCTTGGATAATATCCACATCCAATCAACCTTTCCACAATTTAAAAGGTTTAAAGAATAAAATATGTACTTAATTCCATCATTGAAAAGCATGGTCCAAACTATTCCTTACTTGAGCCTCCGTTTTAGGCAAACACAAGGTATATTTTGTAATATCATGAGGGGGGAAGTGAAAAGAATGGTCCAAACTATTCCTTACTTGAGCCTCCATTTTAGGAAAACACAAGGTATATTTTGTAATATCAGATTCCATCCCTATGGCTAGACGATATAGTTCCAAAATCTCTTTGTAGTGTCAAGATTACTCATTAGAGAAAAAAAATAATAGAAAAACATTGCCTACAAATAATAGATGAGTTATTTGTTCCCTCTTTATTATTTTAATTTACCATATCTTCCTTCATCTTGTAGCTTCTAAATTAGCTCTACTTAGACCTTCTACAACCAATAATAAAATATATGAGGACAAAGGGCAACCCAATTGTTATAACCTTCTTTATCACCCCCTAGAATAGGGGGGAGACCTACCCTGATTATGAGGTTAAAATATTGATTCTTGACCCTTGGAAGGCCAATTTTAGAGCTTCATTACTCTTGCCACATTGGTAGAGAGTGATGTATTTCTCATTTACCTCTTTCAAAGAGTGATGATCACTCTAGATAGACTAGAAAGAAGCAATGACCTTGCAAATCTTCTATATGTGCTCATTTCCAAGGAGATATGTTTGAGAAGGATGAGGGATGCCTCATCAAATGGCTTAGGAGTTTGAACTAGATTCTAAACTCACCAGGACCTAGGTATCTACATTGATCCTATGATCTCATTTTCAAACCTATATAAAGGGACCATTCCTAAGGGAAGAGGAGGAGAAAGATATAGGTAATGAAATGCTACATTTTTTTCTCAAAGAGACTCCCACATTCAATAAATAGTCTTACTAGTGATTATCAAACAAGGAGGAGCTTGGACCAAGGAACTAGGAGGGATCTCTATATTCAAGGTATATATGTATTTGATCCTTTCTTATCTAATATATATTTCATGGTTTCCCCCAATTATTGTTGTTAAATATATGAATATTATTGGATCTAGATTAGCCTTAATAATATAGAATAGATCGAGCATATATCTCTAATGGATATTTGCTAGGATAGCAAATCTATCCTTTTTTGTAAGATTCTTTGGTTAGAATATGAAGAAGACACTGTATCTGGATTATGGTCCACAATTTCATTTTTAAGTCAATGTTTCAAGTCCAAAATAGGACCCATCATAAGGAAAAAAATGTTTGATCTATTTTCTCTTGTTGTATTGTGTGCAAGATATACATTTGAGTAGTGAAATAAATATTTCTAGGAGATGGAGCGAGATCCTTTGCAACAACATTAGTGAGAGACATTACTAAACTTCAAAGAGAAATGTATCTAATCATCAACCTCCTTTCTTTTCTTATCTATTAAAGAGTATGAAGGCTAGGTCTATGTGAGATCATTGAATGATCTATCAAGTGTTCTATATAGATCTTGGGCAGATATATCAAATTCTTCTCTTGAATACATGGGGAAATTCCTCATAACAGAAGTAGATATTCATTTCCAGTTATTCATTAATAATTGATTATTGGTTATCTTAATCTTCTAGGTATATTTTTTAGTTTAATATCTTATTTCAACACTTCCACAACTAGATTTATCCATGACCTATCAAATTTGGTTAGGATTTGGAGGATAAACCCTACTTGTACTCCACAAAGCAATGGTAGCAAGTCCATTACTTATTGTAGGCTTGTAAGGAGCGATACATTGCTCAGTGTCCTCTTAGATAGAGCAATGAAGCATGCAAGTGAGGTTTCTTGATGACTCTTGTGATTTTTTCCTTTGCCTGATATGCGATCTGGATCTTGGAACCTCTAGAGGGATAGATCACTCTGGGATTAGTCTCATAGTTTATTCTCATTCTTAGATCTCAAAGAAAGTTGTGGATTTGAGTGTCTCTTAGGTGTGCCTTTAGGTGCATTTTTCTTGTTTTGCTAGCTTGAGTGCTCTGTTTGGTGAACAATGATTTGGACACAATATTGAGAACTTGTTTTTTATTTTGGATGAGTGATTAGTACTTCTTTCTTTGCGTTAAAAGAAAAGTTGGGGAAAATTGTTTTTGCTTGGCTAAGTATTGCATTTGGTTTGGGTGTGTTTCATCATAAAGACATTCAAGCCCTTAGCTTCTTTGATGCCACCATTATCTTGCAGACCTTTTTTTTTTTGGTTGTATATTTGTCTTATTAGATAGGTTAAATTTTGACATTCCATGTAAAAAAATTGGTATTGTTGTTGAGTGTTTGCTTTATTGCAAAATTTCATTAGTATTTTGTTTGGATGTTTGAGTGTTTAGGATCATAATTTCCTTCAAAAACGATTTGTTCGTTTAGAGTGTGTATTGAGAGTGTGTGAGGTCTCAAACTAGTCGTTGAAACTAGAGTAATCTTCCTTTCCGTAGCTAGTTTTCATCAATTTGGAAAGATTTCATTTATCATATTCGTTTGCATATAATTGGATTGGAAAGAGTCATTCACATTTCACTAAGTTTCACTTAATACCCTTAAGTGGCAATAGCTTAAAAACAAACATTATTAAAATTCATTCATTTATTTTTTAATGTTTGTAGGAAACTAACATTAGAATAAGGAGGTGGGCCTTAGCTTGGGATTGGAGAGTAAACTCTTCAAGGCCATAAAATTAGAACTAGATATCACTAGAGAGTGGCCAAACCTACACATCACATAGATCATTTGTCGAGAAGTTTCTCTAACATAAGATTTAAGCATGAGGTTGTATCAGTGGCATGTGGAGTGATCTCCCCTTTCCATTTGTCTTGGGTGTTAATTGGAATGCTACCCATAAGGGGATCTAATGAGGGGTACAATTCTCTATGAACAATCCCTTTGGGGGGTTTGGGCTTAGTTTCCTTGCCCATGCATGTGGTCCTAACCCACAACTGTTCCCCTTGGTCATTTATTATGAGGTGGTACCTTAGTGGCCATTCTTTAGGCAAACCTTACTTAGGTGATTATAAGAAAGAAGTACTTATAACACCTAAGACTAACATTACATCACCATATCAGTACTCCTAGGGGCTGAATCTCTATGCTACTTGTGGGGTCACTTGTGTAGTAAATCCTAGTATAGGGAGGTCAACATAACTATTCCTTTACCTTCGTTGATTGGACCTGGGATATAATCATCCCAGGATGATGTTTATAAGACCCCTATTTCCATTGATTTGCGTATTGTGTAACATTAGTGTTATTAATGATGTGCTATTTGGTCTGAGTCTAGTTTTATAGAGGGTGGGTGGTTTCATTTATAAACATCTTAATTTACTGTGTCCAACCATTTTATTTATTATTCTTGTAGACTGCAAAACCTTCCTCATGAAGAGTAAGGTCCACTCTTACAAAGGTGAAGTATAGATCCATTATTGGAATACTTAGACATAATAAAGCCTAGAAGGATCATTTTTGGTTTAGAAGGGGAAGAAAATGAAATTCTTCAAAGTGGTGGATGAAAGTCCACTAGTTAATGTCAATCCTTATTTGATCAATCCTTTTGACCCAGTACTCCCTAGGGTGGGTGATATCTTTAGTGAAAATTTTTCACTCTTTATATATTTCATTAAAATTATAGTGAGAGTGGAACCTCTACGAGAGGAGAGATGGGATCCTCCTCATTGAGTGTTTTGAGAGTCTCCTTTGTGATGTCCCATTACCTACGATCAATGTGATAGGACAAACTCCCTCTAAATCTACCACATCCACATTCTCTTTGTGAGGCATGCCATTGGTTGTGAAATAACCTTTATTTTTCTCCCTAATCTCTTAGTGTCGCTACCCTCCATAAGATTTGTATCTGGCATGGGGATGAATCAAAGCTCTCAACCTAGAATTAGGTGGTTTCCACCTAAATCTGTTGTTCCAATAATAAATGTGCCTTTATAGAAAGCTGGAAAATCATTTGGGGGGGCTCTTTGGGGGGGGGGGGGGGGGTTGTACCTATTCCTAACAATGCTCCTGGTAATAATGTCTTCAGAGGATTTAATAATCCATGGAGAAAATTGTCATTAGGAGGAACATTAATCCTTGGAAGTGTTAATGTCTTCAGGAGTTCCCATACATCTGGGGGAACCATTTACTTCAAAAGTGCACCTACATCTAGGGGTGTTTTTGCTCCTAGAAATCATACTCTCAAAGTTGGATATGATCCCATTGCTAGCCAACCTTTAAGAGCAATGCCTGAGAAAAAATCCTTTTGCTAGCACTTTTACTCTAGCGCCCTAGAGCCCTAGGAGAAATAATCCCTTTGGTAGTTATTCAATGTTTAGAGGACACTATATGAGAGGATCACAAGGTTGATCTAGGATGCCATACCTCACCATAGATTTTTTTAATAAAAATTAGTTACCATTTCTAACATCACTCGATTTTCCAGATTTGGATAAACTAAGAAAGAATCCCATATTCCATAACCCAAAATGGAAAACCATGCCCATTAAATTTCCCTCTAATATCCTAAAGTTCGACAAAAATCTGGGAGAGACTCCCACAACACATATCACCACTTATAATTTTTGGTGTTCATCCAACGCTTATATGGATGATAATATGCATCTATGACTCTTCTAGTGCACCCTAATTGGTGATGCCACAAAATGGTACATTGAACTCGACTGAGAATCATATCATGACTATTCTTCTTTGGCTAAGACATTTCTAGCACATTTTCAATTACCCCTTTGATCAAAAATTTGAATCAATCACAAGTATAAATTTATATAAGACACTTCCACTTACATTTCTAATCACATTCATGAGTGTAGGCAACATAAACAATTGATCCATACTAAGATTCTACATTGATTGTTGAAAGATTAGTTTACTTGATCATTATTACCTCATATTTCGAAATACATTGTGATGGCAGGGGAAGATACAGAGGAACAATCCATTCGTTGTGCCCAACATCTCGACTTGGTGTATTCTTAGTTTGGAACCTTGTGTGACATTATCCCTAACACTCCTTACTTGTTGATTGATCTTACTCAACCAAACTTGGGATTGCATGTTGATGGTGTTGTTGGTTATATCTCCATCAAAACTATAAGCTAGTTAGTTACAAAATTTGAGAAAATCATGGTTTCATCAAAAGCCCCGACTATTACACCCACCACTCAAACTGTTATAGCCTTTGAGCATACCTTTAAGGCGTAGCAATAAAATCCACATCATCAAAGAATCCTCAACAACTTGGAGGTAGAAGTAAGAAAACTAACATAAAAATACTTCAAAGAATGCACAAGGGGATCAACAAACCCAAGCCAACATGGGTGGGGGCATAACTGAGAAAAAGAGAAATATCATGTTTCCTTGTAATATTTTTCAAGGAGACCATCTTATTCATCAATGCCCAAGAATGGATGAAATTCATCGCTTCTTTGCAGAATAGGGTTCTGACCATGTCAGGCGGAAAGAGTTAATAGTGCGGACACAACCAACCTCCCTAAGAGCCTAAGACTCTCTAGTGACAAACAAGACAAACAAGAGCAATCCTTCTCTAAACATGCATTTACTATATAAGAAATCAAGTGTTTAGATCCTACCTATAGTCCCACGCTGTTGTAGCAGTCCAGCTCCGCTGCTCCGGATGAGCTCCTCCTTCACTTTGAAACCTGCATCCACTAACAATCAAACGATTAAATAGCACTTGATAATCTCATAGAATAAAACATATTTAACACATAGACCAAGGAGTACATGAAACAACTCATAAATAACAAGTTATTGAGAAGAATGGACTCATTTGCATTAATAGGTAACAAAAGGAACAATTACAACCTGAGCCTTGGTGTTGTGCAAGTTCCTCCCAGGGTCCATCAAGAGTTCTCCTTTACTTTGACAAAGCTCACCCACTTCCAAATAGAACAAGCAAAGATGGCAATCTCTCCTCACAAGCTTCTAAATGGGAGTCCTAATTCCTGCAGCATCTACCCTTAGAAATGTTTAGCTTCCAACCTCTCCTCCTTCTGGCCCAATACCTGTATTTATAGTGCTCAAGAGGAAGTTAATCAGGTCCACCATCAATGGGATAATCCCCTCTTTGGATGGGATAGCTCCCTTATTGATGGGATAAGTTCCTCTTTGGTAGGGGTACATGAACCATCTGGAGGCGCTCAATACACGTCGAACAACCTTCTAGAATGCTCTAGAAATGACCACAAGTAACTTTTTAAAGATGAAACTTGCGCATTTTGACCTTTACAGGGGGACGCACCTGCCCCTTTACATACAGAGCGTCCAAAGACGCAGCTTTTGTGAGCATTGGATGCGTACTCGCAGGTAAGGTTGAGAGAACCTGCGTACCCAGAGATAAATACATTTATAAAGACTTTCTCTCTTTTTGGAGTTTGACATGGAGAGCAGAGGCATAAGACTTGCCCAGGAGGATAGCATGACTGTTGATAGAGCCATACTAACTGTAAATAGCCATGGTGACATTTTTTAGTGTAACAGACCAACAACCTATTATTTTAAGAATTCCATTCACTGTCCAACAACAACAACAAATGGTTACATAATATCTCACTCCTCCACGAAGGGGCACACCAAGTTATATCATCAAGGAAGCCCATCAAGTGAAATAATTTTCTTGTACAAGGAGGTAGTGCATTTACCTACAGGAGTTAAGAGCTATGAGTCTCATGAGGGAAATTATTATTTTAAGGACCCAATGATCTCTACTCAACCTAGTGGCCCTCTCTTGTTAGATAAACCAATGGAAATGGTAATAGGCCCTCAAAATGGTATTCTTCATTGGTCGATTGACAATCCCAATGCATGGGCTATCCTTGATTACAATATTGTGAAGGACCTAGCCCAAGCACCATGTGCCATGTTTGAATTGGAGGTTTTTCAAAGTTGCCCCACACCACAAAAGGCCTTGTTAACTGTGATCAGTGGGATGGATCCTTTGGAAATGACTCTCATAAATTTTTACATAGGTGCAAGTCAACATAGGCTCTCTCATCAAATTACTTTCCAAATCTAAGTTTGGGTTATTAGTAATCTTTTCTACCACACACTTGTGGACGAAGGAGCTCCCCCTTGTATTATGTCTTCATCATGTTGGTGGGCTATGGGATGCCCAATTCTTGTATGGTATAACACTACAATCCAAGTATTTGATGGCCACACTTTCCAACCTAAAGGAGTACTCTTATCATTTCCCATCAGGCCTGGGGGGAAAACCCTCTCCATCAAAGATGAAGTAGTCAATTTTCTAATAGACTATAATTTTATCCTTTGACATAGTTGGTTCCATGCCATGATGGATATTGTTTCATTGGTCTTTCAAATTATGTGCTTTCCTCATGAAAGAATTTTTTTCACAATCAACTAGCTTGACTTTTGCAGAATGAATAAGATGACCAATGTTGGCACTCTTGTCCCATTTATTAGGGATGCTTCTCCTTATGTCACAAATGCCACTATGGGAATTCTTAAATCCTTTTCACTCATTGGAGAATTCCTAATGCCCCTGCTTGATTCTTCTACTCATGTCACTCCTATCAACATAATCTATTTTTTCACTAGTGGATCCCTTAGCTTTCTGATCCTTGGGTGGTGCCTACGAAAGATAAATCCCATAAGAGCATAATGTCGCTTTTAGTGGAAGATATCATCTCTTTGATGGTCTCGTGAGAACCTACCGGTACTGATAAGAAAATCCATCCTAGTATGGAATATGATCATGATACTTTTCCACATGAGTCATCACTCCATCTATTTCACATGACTCCCTGGATATTGAGCCACCTTCAAAAGGGGTCATCTACAATATCATGGATTTAATTGATAAGCCAATGGAGAATATGCCTCGCGATGCCTCTATTCTCATATATTTGGAAATGGTGGATCTTGGAAAACAAAATAATGAATTGGTCCAGGCAACATATTTGGAAATTGGTAGGTCATCTAGTGAAGTGCCACCCTTGGACTGATTCAGGTCTTGGATTTATTCACTTGAAATTGCAACTAAATTGACCACTCCAAATCCCCCTAGCTAATGAAAAGTGTATAATACCTTATTCATGTCTTGATGGACATCGTCAAGCAGTTATACTAGCTTATTAAACCACTCACCCTTTATATCCTTGGGTAGTTTCAGATAATCATATGATTTTAATCCCTCACTATAATCATCAACCTTTAAGAATGTGGAAATATGTTCCTCTATGGTGTGGCTTCATCATGGTGTACCATACATTTCCAACAATGGCCGATGAGTTCATACACATCAATAGGCATCCTTGATGTGTGCCTGATAATGGGCACTACATGGTGTAACCAATCAAACTGTGTTATGCCTTGTATAATTTGTATTTTAGTTTTGATTTGATGTGTGATGTGAGCCTTTTTATTTTTGCATGTGGGTTGTTTTGATTCGATGCTTGATTGGCATATGCTAGTAATATCCTCTTGGCTTGTGATAGGAACATCCACGGTGAGACCATGAGGTTACATAAGTTAGTCCTCTATCTACGTTGACATTTGTCACAATAATTAAGCATTAATACAAGAATGCATGTACTCAAAACATGGATTTCCACTCACATATGTGGAAGTCATAAGTAAGAGCCAAACTAGACAAAGATAATACATCATTTCCAAAAATCCAAAAAAATATAAAATAAATAAAATAAAATAAATACATGGTTTTATTCTTACTTTATCCATGCTTTATTGTTTTCACTATGTAATTAAATTATGGGTCTAGTCCAATGATAATTTTTAAAGGATAGGGTACTGTTTTTATTGTGACATCCACTAGATTTGAGGTACATACTTTTAATCTCAACATATAGGGATAGGCCTTCATCTATATCTCCACTTGAACTATTGACCATCTATGTTGTCTTTGATGTGCCTTTGGTGCTATTACCATCTAGATTAGTAGCCTTGTAAAGGTTTGGTAAATGTTAGGGCAACACCAAATAGGACAAGTTCCCATTTGTCACCTCAGCATGAGTCCCCACTCTTTAGGTAAACCCCTAAAAAGCCACAAGAGGATTCCCTATATAACACAAATTCTCCACCACAAAATAAATAAAAATAGTTCTTATGAAATCTACTTTGGCTAATGGAGTCTAGGAGTTAATTTGAACAATTTCCAGTTTGAAAATTATTTACTACTACAGAAAAGTGCAAACCAACAACCAAAATACTCAATAAATGAAAGAAGTAACCTTTGAAAAGCACAAAATTAAGTGTAAAAGGCAACTTAGCTTGTTGATTTAAACTCGCAAGAAATTAAAGAAAAAATGGTTGAAAATGCAAAAAATTAAGTGTGAAAAACACTTATCAATCTTAGGATGGACGACCTTGATGTATATTTGGTATGAGGATGGAAAAGACAATTTAGCTTGTTGATTTTTACTTGCAAACCTTGATTCTATAAATAAACACAAAAACAAACAAGCTACAACCCACTTTAGGGCCTCCCACAAGGCATAAAATGTGCAATAAACTTATGGCTATGCATTGGAAAGTGTTGGCACCATGAATATGAATCCAATGAGGCCAAATATCACTCTAACAGACAAAGTATGACATGGCATATTCAAATCTAGATTTTACTAATATTTAGGGGTTAAACCCTAATAGAGTCAAGATCTAGATTTATTTATCCTAGAAACATTGGAATTGATTATTCACTTAAAATAATGTTTAATAGAATTTTATAAGTGAATAAAATGAAGAGGATTAAATAGATATACTTATAGATGAAAAATACTTTGAAAGGCCTTCACTTACCATGTGAAATGGCGACGGTAATTTGTTATACATACCTACAAAACCCTTAGAATTTTTTTTCTTTTGCTTTAAGTTAGCTTTCCCTATGCACAAAAAGTCACCATAATTTTCTTGGTCTAGTTGGGTAAATATTTGAACCAAAACCCAAGTGTCAAAACTAGCTAAATGATGAAAATTTAAGCTCAAGCTAAAAACATATATTTTTATTTTGTGTTTTCTGATTTTTATTTTCAAATAATAATATAAAAGGAATTTTGAAAAGATTTTAAATTTTGAAATTTGATGAGGTGAAGATGAGGCTTACCTTGTGCCTTCCTAATTACCTCTTTTTGTGCCAGATTGTGATCACAACCCTGCATAAATATTCACTTTATTTTTTGGATAAGTAGTGTGTTTGGAGTGCTTGCACCAGTCATGACCACTCTTGTCTAAGACTTTTATCTATGCCTAAATTCAACTAGGAGTGATAAATTTGTAATACCTCTGGCCTATGGATCAAATATGAAGCTAGCAGAGATCTAATCCTTAATGGAGGAACTCCAAAAAATGTTTTCCTAGAAATTAGATTTTGGTAACCCTAGTTCAACAGGAAGAACGTGAGGCCTAAAATACTAACTCTTCTTCTCGATGCGACTATATAGTCCCTCAATGGATTGATCCAATAAATTTGTGTAATTTAGACAAAAACATGCAAAATATTTAATGAAAGCACAATAATATTTACAAGATCCAAGGAGAGAGAGAACATAAAAGGCAATCCAAAACTATACACAAAATGTTGTACCAAAGAAGTTATTGGTAAGGAATTAATGATCTCACATTTTCACAACATGTTTTTCAAAGGAGGGAGAGCTCTATATTTGTAGATAAGGATCTCAACACATATCCCCCTTTTGCTCCCAAGAAAGGGTGATTTGTCTTCCAAAAAATACGTATAGACTAAGTCAAAAATTAAATTTATGATTGTTTGAAGATTTCTATGGAGGGTATCTTAAGGCTGTTCAGTATTCAGAGAAATCACGATAGCCATTTATGAGATGTTTCAAGTCTATAACAAGACTTGTGATTAGGACATTCTCTAAACAGGTGAGACATCCCAACAAAAGGGTGTTGAAATACAATTAAGGAGGGTTGATTTGGCCTAAAACCACACTTTTCCTTTAGATCCTCACTTGATTTGACTTGAAAAAAATATTAGGCATGGTTGGAATCTTCAATGACCTCCTAAAATGAATAAGCATTCCTCTAAATTAACCTTGGTGTCCTCCCAACAACCAGTAGAGGTGGACGAATCCTTTCTTTTGGTCCAAAGGATTTCTTGGTGTGTGCTTCAAGGCTTGATCTTAATGGTTGTTGAGTTGTCTTGAGCGACTTGAGGTTTAAGTAAACCTCCAAAAACTAGTAGAGGTCCAATGTTCCATTGCCTTACCTTCAAACCTTCCACAACTTGCTCCATAATGCTCCAACATCTCCCTTTAGAAGTTCAACTTGGTCCTTTTCTTGAAAAAATATGTTTTGTTCTTTTTTTCTTGGTAACTTGCCTTTAATTTTGATGAAATTGAGTTGTCTTAACTTTCTAACCTTGACTTGGTCGTTTAATAAAAAATGCCCTTTCTAAGTTCCTTTAACTTGGCTTGGAAGGCTCTCCTAGCCTCAAAAAGTGCGGTGGACCCACTAGAAGAGTGACCCAAAGTGTGGATATCCAACGCCCTTTTTGATATGAAGAGTTTGGAACATGAGTTACTCTTGCAAAAAAATTGTAGATGACTTTGACTACTCATTTACCCCATTTGACTAAGATTTTACCTCCAAAATATTCTCATAAGCCCACGCATTACAGAAAACAAGGATGATCCCCTTTGACTGAGCGTAACTTCCTTTTGAATTATCATTTTTTTAAAATTACATGTGGCACAATAAGGATAAATTTTGTTGATCGATATGAGCCTTTGTTGAGCAAGGACAACAAGAACTTGTGCATTGGGCCTGCAAACTGCCTCAAGAACCACAAACTATTGAAAAATGTGAGACAACCATGATGAAGAAATATAACAATATGAAGACATAAAAGCCAAGGAATTCCTATTGACTCAATAGGAGAACAATGTGGGAAATAAATAGGTGCATTGGCATTAAGGGTAAATGATAGGAAACGTATAATAAGTGATCACCTTTATAGGGCTACACACTTAGTGTTCCCATGATTCCTAATAAATCCACTTCCATAATGCCTACATACCACCCCAAGACATAAGAATTCCCATCAAGGTAGAGAGTTAGCACCTTCCAGGGGAATGTCAACAATGCCATAAAACCAAGCACCATGAAGATGAAGTTAAGAGTATCGATGATGATTTTCCACCACTAGGGATCTAAGAAACACTCTCACATAATCAGCACCCCATAAGGCTTTATATGGCTTTAGAATTTAATTCCTTGGGCTTACAACAATGTTTCTAAAATTGATTTTGTGCATATGTACCCTTATTGAAAGAGGGGTAATAGGTCCAATCCCATCGAGTTGCTACACTAACCCATTCTTTATTGCATGTCATAACATGCATAATATTACCCACCTGTTGACGGCGTTGGACCCACCAAAATTAAGGGGATATCTCCGATATGAAGTCCCAAATAGACCTCACACCGTTTGGTGTAGGAGTCCCATCTTGTACGATGGCCCGATTTCCATTATCTTAAACATATGCCTTAGCTCTTGCTTGTCATCACGTGAGACTGGCCTGCTTTGTCTTCGAACAACGAGGTTTGCATGCCTGGTGAGTGCTTGGTGTTACTTGTGTCAAAGTTCTTTCATTGTGGAGGGAGAGGGTGGAAGTGAGTCTCAGGTTGAAAGGGAATAGTCCCAACTCTGCTAGAGACATGCAACACGACAGGACATGCATAGCTTTCGACGGAATAGTCCACAAGGATGTGACAATCACAAACAAAAGGTGAACAGATAGCATGTACAACACCTAGCGGAATAGTCCACACGAGTGCGTCGGGCATTATAAAAGTTTTATGAGAATGGTTATGTTGAGTGTCTGACGAGGTAGCCCACATGGGCAAGACATTGTTAACAACTTATACAACACATTTCCAATAGCATATGTACTAAAGCAACCGAAATAGTTCAATTATCTTAATACAAGTTAAAGCAACATGCATTATAAGCATCCAAATAATAGTCTTACAAACGAATACAATACATGTGTGAAAACGTGTTGGCCTGTTAATAGGCTTCTGAATTAAGAAAAAGTTCCAAGACACATCAGTATACCATTACATCACTAACCCCGATAGCGGGGCGTTGGAGCCGTTACTCGCTCCTCAAAGAAAATATTTCAGACTCTCAATGCTATGTGGGAGGAGCCAAGGTGAAAAGTCTTTTGCATGTACAAATGAGGGGTATTTATAGCCAAGGGTAAAATTGGCCCTTGTGACTGTTCGACTTCCCTCATGACTGTTTGACTTACATGACTCTTCAGATTTACATGTGGGTCTCTTGGACTTCCACGTTATATTACATTGATTACAACAATGTGGCCCAAAGTAGTGATGTGGCCGATATGACTCATGACACGACTTGACATGATAGAGCTGGTATGTTCATGTTGCTGGTGGTGTGCATGTCGAGCTACAATGTTGTTGAGTGATGGATGTTCTCTTGGTGTATCATAGCTTCACCTCCGCATGGAAAGGTGTATGGAGTCTTCGATAGTCTTCGTGTTCACTTGATGTTGCATGTGCATGTCGCTCCTTTGCTTGTACTTTGGCATGCTTCATGTGTTCATCTGTTCGTGAACAAATCTCCTCACATCCATTTTGTGTTCATCCATCTTTGTGAAACAATATCCTCGCATGCTCTCCTTTTTCATATCGTTCGTCATCGCGTCATGTCTCATCCATGTACCTGTATCTGCAATCACTCATGACTAGACGACATCAAATCCAGAAATGTCCTAGTTTACCATGACGCATTGTCATTCGATTTTAGTTGCAGGTGATCGGGAGAGAGGACAAGGCTTTCAAACTGCGCAAGGTAGATTTCAAGCTGGGATGTAGGCTTCGGCCACTGCTGGTGAACATTGCACAAAGGTCACTAGGAGACTAAGATGGACAATCTGGACCAGCAGTGACTGTCCGCAGGATCTGGCTTGGCTAGAGGGCAGATCTACGCAATTTTTTCCAGGGAGGCAGTGCAGGTAGCAGAGGGAGACTGGTAGCAAAAACTGCACAATATCTCTGGGGAGCTGGCAGTGGGTTGTGTGAGTCTGCTGGAAAAAACTACGCAATTGTTGGGAGGCTAGCATGCTGAACATCCTTGCATAGTTTTTGAGCTGAGTGGGATTCTAGGCAGCTGGGTGACTGCTCATGAAAATTGTGTAGTTTTCCAGGTGAGCAGCAGGCCGACTGACTGGTTGGAAAAACTGCACAATTTTTTGAGGGAGACAGTGATAGACACAGGGTGTCTTTCTGGCATGTCTGTGTAGTTTCTTCAGTGAGCCGAGCAGGCATGCTTTACCACTTTTGTGAAATTTTTTGGGGGAGTGAGTCCCGGGGTCATTACCCGATCAAACTCTCTGGTTAACCAGCTAGAGGCTCGGTTGATGTGCTTGCGGGCAGCACAGATTGAAATGGATTGCTGGGAAACTTCTACAATGTTCTGGGTGACATTCGGTCGAGTCAATTCCAGGGTTGCACAATGCAGACTGGCTGGGAGGAAGCCTCAAGCTCTACGCAATTCTGGGCAGAAGCACATAATCCCTGAGAGTTGAAATTGCGTAATGTAGCTCAGCGAATGTCTGGTTGTTGGAGGATGGTTCGGTCGACATAACTTCAACAAAATGACCAAGTGTGTGAATGAGTGAAATTTTGCACGTGTGACCTTACAATCACACACTCAACATGAGTCGATGACAAGACACCTCAAACCATCAAGACAACAACACTCAGTGTGACTGACTGACGGTGCGATTGACAAGCATGCTACTTGTGATAGATCGTTGAACGATCGCGATGGTGGTTGTGTGATAGTGCATACAACATCGTGTGTGAGTGTGATAGATGTGTACATAGCGAACACAACTCAAACACAACCTTCATCATTGCCAAAATGAGGTCACAAGCATGATATATAAATCAACATGCCGAAGACGACAATTCGTCAAACAAGTGAAAAGGAAGCAAGACATGTAGAGGAAACACATGAGATGACTTTTCGTGTTTGCGTACATGCATGTTACTGAGGACAGGATGATATGACAATGACAAATAGTCCTGCGAACTCAACTAAGAGGAATACTTCGAAAGGTGTTCTTTACTTACCATACTTACCCTCAAGATGATCATGCATCCAATGGAGTTTGCATGCGATCCTTCTCTTTTCCATTTATTGGTTCCTTGGTCCCTCTCCTCAACTCCTTGGAAGTGATTTCAACATGTCACCCTTTCCTATAGTCACTGAGAGGTAGGTCTGCGCAATTTCAGCTGACTGCGACTCCTGTTGGAACGAGGCCCTGGGAGGCCTGTTTGCACAGTTTCTGTATGCAAGACAGACAAGACAACTTGGACAACACTGTGCAGTTTTGAGGCTTAGGGCACTGCTACCGGATAGGGGTCTTGGGAGGACACCTTTGCGCAATTTCTGAGTGCATTGCAGCTAGATTTCTCTGCGCATTTCTGGAGAGCAGCATTGGCTGCTTGACTGTTCTGTGCATTTTTGGAGAGCAGTGTTGGCTAGGGTCTCTGCGGGCTGCGAGGTTTCAGTAGGCAAGGGAGGTTGGTATCTCTATGCATTGCGGGGTTTCAACAAGCAAGGGAGGAGGTTTGATGGTTGCAAAAGCAAAGCACACAGTTATGGGAAGCTGAATGAGGCTAGGTTGCTTGGTAAAATGGCTAAGTGTGAGATCAATGCAACATATGTAAAAATTGATAGGACTCGACTGTGATCGCATATGGACACTTAGTGACACAACGTAGACCATCCAAAATACATAAGACATACTTTTCTTGATGCAACAACCCCTATGCCCAAATATGACACATGTTGCATGAAGATGAGAACATGGACAACTCTTAAGATCAAGGAGGGGAGCTTGAAATCATCAGCTTACCAACAAGCGACCAAGGATAACTAGTAGTAGGATCAGAGGTAGGCTCTGAAATTTGCATGCAACCCAAAATTTTGGAGGGTGGTTGTTGACGCTACAACACCACCCTTGATGGATTCCCTAGAATAACATCCACATTTTGTTTTGGTGTTCATGCTGTGACATTTATAGGCCTGGGAATCCTCCTATAGACCCACCATGACACAAAATTTAGCCTTATTCTTCCCTCTCTACATCTCGCTTTTGGAATATCTCAAGGAGGATCTCTAAACTATTTATGTTTCCTGATGGTTGCATATGCTTATTGCTACTAATGTCTTAGTGTCGACTACTATGTTATTTTTTTCCCTCACTTCACTTACAATATAGTTATTGGTCAAACGAGAAAATGACCTAGTACCTATTTTTTTGAGGTAGCAAAAAAACACTCGTTTTTGAAAAATGGTGATTCAGAATACACCTTTTTTTGGAGCATATTTTTGTCACTTTAATTTTTTTTACGTATCGATTATGAACAATATTTTTAAATGTTAGTGATTTTCATGTTGATTTTGAAAAGTGTTGATGCAACATCAACACATTTTTTTACAAGGCTTTTTTTTGACACTTTAAATTTTTTTATGCATCGAGTGTGAACATTTTTTTTGTTAGTGATTTTCATCTTGATTTTGAAAAGTGTTGATGAGCATCAACCCTTTTTGTTTAAAGGCTTAGTTTTTATACTTTAAATTTTCTAATGAATTAAGCGTGGATATTTTTTTTAAATGTTGATGATTTTCATGTTAATAATAAAACATAAAAATAAAAATAAGAAAAAAACATGACAAAAAAAATCAAATCAAATAAAAAAAACAAAACAAAAAACAAAAAATCTATAAAAATGTAAAAAAAAACAGAAAAAAAAAAAAACATAAAAAGTGACAAAAATAAAAATAAAGAAAAGCATGACAAAAAAATAAAAATAAAAAACAGAAAACATATTAGTAATAAAACATAAAAATTAAAATTAAAAAACATGAAAAAAAAAATCAAATACAAAAAATATATTTAAAAAAGAAAAACAATAAAAACAATAAAAATGTAAAAAACAAAACCAAAATTAACTCTTAAAAAATAATAAACAAAAAACAAAAAAAATAATAAATATGAAAAAATAAAAAATAAATGATTTTTTTTTCCCAAAAAATTAAAGAAAAACAAATTAAACCATTAAAAAATCTAAAAACATTTTTTAAGCTAAAAAACAACTAAAAAATAATACATCATTAATTAAAAAATAAAATTACTAAAAAGTTTAAAAACAAAAATTAAAAAAAAAAAAAAATTAAATAATTTAAATAAACCAAATTAAAAATTAAAAATTAAAAATTAAAAATTAAAAATAAAATAAAATAAAAATTTATGAATTATTTTTTTAAATTAAAGTTATAAAAAAAATAACATAAAATAAAATTATAAAATAAAATAAAATTAAAAATTTTAAAACAAAATAAATAAATAAACATTAAAAACAAAATAAAATTGAAAAATTAAAACAATTAATTTTTTTATAAAAATATAAAAAAAATAAAAAACAATTATAATAATTATGAAAATAATTTTATATATCCTTAAATAAAAATAAACTTTACATACCAAACATAAATAAAATCCAAATTCACTTTTGTATTTTGACGCAAGCCTTGAGTGTACCATATTTCCAAAACAATAACAAACCTTTATAATGAAAATCACATAGCAAACACGTCTAAACAATTTAAATCTTTGTATAAAAATATAATAATCAAGTGGACAAACGGTCATGGGACCATTTGATTATTAAAAATGATTGGAAATGTAAAAATTGCGTACCATTAAAACAAGGATTGCAAGCAATTGTAGTCCTTGCCGAATGACAGGAGATAGAGACAAGTATATATTATGTGTTATAACTTAGAAGCATTCGTAGCTTGAAGTAGTTGTAATGCAGAAATACTTGTAATTGCAAGGTGGACATACTTTCTGATCACAGACTTTGATAAATTGTATTGTGCTTCATTGGGATAGTAAAGTTGGCTACAACAAAATAATGATTCACAGAACATTCAAATTTATTTAGATTTTTCAAATTCTTTTCAAAATTTTCCGCAGAAATGTCTTTTTAAAATAAGATATCAAAGCACTGTTGGGTCGATGCGTAGACTTTGAGGGGTTTTAAACACTTTACATCTGATAATGCGTATTCTTTTCTGCCGTGGTTATCTCCAGAAAATATGGAATATTTGACTGCTGTATCAAAGTTTCATTATATTCTCTTAATATAATCTATCTGGTTTTTTTCTTCTGAAAAAAAATGCGCTTTGAAATTGAATTGTAAAAAAATTATGTGGATTTCATATATTTATCTAAGAAATGTTAATGAACCGCTGGTGTTACTCCTTGGATTTATGTGCTGAGTGCTCATTATGGAAAATTACAAACATTAAATCAATCTTGGAACTGCCTTGCATATTAAAAGATTATAAAATCAAATTGTGGCAATGTGAAAACCACCACATAAAGCAAACATAACCCACCCACCTACATGAATTACACTTGCATGCAAACCATGCATAGGGGTATCGTTTTATCGTTATTTTAATGTTTATGTTCTTAAAAATGTGTTTGACTTGTTTAAAAATACATTCTATCAACATGCAAGGTACAAATATTCAAAATATATATATAAACATCAATGTTTAACAATTCATCCATCAATTTAGAAGATGAAAAATATTGAATAGAATAAAAACATAAATGTCGTTTATTAGTCCCTGCCGAGGACTATAAGCGATCGATAGATCGCTGACTTTGGGTTGACCGTGGCGATGTTTTGCAAATATTTCGCATTTTTCCTAAGTTGAACTAAGGTTTACGGGGCGGAAGGGATTGGGGGCCTTATTACGCGCTTCGCATGGATCGAGGCGAATGACACGTGGCGCGTGTGAGGGGCACGTGGTTGCATGCGCTCTGGTGGTCTGATCGGCGACCAGGTGTCCGTCCTTGAGATTGGGGAATGTTCGGCCTGTGTTTTACTGTCTTCGCGGCATTTGGGTTGGTATTGTTACTTGCTTGTTTGGCTGTGCAGTCTGTGCGATGTTTGGTCTGTGGTAGAGTTCCTGCCCGCTCGGGTATTGTTACTTGCAGTCTGTGCGATTTTTCGTCTGCGGTGGAGTTCGTGCCTGCTGGGTGTGCCTTTGGTAAGTTCGGCTACTGTGTGGCCTGCATGCAAGAGTCGATGGTTAATTGAGCATTATAAGTTAATGGCATTCTGGTTGAATACTGAGGGTTTGTGTTCTGGTTAAATACTGAGGGTTTCTCTTACCTGCATGCAAGAGTCCATGGTTATTTGAGCATTATAAGTTAATGGCATTCTGGTTGAATACTGAGGGTTTGTCTTAGCTGTGGTCGGCATGCGCTGTGGTGATCTCATCGGCGGCCAGCTGTTCCTCCTCGAGATGCTGGAAAGTTCGGCTTGGGTTTTACTGTCTTCGCGGCCTTTGGGTTTTACTGTCTTCGCGGCCTTTGGGTTGGTATTGTTACTTGCTTGTTTAGCTCTGCAGTCTGTGCAATTTTTCGTCTGCGGTGGAGTTCCTGCCTGCTCGGGTATTGTTACTTGCTTGTTTAGCTCTGCAGTCTGTGCGATTTTTCGGCTGCGGTGGGGTTCCTGTCTACTTGGTGTGACTTTGGTAAGTTCGGCTACTGTATGGCATTCTAGTTAAATACTGAGGGTTTCTGTACCTGCATGCAAGAGTCGATTGCTATTTGGGTTTTACCCTGTTCGCGGCCTTTGGGTTATTATGATTACTTGGTTGTTTAGCTGTGCGGTCTATGCGATTTTTCCTTTCTATTTGTTCTATTGTCTACGGTGAAAACACAATGCGGTTGCTGCCTGCTGTGTTACTTGCATGCAAGAGTCCATGGTTATTTGAGCATTATAAGTTAATGGCATTCTGGTTGAATACTGGGGGTTTGTCTTAGCTGCATGGGTTTTATGCAAATTTGGGTAAATTTCTGCGGGAAGCTATGATTCTTAGTTGTATTGTTTAGAGGTTAAGTTCGGCTACTGCATTATAAGTTAATGGCATTTGGATTATTATTCTGAATACTGAGGGTTTGTCTTCTGGTTGAATACTGAGGTTTTCTCTTACGTGCATGCAAGAGTCCATGGTTATTTGAGCATTATAAGTTAATGGCATTCTGGTTGAATACTGAGTGTTTGTCTTAGCTGTGGTCGGCATGCGCTGTGGTGGTCTCATCGACAGCTAGCTGTTGCTCCTCGAAATGCTGGAAAGTTCGGCTTGGGTTTTAGTGTCTTCGCGGCCTTTGGGTTTTACTGTCTTCGCGGCCTTTGGATTGGTATTGTTAGTTGCTTGTTTAGCTCTGCAGTCTGTGCGATTTTTCGTCTGCGGTGGGGTTCCTGGCTGCTCGGGTATTGTTCCTTGCTTGTTTAGCTGTGCAGTCTGTGCGATTTTTCGTCTGCGGTGGGGTTCCTGCCTGCTGGGTGTGGCTTTGGTAAGTTCGGCTACTGTATGGCATTCTGGTTAAATACTGAGGATTTCTGTTACGTGCATGCAAGAGTTCATGGTTATTTGGGTTTTACCCTGTTCGCGGCCTTTGGGTTGTTATTGTTACTTGGTTCTTTAGCTCTGCGGTCTGTGCGATTCTTCCTTTCTATTTGTTGTATTGTCTGCGGTGAAAACACAATGCGGTTCCTGCCTGTTCTGAGGGTTGCTGTTACCTGCATGCAAGAGTCCATGGTTATTTGAGCATTATAAGTTAATGGCATTCTGGTTGAATACTGAGGACTTGTCTTAGGTGCATGGGTTTTATGGAAATTTCGGTAAATGTCTGCGTGAAGCTGTGATTCTTAGTTGTATTGTTTAGAGGTTAAGTTCGGCTACTGCATTATAAGTTAATGGCATTTGGATTATTATTGTTACTTGGTTGTTTAGCTCTACGGTCTCTGCGATTTTTCCTTTGTATTTGTTGTATTGTCTGCGGTGAAAACACAATGCGGTTCCTGCCTGCTCGGTTAACTCTATCGCAAACGTTTGGTTGCGGTTATGTTGTTCCAGGTGCGGCTTGTATCCCTCGACTGTGTGTTGTCGCTTTGGTAAGTTCGGCCACTGCATTATAAGTTAATGGCATTCTGGTTAAATACTGAGGGTTTCTGTTACTTGCATGCAAGATTCCATGGTTATTTGAGCATTATAAGTTAATGGCATTCTGGTTGAATACTGAGGGTTTGTCTTAGTTGCATGGGTTTTATGGAAATTTGGGTAAATGTCTGCGTGAAAATGTGATTCTTGGTCGTATTGTTTAGAGGTTAAGTTCGGCTACTGCATTATAAGTTAATGGCATTCTGGTTAAATATTGAGGGTTTCTGTTAGCTGCATGCAACAGTCCATGGTTATTTGAGCATTATAAGTTAATGGCATTCTGGTTGAATACTGAGGATTTTGTGTGTAGACTTCGTTAACCAATTTCGTCATTTGCACATTTTCTCATGGTATTGGCATAGGCTGGCTTGTGCCTCGGCTTCGTTGCAGGTACAATGTTATTCTACTAATTGCTTTTTGTCAATAAGTTAAACCTTAGATTAAAATGTCATGTTAGCTAGTTATAACCAGATTGGTTCTGATATGATGTTCAACTACCTTGTTCTCCTCAGAGAGAAAAAAATATTTTATTATGAAAACAAAATTACATTTATTATATATGTTTCTGCATTTCACAGATATCCTTAAGCATAGGAAGTGATAAAAGTATTGCTAGGAACATATCTTGTTTCATAAACAGTTTCCAAAAATGTCAATATGACAGCCCTATCATAGTCATTCTAACATATATCGGAGCTTTGAAGCGAGTTTTATCTCATAAGAAATTAGCTGCTAGATATGTCCATAAACAGTCCCATAAAAAAATATAGATATAGAGATATGCTTAAGCATAGGAAGTGATAAAAGTATGGCTGAGAAGATATGTTGCTTCATATCCAGTTTTCAAAAATGTCAATATGACAGCGCTGTCATGGTCATTCTGACATACATCACAGGTTTGAAACCAGTTTTGTCTCATAAAGAATTAGGTCCTAGATATGTTCATAAACAGTGCCATAAAAAATTATACATATAGATATTGACATTTAAAAGACATTCCATCAGCTCTCCTTCCACTCTCTGTTGAATGAGCCAAGCTCATGGTACCAAGTGTAATCTTGCTTTTGACAGTCCATCAGTTTCCATGTTCTTGTCTTTGTAAACATGTTCAAACATGATGTGTTAAATACTCTGTTTAAGCAAGTCGAATCTCCTGAAATATAGGTTGAAGTTTATAATTATCCAATCAATTTGTTCCATTCATCCAATTCACCACACTTTGTGAATCATCAAAGATCTGTAATTTTTGGGCATCTTCTTTCACATGCCACAATTTCCAACAGTCTTGGGACAATTTGCTTAGGCAGATTGTTGCTGTCTTTGCCAAAGCTGTCCTTTGAACATATTACATGTTCATAATTTATATGGATCATACCTGCAGTGTCCCATAATGATGGATCTTCTTGAGAAGTGTTATGGAAGTATGCTTATGCACTACTCGTATCTGGTCAGTTTCCAAAAATGTCAATATGACAGCCCTATCATAGTCATTCTAGCATATATCGGAGCTTTGAAGCGAGTTTTATCTAATAAGAAATTAGCTGCTAGATATGTCCATAAACAGTCCCATAAAAAAATATAGATATAGAGATATGCTTAAGCATAGGAAGTGATAAAAGTATGGCTGAGAAGATATGTTGCTTCATAACCAGTTTTCAAAAATGTCAATATGACAGCCCTGTCATGGTCATTCTGATAGGCTGATAACGAATAGCAGGAAACTTTTTACCTTGGAATATGTTAGAGTTGCAACCTAGCATAAATCAGAGACAATACTTTTTATATTTTGACAGTTGAATTGGTGCACCACTTATGTAAAACTCATAAATAGCCTCATGGTCAATTTATTTGACAAATGCAATTGACAATGATGTTAACTTTCAGAAATATTCTTAAAGTTCTGTTGCATTTGTTCATTTTGTCTTTCCATTGCTTCCTTTTGTTAACTTCATTTTGTGTTTCGATTGTTCCCTTTTGTTAACTTGCACAAATATTCTTAGAATTATGCTCCATTTTTTTCATTATGTCTTTGCATTGTTTGCATTTCCAATTTCTTTGTTATTTACAAATATGGCTTGCTGCTAGAAATTTGATATTTGTTTACCAAGATAATGCAATAGCGTATTTTTTTAATATACATACATTTTGTTCAAAACAGTCACGTTCAGTTTTTGCTAACTTCATTAATTTTTTTTGCAAAGCTGTACAAGACAATTGCAAAAGCCAACTCTGGTAAGAAATTGCAAATGATGGAACAAATAATAGATGTTGACAATTACAAATTCAGATTGCAATGCATTTTGCCTGAGAACATTGATATTGTATTAAAAAGAAATGGTCTTTTTAAACTAAATGCATTTTCATATACTATAGGAGATTGTCTATTTGACTCGTTCGAAATGCTTCTACATTTTCGTTATACTTCAAATGAATTGCGAAATGGGTTAATAGACCACTTTCTTTTTTGCTTAAAGAACAATGACGTTGAAGCAATACAGTCATATCAATATGAACTAGCACCTGAGTTCCTATACGAGTTACATGGTGTTAATGATATTGGTACATATCTTCATAAAATGCGTTATTCTGCATCTACAAATATAAAGGAGTCTGAATGAGGTTTATGGGGTGATACCTTTTGCATACGTTGGTTAGCTAAATGGCTAGATATATCAATTGCAGTTTGGTCATTGACAAGAAAAACGAGATATTTGCTCTTCAATCAACATGAAAATGCAATTCCATATTGCATTCTCTTTCATGATGCAAATCCCGTTAGTGGTCATTATGAACCATTGGTTTACCAAAAGTTTCCAATTTGCATTTGCAATCAGTCTAATATCTACCTATCACCTATTTGCAAAGATGTTGAAAGCAATTGGATGCACATTGCAAATAATATGCTTTTAAATGGACTAACAATTGCAAAGCAAGTGACATATAATTGTGGTGACAGTCTCTTTAATGCAATTTGCTATTTAGTAGCAACAGAATTCAATGCAGAGTCTTTGCGACTTTACATTGTGCAATCTTTTTGCAATGCAGTTATGCATAAGAATCAAGAGGCATTGCATTGTTTAGAGCAATACCTGGTAGTTGATGCGATACACTATACAATGAATAGCAATTGGCAACAATATCTGATAAATATGGCAATGCCATATGAAAAAGGACAAGTGGAAGGCGGACCATTTTGCCTGCAATGGATATCTGTCATATTCAAAGTCAATATCCAAGTATGGTCCTCTGTTACTAATAGCTTTGTCAACTACAGTTGCGCTTATTCAAGATGCAATGATATTGTTAACATCTTGTCATTCATGACAAATACATCGCATATTCACTATCATGCAATGATACAAGAATATGTTCACAATTCTCAACAGTTGTCCATGGAAGCAAATGATGTTTGTAATCAATTGCATCATGAGCATGTACTAGAAAAAGAGCAATGTATATCTCAAGTACATTTTAGCAATAATATTGCATTTGAGATAGCATGTCATTTAGAGCAAATGCAACCAACTAAGGATTGTAGGCTGAATTATCACAAGCTAAAGCAATTCATACGTGCAAAACGCAAATGCAATGACAAATGCAAAAAACCATTTTCTAATAAGAAGTCAAGAAAGAAAAATGCAATACAAATTTATATGGAAAAAGTCGAAGACACGCCTAGGAATATATGTGCAGTTTGCAACAAATTGCATTTTGCAAAAAATATTAGGTTCTTCACTACAGATTTGCAACAAAAGCATATGGATTTGACGTTGAACAATAGGACCTTTAGCAATGAAAACATATGTGTTTCTTGCAAGAAAGCACTCGAGAATGGAAAGCTACCACAATTTGCAGCACCCGAACAAATAAGACGTAACATTTCATTGCCAACTGTAAATATACTTTCAGACCTAGAAGAAAGACTTGTGTCATTGAGAATTGCATTTGCACAAATCAGACAATGGGGACATAGACGATCACAAATTGGCTTAACAGGATCAATTATCAATGTACAAGTTCATATGGACATTGTGCAAAAAGCATTGCCACAATATCTAAATGATACAATGACAATTGCAGTTGCATTGAAAAGAAGATTGCAATACAAAAATGCATACCAAACAGGTAAAGTACGTCCGATTATTGTCATGAAGGCATTGAACGAACTATGTTCTAGAAGTCTTTATAAAGCTAGCAACATTTGTATAAATGAGAATTGGGCCCATGTTTTACAAGAGGATAATGAATACATTGTACAAAATTCAAACAGTGACAATGAAAGTGATACAGATAGTGATGCAAATAATGAAACACCTACTGAAACATTGGTGCATGGATTAATAGAATCACAACGCATCTACGATCTGCAAGACAAGATTATTGAAGTGGCCCCTGCTGAAGGACAACGACCATTAGGCATCTTCAAGGACAAATATGCAGAAGAAATGAACTTTCCAACATTATTTTATGGCGATGCACGTGATCATGACATCACAAATAGGTTTAGTTACCAAAAAATTGTGCAATGGGAATTGTTACAAGCAAGTGGTGACTTCCAATATCATACAACAAATTTGTTTTTCAAGACAATGCGAATAATAATTGATAAAGTGCTTTCTTGCATATGGGTGCGAATAAGAAAGGGACAACTAAAAGGCAGGAAAATATTAGCAAAAGATGTCAAGTATCGAGAAAATTTGGAAAAGTTATTGAAGTCTGACATTGGATACATAGATTTCAAAAACATTCGCATATCTTCTGACCATTTGGAACAAATTAGGAAAAACATATTTGCAATGATACGACAACTAGGCCCTCCAACTTTCTTTGTGACATTCACAAGTGCAGAACATCGATGGAAACCATTAGTAGATACACTTGTCACATTGTTTAGAAATAAAGCAAATAAAAATGCTATTGATATATTAGAAGATGATGACATTGACTACCTTATAAGAAAATATCCAGTCACATGTAGCCAATACTATAGACATAGAATTAATGCTATAAAGCGATTGATATCTCAAGATACTACATTCTTTGGAAAAATATCTGATTACTATTTTGTAACAGAATTCCAAAATAGAGGAACTGAACATGAACATGGACTGTTATGGATAGAGAATGCTCCAATATATGGAAAAGAAAGCAACTCAGAAATTGAGAAGTTTGTTGACAATTACATCACTTGTAATACAGATCATTTGGAGCCAGATGTTGCTAAATTGCATAAACATCACCATACAAAAAGTTGTAAGAAGCGAAAAAATTCAAATTGCAGATACAACTTCCCCATGCCACCAATGAAATCAACAATGATCATTGAACCAACCAATGCAGAAAATACAAAAATTGTAGAGAAATCAATATCGTTTTTTGCATTCTTGGAGCAAACAAACTACAATGATTCAACAACACATGACGATTTCCTCCTAGAAATAGGGCTGCTACAAAATGAGTACATAGAACTATTGCAACATACAGTAAAGCAACCAACAATTTTCTTGAAACGAAAACCTTCTCACATTTGGAATAACAGTTTTGCAAACAGTATCCCTGCTTTATGGAATGCAAATACAGATGCACAATTTGTGCTAAATGCATATGCTGCAGCATCATATTGTAGTTCATATATGACCAAAATTGACAAGTCTATGACAAATGCATTTAGAAGAATACGGAAAGAGCATCAAAAAGATGAAATTGATGCTATGCAAATGATTCGTAAACTTGGAAATACATTACTCAATCTACAACAAATGTCAGCTCAACAAGCAGTGCATATAGCACTTTCATTGCCATTGAATTCTAGTTCAAGGGAATGTATATTTGTGAACACGTCTCCAGTTGATGAACGCACGTTTATGCTTAAACCGCCTATTCTTTTGAAACAAGAACCTGATGATTCAGAAGATGTTATGTGCCATTCCATTGTTGACTACTACATTGGACGACCAAGTTCCATTAGCAAAATCTGCCTTGCAGAATTTGTATCAAATTACATGAAAAATGGCAAACCCATATCTAAAAGGAAAAAACCAAATGTTATACGATTTGTCAAATATAACAAACACAATGATATTGAAAACTTTTGTCGAGAGAAATTATTGTTATATATGCCATTTGAAAATTGTGAAGATACATTGAAACAAGAATTGCCTACATGGCTCTCTGCATATACATTACATGAAAAAACAATTCAAGTTAATGAAGCCAAATTTACATATAACATCAATCCAACATGGGGTGATTTAGAGACTGCAACAAATGAGCAAATTAGTTCTTTGAATACTAACGAAATGAATATGCAAAATCAAGAGAACAATTCCCATTATGAGGAATATGATTTGCAATCGGACTTGCAATTTCCAAAACAATTTGAAATGAAGAAAAAAATCAATCTTGGATTTCAAATTACTGCCCATCCATTTTTAATGGAGAACAATGAATATTACAAACTTAGAAGAATCTTGAACAAAGAACAACAAGCAATTGTAAAAGACATTGCAATTAAAAAAAAAAAAACCCCAAGGAACCAATTTACCTTTTTATTACAGGTGGAGCAGGTGTAGGTAAAACGCTCACAGCAAAAGCAATTTTCCAAATGCTTATACGAATTTATGATTCACAAAACACAACTGATCCTATGAAACCAAAAGGTCTAATATTAGCATACACAGGAAAAGCTGCATATAATGCAGGTGGAACAACAATCCATTCTGCATTGCTAATGCCTTTTAACAAGTCTCAACTGTTCTCGCTGAGCAAAGAAGTATTGGACAACTTATCAAAGCTATATCAAGAATTGCAAGTAGCTTTCATAGATGAGATCTCGATGATTGGAAGTCGGTTCTTATATTCTATTGACAATAGACTCAGAAACATAAAACATGTCCAAACAAAATACTTTGGGAACATTGACATCATATTTTGTGGTGATTTCTATCAAGCGCAACCTATTCAAGACTCTCTTATTTTTGAACAACCAACAATCAACAATCAAACAATAACACATGATTTCTGGAAGGATAATGTCAAGTGCTTCCAATTGCATATGACAATGCGACAAACAAATAAGAGATTCATATCAGTGTTAAATAGAATGCGAACAAATTGTCAAACATCTGACGATATAACATACATGAATACAAGTTGCATGCGCCCTGTACCAAATGATCCAACATTTCCCTACTTATTTTACAAAAACAAAGATGTTGCAATGCATAACAAGAAAATGTTGATGCTAATGCCTGGCAAAGAAATTTTGATTGATGCAATTGACGAAAATCAGGAGAATAACGACAATTTCGCAGCTCATCAACATACGGCTATTTTGCCTCCACAGCTTTTGATAAAGTTGAACATGTTAGTTGAAATGTATGCTTGCAATTATGATGCAGCAGATGGGCTAGTGAATGGTGCAGATGGAATAGTTAAAGCATATACCCATACAAATAAGGTCGATGTTCTGTGGATTAAGTTCCATGACCCTAATATTGGTCATCGACAATCTAGAAAACTAGGTCATTTGTACACTTCAGAGATAGCACATGATTGGACACCAATATTGCGAATATCAAAACCAATGCCTATGACATCAAAGATGGCACCATTGAAAATACGAAAACAATTTCCAATTCAACTTGCATGTGCAAGCACAATACATAGATCACAAGGCTTAACCTTGGATAGGCTTGCATTCGACCCTACTGGAGTACAAGTGCATGGCCTAGTATACACAACACTATCACGTGTCAGAAACATAGAATCATTGTATTTGCTTAATCCTCTTAAACATAGCAACTTCAAGGTCAAGCAAAAAGTAAATTCTGAAATGCAACGTTTGCAAACCACTGCAAAATGGCAACTAGAATATGACTGTTCATCAATACAATCATTGCGATCCATCTTTATTCTTTCATTGAACACTCGCAATCTTCATGCGCATCTTACTGACATATGCAATGACTATGACACAATGCAATCTGATATCTTGTGCTTACAAGAAACACATATGTTGCTGTCTATGCAAAATGAATACTTCAAAAATTTCAATTGCATCTCAAGTTGCATTAAGCATGGAGTAATGATATTGATAAAGAAAAATATCATTATCCTTGAACATACCCATTTTGAAGACTGCTTTGTAGAAGCATTGTTTGCAAAAATAAAAGTTCACACATTGCAAATTGCAATACTCAATATATATGCATCGCCACATGCAAACCTAAACAATATCCTCAACGTCATTGCAAAAGCCTTATACCAGTTAGATCTGAACAATATCACAGTTATACTAGGGGACTTCAATATTGATATGGTGCATTGCAATCAAAAAACAAAGCAACTAGAAACCTACATGCAAAACTACAATCTTCATTTCCTAGTTGACAAAACTAATAGCATGCACAAATCATTGATTGACCATGTTTGGGCAAATCTAGGCAATATAAAGTATAGAATTTTCGTATTGGATGCATATTGGTCTGACCATGATATAATATCTCTTGTCCTTGACCTATGATATACACATGAAACAGTTTACAAAATTCCAAATTTTGACATTTTTGCAATACCTCATTGGTTTTACCATATCTATTTTACTAAAGCAAACTACAATATCTTTTTGTGGTAAACGAAGTGATAACAACATACATACTATGCATTCTATTCTACATTTACATATATGGCATTCTGTATTGATCAATGCAACTTGTTCCAAAGACAGCCTTTTCAATTAACCAACACAACTATCCTACCATAAATTTGCAGATATGACCTCATCTATTTATGCATGCAGATTCTGCTAGTAAAACCCTTTTCAATTGAACAGAACGACCAAGAAAAAAGAACAACAACATGCAACATAAACAAACAGAGTATATTCTTTTTGCCTTTCCTCTTCTATGGATCTTGTCTTTTTGTTCAAGTTTACTTTTATATGTTCTTTTGACTTGTACTAAATATGTCTTGCTATTCTATAACATAGCATAAATCTTGAAAAAGGAAATGAAACAATTGAAGAAATAGAATGCATAAGCCAATTAGAAAGCGCAAACCAACCACTTGTTTTCCAAAGGTATGTCTATGAGAACCACACAAAAATGGTAATCTGTATTTAGAATATTAATGTCTACTATATATGCATTCTATTTTTATTTTTACATATGTATGGTTCTATGGTTTTAATGTTCTTGTTCAGTTTTTACTTCTAGTTTGCACTAAATATATGTTACTATTCTATAACATAGCCTAAATCTTCAGAGACGAAACGAAACAATTGAAGAAATAGAATGCATAACGCAATTAGAAAGGGCAAGCCAACCACTTGTTTTGCAAAGGTATGTCTATGACAACTATACAAATATGCCAATTTGTATTTACAATGTTAATGTTTAGTATATATCCATTCTATCTTTACATATGTATGGTTCTATGCTTTTAATGTTCCTTGTTAACTGTTTACTTCTATATGCTCTTTGAAATTGAACTAAATATATGTTCCTATTCTATAACATAGCATAAATGCTGAAAAAGGAAAACAAACAACTGAAGAAATAGACCACATAAGTCAATTAGGAAAGACAAACCAACCACTTGCTTTGAAAAGGTATGTATGACAACTATACAAATATGCTATTTTCTATTTAAAATATTAATGTTTACTATATATATCTCCTCTTTTTACATATCTATATTTAAATGTATATATGTCAGATTAGTGTTTACTATATATATCTTCTCTTTTTACATATCTATATTTAAATGTATATAAATTAGAAAATCTTGGACAAGTGAAGAAAGCACTAGTAGTAAGTCCCCCCAAACAATGCAGCAAGAAGACATGTACAGGTTACATATCACAATTTCTTTATTGATTGCTTATCACAAAATACATGTGATAATATCCACACCATATTGAACCATGTGTTTGCTTCTGTTAGTCCAACTCAAACAATCGGAGCCAAACTTCATTCAACAAACGTGCAAAATGATACATCAAAAAGGTATGCATATGAAACACAACACTCTAATCTATTTCTAGTTATTCAGTCTTTAGGAGAAACATAGTATTCTACAAATGTTTATAGCAATTTCTAACTAGGCAATTTTAATAGGCAAAAATAGATACTGCCAATTAAAGTATCAATTGAAGATCTCAATAGTCGTAAAACTGGGCAGCTATTTGTTGGAGACATAATGGTTGTCTATAGTGCATTCCTTGATAAAGCAAACAAATCACGTCAAGTATTGCGAGCTGATTTGACAGATGATCAAGGAATGATGACTATAACGTTGAGTGTACCTGCACATTTGGTGGAGCGACATGAACAGAAAATTTTGCAAGGCAACAACATCTCAATTACAAACTTCAGGATATTGCCTAAAAGTGTTTATGATCGCGGTGACTGTGACAAAATAATATTGCTTAATGAATCAAGTATCATAGAAACTGTACCTGAAGTTTGCAAAGAATATCACTTCATTCCCAATACGACCATTAGGCAATTTGCAAACAAAAAAGAAATGTACCCAATTGGCACAATCGCTGCTGTCGTTACACTTGCCAAACGAGTTGGATTGCATTACATACTCCATATCAAAGACGGAGATTCTGAAAACGACAATGCAACTGTATGTATTCAGATGTTACTTATTCCTAATTGTCAGTAAATAACATGCATCACTTCAATAGATAGTTGTTCTAATTTGTCCATAGTTTTTGTAATTTGTCTTCTGCAATTGCAATCTTTCAATGCATATGAACAATGTAGTTGCATATTACTTTTTGTATTTTTCAATACATAGCAATTTCTGTTCTGCAGTTGCAACTCTTTGACACATATGAACAATTTTTCGTTTCAATGGAAAAACAATTGCAAAAAGGACACTTTCCGCTCATTCTTTTCAAAAATTTAACAAAAAAGGTAAACACAACAGAAACAATATTCAGAGCATCGAAGTCAACGTTCATGACTGAACTGAACACAGATGCACTCAACAATCTCACAAAACTAACTACATCTACCTATGCTGTAAGTATAGCAATAATAATGTTTTTGCTGCATTTGCATTTGGCATGTAATAATGTAAATTAACGTTTGAATGTTTTATAAACAGGTCGAAGGTATTCTGACCACAACAAATCCATATTCAACTCCTTTCGAACCTGTTTGTGGAATTTGTAACTGCCCAGTGAATTCATCCATAGCAATAGCCAATGCAACAATTTTCTGTTCACAATGCAATGATAATTGCCCTTTCCTCTACAAGCATTGTATAAATGCTGTAATAGAATCCATTACAAATAACTTTGTCCAGTGCATTATCAGGGAGCCCTTATTACATGACTTACTTCCTGATTTAAAATCAATGTCATATGAGACATATTTGCAACAGAAAGCTACCACTGTTTACATCTTACGTGACTTCAAAATTCAGAGCAAGTTCACACTCAATGAAGATAGTGAACTATTACATGTCAACTAACAAATGGAAGGTATATCAACATATGCCTTAACATGTTTTCTCTCAAATATGTCCTCTCTTCAATTTACAGTGTTATCATTTTGTTCTAACTAACCGTTTGATATACAGATTACAAAATCCAGGAGCATGGCAGCCTTCAGATCCATAACAAATGCAAAAGTAATATGGACATGTTTCTTCATATTATGCTCTCACGATAATACAAGTATTTGACTTGCAATTTTGAGTCATTTACAAAGATTATGTAACGCAACAGTTGATGAAAAAAGGCTACAAAGTCTTTATCCATATGTGTTTGTAATGTTTCTGTTTCTGTTCTCTATCTCAAAAAAGGCTACAAAGTCTTTATCCATATGTGTTTGTAATGTTTCTGTTTCTGTTCTCTATCTCAAATGGAACGCATTCTGCATCATGCTTCAAGCTTGACAACGAGAGATTGTCTTGTCAGCTTTTGTATGTATATTTTTGTCGCATCTTAAAAACTACCATGTTTGGTTTAAACTATATCATTGAATACAGCAAATGCAACATCAGATCAGCAATAATTTTGTATCTACAGCTGCTGACTGCAAACACCAAAGATTCCATAGATTGATTAAATGACAAATTGTATATTGAATCGGCTAGTCATTTCTGTCTGCTCCTATGTTATGGCTGAATGCTATGTTAGTTTTTGTTTGTTGCATAGTGTAGCTAACGATTCAGGAAACAGGCCTAGAAAGTCTTTATACATGTCTATTTGTATTGTTTCTATTTCTGTCTTGTATTTGAGATCGAACACATTCTACAACATGCTTGAAGCTAGACTTTATAAATAGCATCAAACTATATGCACTTTAAAATGAATATATGTTGTTTGAAAATGCAATTATGACATAATGCATTTGGTATTATTACTCCTTCCCTGGGACTATATGCAATCGATCAATTGCTAACCGTTGCTTGATCTGCATGATTTTTCATTATAATAGCATTATAACCTTAAGCCAAATGAAAGTTTTGGGCTCGAAAGGTTTTGTTTTATATTACCTATGTTTCTGTTTACTGTTAGCTCTACAATTTGCTTAAATTTTTTCCATGTTCCTAAACACATCTGATTCAAAGTCAAACGTAGAGTTATATTTTCGAAACAAATGCTACAGGGTAACTGCTTTGCATAAAATCTGGTAACATTACGAGGAAAGAATTTATCCCACAGACCATCTGAATATGCCATATATCTGGAGACTGCTGACATGATTTGCAGTTTACAATCTGAACAATGCTCACATGGTTTCCAATCTACAACGCACAAAGGACACAATGGCTAATATACATTTCTGGTAGCTTCCACTCATTCCATTGGTATTCTTGCTCGGACTCAATGCTGAATTTCAAATGAGTAAGTTTATCTGAACCCATTTCATTTTTTACATCATTTGAAGTCCAAACCTTATTTCAGAAGTTTATGGCTTTGTAGGTTCATGGTTTTGATCTCTCCTTGTGCAATGCCATGTTTAACTAGTTAGCATGAATATGAAATTTGTGTTTGTTGTTGGTGGGGTTCCTGTTCTGCTTGTTTAGCTTGACATTATTTTGAAATTTTGTTGTCTGATTAGCAGCACTGTTGCAATGACTTCTGAAATGAAGCACAGAACAACTGCCAATATTAGAATATTACCAAGAAAACGCCTTGCTCACTGTGCTTTCGAAACTAATCAGTTGGTTCAGGTATATACAATACTAACTTTGTAATAAATTGTTTTTGCAAATTAAAACAGATCTCGTCAAGATTGGAAAACTGGAACAAGCCATGTTAGAGATCTGTTTTACTCTTATACAGCCATAAGTATTGCAGAAGAAGCCTTAGTTCAGATAACTCCTTAACATGTTTTCTCTCAAATATGTCCTCTGTTCAATTTACAATGTTACCATTTTATTCTAACCAACTGTTTCTTCTACAGATTACAAAATGCAGGAACATGCTGGCCTTGAAATTGTGTTGTTCCCTCCTCACATAAGGCAAGTACAATCTGCAACTATTTGATGGTTCTTTCTGTTTGCAACTATTTCAGGTTTTTTTGCAAATACCATATCCAGACATCTTTGTTTTATTTATGGATCAAGATATTATTAGATGCAAAATTAAGTTGAGATGTTTTAGGTTACACTTCCATGTTATTTCAGTCTTGCATAATTTGACTACTGTTTTGACTCAACTAGTTTATATGCATCAGCAAGTGCAGTTGATGATATCAAGTGCAACTCGTGACAGAGCATGATGATGATGTCACTCGTGAAAGGTACACAACATTTGCAAAATTTTGTCAATTGTTGCTATCATAATGGTTTTGCCGATCACTATTTCTGTACTAATGTCCTTGGCATTGTATATCACCTTTGGCAGTGTGACAGCAGCTGGTCAGCTTATCACAAAAACTACAGTTGAAGTTGTAACATCTGAATGCACAGTTGCAGCCATTCTAGGAAAGTCTAGAAATGATCTTGTTAAAATTCAGCAGTTAAGCTAGTATAAAGAAGCATAAATTTCTGCAAATTCCTTGGCATCCCCTTCAACTGAAATTTTTGAAACATGCAAACTTGGAATGAAGTGCTGTCATTGCTGACAAAATGAGATTGTATTGACAGAATGACAAAATGTTACAGCACAAATCCTATGTTCTTAAATGATCATCTTGTATCTGAACATTCATCTAGTCAAATGTTGTATTAATTATTAGTTGATAAAAATTGGCATTGGCAATTTTTATTTTGCCTCTATGGCTCTTGACTCATTATGCTAATGTTTAATGCATTAATTATTAGTTGATAAAAATTGGCATTGGCAGTTTTTATTTTGTCTCTATGGCTCTTGATTCAGTATGCTAATGTTTAATAAATTGGCATCTTTATCTGTTATATATTTGATTTTATGTAGAAAACCAATGTTATAATTCAATTTGAACAAGTTCCATAAATATAAATTACTATCTGCTATATTTAGTTACTTGAAATCATTTATCTAATATTTGGGTTTGTTTGTTTCTAATATTTGATAGCCATGTTGCTCATGCTTTACCATCATTCACCATTTTCTATCTACTATATTTAGTTACTTGAACTCATTTCTTTAATAGTTGGGTTTGTTTATTTTTAATATTTGTTAACTACATTGGGCATGCTTCAGCATCATTCACCATTTTAATGATGATTCACCATTTTGACCATGGATTAGCGACATGGCCATGCATTAGCATCACAACCATGTTAATTATGATAAACACTTTTTACTATTATTAATCATGATAAACATGCCAATTATAATTAAATTTCAATATCTCTGATCCAATATAAAAATATTGTTATTATTTATTTTTATTTAATTATAATATCACACTCTATCTTTAATGTTTAAATAAATAATGCATTTTATAATTTAAATTAGCCATATAATATTAAATACTGCTTATCCATTCATATTTAATTATAACTATTAAACTATTTATAGTTTTAACTAACTATAAATTTCCTATAATATTTTTATTATTCAGTATTCATAATGCAAAGATTACACTTCCAATCACAAAGAAATAAAATTCCTTGAATAAAAAGATTCCCACATTGAAATGAACTTTTATCTATTTTTTAAAACACTATTAATTGAATATGACTTTCATAATTTATAACATGTAATATCATTTCTCCCAGTTGTGTTAACCTGCAATAATTAGCTTATGCCAAGGTAAGCCTTTCTTGTCACCACGTATAAAGTTTAATAACATAATAACTTTTAAAAAATCAAGCTGCCAAAACATTATTTCTAACTAAAAAATAGAGTAATTTGAAGTGGTATAGTCAATCTCCATTCTTTTATTATTTTCAATTATCCCAATTTTCGTCATTCTATATGTCATCATACCTCCTATGCTTATGCTATGCCAAATAAATGAATTATATTAAACTATACCCCCTTATTAAGATAATCACAAAATAGAAAAACAACTATGTTTAATGGCATCTGTTTATCTGTGATGTAAGTCCTTTCATTATACTTCGAAAAAATTTCAATAAAAAACTAACTTACTTAAATGAAACACAGATATTGCAGAAAGCAAGAGTACACAACACCAAAAGATAATGAATTTTTTCTTGCAGATCATGATCAATTTACATTTCAACTCGTAGAGTTTGAATGTTTTTTTAATTTTAATCTGTTTATTTTAGTTTTTAATTTATAAAATAAACTTATCAAAATTACTTTGCTATTGTACTTAGATCCTATATTTACTAACCCAAAACTATAAAAAAAACCAAATGTCATGTCCTTTTGCATCACAACAAATTATTAATTAAATGCAACAAATTACTAATTAGAAATTAGATACAGGGTTTATTTTCTTTGCTAATTAGTAATTGGAGAAATTTAAAATTCACACTAAAGTTATGATAAACAATATTTTTAAATAAATATATCTTTTGTTCTTTTGACCATGGAATAATTCCCCAATCATTGACATTAACCTGAATGGTATCACTTATGTCCAAACATGTTACTAGATATCTAATCTTTCAATCATGGGTCCAAGACCCCATAATTTTTAAATGCTTAAGTTCTTCTTTGACTTCCGACAATCATTTATCTAAATATTGAACACTCTCCACCACGGATTTAATTAACAAATTTATATTCATAATAATGTTTATTTGCTCATTATCATTTTATGAATATTTCCATAATATTCAAATGTAAAAAAATAACAAAATTCTATCTTTTGTGCACCATGAATTCATTATTATGCATTTAAATATATTTTATACCCCATGCTTATTAAAATACATAACTTACTTTAACACTCTTTAATTCTTCATACATTATAATGCATTATTATTACCTTTTATAGTTTTTTCCCGTCAAAGTTTCCATGATTCACTCTTAAATTTTATTACATTTTAATTATTAATCTAAACATTTTCTAAATCATGACACATTGGAATATTACATCTAAAACTAATCTTACATTTATCACAATTCTTACTTAACAAACGCAAAGTTCATTATATTTCACTCTTTGCATAAAGTCAAAAAGTCCATACAACAATTCGCTATTCAATTCACTAAATCTTAATACAAGTAAACATGCCTAAACCACACTAGTAATGCAAACCAGCTCTGACGATAATGCAAATTAAACACAAATTAAGTCTCAACCGGCAGGGACTAGCGCCACAACAGTGGCTCCTTGTTATTTTCTAAATATGGTCTGCACGTAGCTATATGCCATGGCTTTGTAAATACCATGCATTAAAATATTATGGATTCGTCATTCATAATTTAATAACATATAAATTAATAATATATAAATTTTATTAATTAAAAGTCATAACGCAAACTTCATTTCTCACTGCACTTTATAATACTACCGACAACATAACAAGCTTGACTTACTTTCCCTTTAATTAAGTTAGTCACGTATCATGCCGTTCCAAGGTATATTAATCGAATATGATAGCTTGCTTTGTTTTGAAACTACTATTAACTTAGATTGTTTGTTTGATTTTGTCAACTCTGAGCATTTCATGCATTTTCCAAAGAATGGGAACTTTAATTTAAGACGATGAAGACCCGAAATCTTGGAATGTTCAGATCTTCTAGTCCAAAGATGATGCTTCCATCTTCCGGTCCATAGATGATGCTTCCGCCGTGGGCCTAAAAGTCTGGTATAGGACTCTTATCCAAATTATGTATATTGATAGAGATTTTAGCTTATTCACTAAAACAAATAGAGTTGTATCAAATAATTTTCATATTTGTACAAGTTTATTGAGAAACCACTTTATTTTGGAAAGGAAACAGATACCTAGTAGAATAAATCTATTGTTTCAGTTTATGTTTGGAATCTATTATTTAGTTAAGATTATTTCTACCTTAGGAGATTATTGTATCACCTCACTCTAAGAAACCTAAGCAGAAATCCCAGAAAATGCACAAAAATGTCCAGAAACAAAAAATGCACAAAAACATTCAGAAATTTATGGAGAAACACTAAAAATTTTACTAAAAAAAATGTATAGTTGCATTGAATAATAAAGCTCAGAAATTTAGGGATGGTCATGAATATTAAAGCATAAGCTTACCCACATGTTTTTCTCCTTTTTGATGCAGTTGGAAGAATAGAAATAACATGCTTTAGACCTAAACTTTGCCTATGCTTGGAATACTAGGGTTTAGACCCGAACTTTGTCTGCTGCTTTCAATAGTAGGCTTTAGACGTGAACTTTGCCTGGTGCTTAGACTTTGGCTTGCCATAGAGAGTCATGAAATCAGGAGATCAAAAAACAAACAAAATCAAAATCAAATCAACGTTTTATCAGCTTTTTGTGCTACTACTCTGCTAGTGAAACTTACTACTTTGATTGCAGGGGCAACGGTGAAACACGAAGCATCAATAGATTGTGTAGCTTATCTTGATGAACTCACTTTGATGTAGCAGCCGAAAAAAAATAGAGGTAAGAGTTGATGAACTTACTTTGATGTAAGAGTCGATAATAGAAAAGTCACCAGTAAGTAGACTTGCTCAGATCTAGTTAAAGAACTAGCACCAGTAGACCACCCGTTTGAAGATCAATGTGTTTTCAAGGGGATGAAGAGGGGCATGAGGACTAAACACATTGTTGTGAATGAAGACGAGGCATGAAGACGAATGAAGATGAGGCAGGGTGACTGAACACGTTGTTGTGAAGTGATAAATGGCGAGAAGAAGCCGACTGAGAGCACAGACACCTAGACACTTGGACTACATGCAATCTATGTGTGTCTCTTACCATATACAGCCATACCTTGAACTAGTTATCCAAAGTTTTACGAAAAGCATAGAGTCGAGCCTGCCAAACTGTTTATCCTAAGTTTTAAGAAAAGTACATAGTCGAGCCCCAAACTCTTTATCCTAAGTTTTGAGAAAAGTATACAGTCAAGCCGGCAATAAGAGGTCGAAACAAAAACATTGGATAAAAGTTTGTTGAGCAGAATATTTTATTTAAAACATTGGTTTAAACCTGAAATGTACGGGAATATATTATTTGGTCAAAGTGATTTAATAGCTCGTCAACGATCGAGCGAATGCAATAGTCCCTGCTATGTCGGAGGCAGGGACTAATAATAACAATAAGAAGTGGCATTCCATATTTCTTAATGGATGGACAAACGATAAAAGTGAAAGTTGTGGTCCATCGCACAACCTCCCCGCGTCCGCCTAGCCCCCAAAAGGTTGTAGAGTGATTTTGGGAATCGGCCTGCGGCTTATTGGTCGCTCGCTGGGGCCCGAGTGGGGAGGGAGGGGAGAAGAGGGGGGTGAGAGAGAAGAGGGTTTTTTTTTTTAATTGTTTTTTATTATTGTTTTTATTGATTTATTTTAATTATTATTATTATTATTATTATTTAATTTAAGTTTATTTTTTATTTTTCAATTTAATTTTAAATTTAAATATTTTTTTTTGGTTTTTTTTTTTTATAATTTAAATTTTATAATATAATTGATTTTTCATTTTATTCTTTAATTTAATTTAAGAAAATTGAAATTGAAATTGAAATTTATTTTTTTAATTGTTTTGAATTTGTTTCATTTTTATTTTGAATTTTAATTTTACATTTTGGTAATTATTTAACAATTTTTTTTAAATGATGATTTTATTTTTTATTTTTAACTTAAAAATGATATTTTTTTTAATGAAATTTAATTTATTTTTTGTCATGAATCGCCCCTTTGTCACCCTTGGCCAGTTGGGCCTCAGAGTGGTCGGAGATTTTTTTTTTTTTTTTTTGTTAACATAGTATGGTTAATTTTTTTTACATTTTATAGTTTTTTTTTTTTTTTTTTTAATGTCATTACTATATATTTTTTTATATTTGATTTTCATATCATGTTTTTTTTGTATGTTTTATTACTTGTTATTATTTTTTAATGTTTTTTTCAATATTTGCTTTTTTTTTTTTTGTATTTTTCATATTCATATATATATATATATATATATATTTTGTGTAGGGTTCGTGTCGATGCTTGTCTAGCAACCAGATCCCATTATGTGCAATTTGATAATTGATTTTAAATTTTTCATTACAATGAATCAAGTTTGCCCCATAATGTGTTAATTTCATGGTTGGTCTTTAAGTTTTCATTACAATGGGTTGAGCTCACCTACACTGCGTGTCAATTTGATAGTTGATTTTTAATTTTTTTTGCAATGTATCAAGTTGTCTTAGGCTAAGATTTCAAAATCGTTATATATTTAGCATTTAAAAAAAATTACTCTTGGTATAATAACTCTTTCATTCACGTGTTCATTTTTAAAGTTTTTTAGTCATAAAATTTTTCCATAATGTCATGCTTGAAATATTTTGAAAATTTAAGATTGTTTTGTAGTCATAATCTTTGGTTTTAATTCCATGGTTGAAAAATTGTCAATATTTTAATGTTTTTCTAAGTCGTGATATTTTATCTTTAATGTTATGGTTGAAAATAGTTATAAATATTTTTTCTTAGCACCATGCTTGAAAATTGTTAGAATTTTAAGGGTTTTCAAAGAAGTGATATTTTAAATTTAATGTCATGCTTAAAAATCGTTGGAATTTTAAGGCTTTTCAAAGACGTGATATTTTATCGTTAATGTCATGCTTGAAAATCATTGGAAATTTAAAAAATTTCAGAGTCACGATATTTTATTTTTAACATCATTATTAAAAAATGTTGAAAATGTACCCTGAAAAAAAAAAGACGTTATTCCGACATCAACACTTTTCGATTTCAAGGTGTTTTTTGCACCAAACAAAATGGCTTTTATTTTTTTACTGTTATTTTTAAAAAATATTGAAAATTTACTCTGAAAAAAATGCTGATGCAGAATCAACACTTTTAATTTTTGGGTTGTTTTTTCACGTTTTTTTTGTATTTTTGGGCTCGAGTACTCATTTTGAGATAATAGTTCCTGTTTGATCAGTAACTATGTTTTATCACCATTGTAGTCACACTTGACCTCTCATCATTTGCATCACTTTTTCCTTCATTTGGCAACCTTACCTTTCCTAGAGATATTGTTGTGATGACTAGATTTAACTTCCTAGCCTCTTTGCTTCACTTTGCTTAAGGTGGTTCCACCAGATTGTATCTAGATGCCTACCTATTTATATCACATGTTTCTCTTGAACAAGCTTCCTTGGTTTCATGTTCATGCACATTAAAAAATGAAAGATGACGAGTTCACTATTTTCCATTTCTCATACTCATAAAACTATAAGAAGGATACCAATGATACTTTTCACTTTTTTTTTCAATCTAATTAAAACCTCATGAAAAGACACCCTATCGAGTATACATATACCTCTTTTTCAAGCTCATTAAAGCTTAATGAAAAAGACACTATCAAGCTTGCTTGTAGTCTCTTTCATGCTTGTTAATCTATAAAGGATATGCTTAAAAAGGGGGGGTAATCTTTGGAGTTTCTATCAATAATTGGCAGTTGTCAATTACATTTCTCTTGGGCATGAAATCTATTTATGTCATTGACCTATGTTTATGTTATATATTTCTTAGGAGCCGTATAATTCAGATGAATCCTATAATATTTCAACCAATTACTCTTCCAGACATTATGAAGCATGCTCCAATGCCTCATGTGTTGTTGCATGATATCACACAATGCTCATAAATCAATGTTGCCAAGTCACTCTTGTGCATTGCCATCTATGTTCAAGGAAAGTCTAAGCCTTATTTTACCATTTATAGTTTTTTCAACCTTCTATGTCGGCTAATGAGCCCCAATATTGCAACAAAAATTATGCAACTCCCAAGGCTACCAACTTAAATTATCAACCCAGGGTTTGTACAAACTTAAGAGGGGCCTGAATTTTATGTGCAACAAATATATTCCTTTTCCTAGTCTGACTCCCTTTGATTCAAGTGAAACAAGGAAATGAAACAACTTCATATGAGAAAAGATCTAGGTAAGCCGCCAATCCTATGTTACAAAAAGGTAAATAATGATAAGCAAATCTATTCTAATTTTGTTGGAAAGTAAATCTAGACTAATTGCAGAAATCAACATTCAAGAAGCAAGAAATGTAAGAGTTAAATGACAATATAACCAAGCCTCATCTCAACCAAAGTGGTCTTAGGGCATTCATAGGCTATAAATATACTTCTACCATGAATTTGGAGTGAATTCGAGCAAGGAAGATATCAAAAAAAACTACTACTGGATGCTACAAGATTGTTACATGATGTTGTTTCTCGATTTAACTTGCCAAATGCCAAAGAAAATCAAATTCAAATGAGATGGGGTAGATTGTTTTATTAATTAGGATGTACTAGGACTCTAATCCCAGTGGAATCACTAAAAAATACCCTTGTAAATATGTGTTAAAAATTAGTAGAAAATTACTACTCTAAAAACTAGAAATTCGAGAATGAGTGAGCTAGTTAACCTACCAAATTCCTAACAAGATCAAGTGAAAATTATATGGCGTCAATTTTTTTATTTACAATAATTTTATTAGGAATCAATCCAAGTGGAATTGACTTGAAATAGATTCGTTAACTCATCCAAATGGATCCTAAAACACTCTCTAAGTCTTCAAAATCTCTTAAAAACGCCTGAAAGATCAAAACCATCACATAAGGGGAACCTTCCAAAATGGGGAAAAACACTGTCGGGAGGCAAAAACACAAGAAAATAGTGAAAAAAACAGAGTATCGGAGGTCAGAACAGTGAATGCACAGTAGCCGTCAGATCTGGTTGATCAACGGTCCAGATCTGATCAGCAAATCGCAATCGGCACAGACAGACGGAGGATATCGGCGCATACCATATATGTGTTGCGATAGAAATCGGCAGAGTCAACGAGGACCGTCGACCAAGCGTGTAGATTGACGGCCTACGTTGCATCGCAACATCGTAATCGACAACCACAATGAAGCGCTTACAATGACCCAGGGTTATCGTGATATGCGAATTCGATCAATCGCATCGGAGCAACACCATGGAGCGGGACTTATACATATACATATCTGCGATGCGACTAGCCAGACCCGATAACAAATATAAACGCTATCTCACAATATTTGAGATCTGTCAAACACCATTTTTAATGTATTTTCACAGTTTCGTTTATTAAACGAAATGCGAAGGATAAAGCGCCGATGCGATAAACTGGACCCGAAAGGGTTCGTGAATGGAAAAATATATTGTTTCAAGTCCGGGGGGAGCCATTTTTATGTTGTTTTCACAGTTTTAACGTATTTTTAAAAATACAAAGGAACAAGGCCGAAGTGACTTGCGATAGCAATTGGGGATGGACCCGATAGGAAAATAGACCGGATTTAAGGACTTTTGAAGTCCGAAATGAACAGTGTTTTGGCAGAATTTCATAGTTTTGCAGCGTTTCTTTGTGTAAACAGAAAATGATCATTTTTGGCATTTCGAAGGATTTCAAAGGCTCGATGACCTATCCTGTTACAGGGATCTGAGCAGACAGAGGTCGGGGAGATAGAAAGCCGAGAAGTTGAAATGAACAGGCAACACAGTTTGGCTTTAAAGCCATAGAAAACAGAAGACAGAGGCAGGCAGTGCCGAGACAGAGCTAAGACAGAGACAGAGAGTGATTGAGAGAGTCTGTGTACTCAGAGAGGCTTGAGAGGTTCAAGCAAACTCTTGTTGTTGTATCTGTTGTGTATTGAGTCTCAAATTGAGCTCATATTGTTGTAAAACTCTGCTTGAAGACATAATAGAGAGGCCACCACTGAAGGCTGGACCAGGAGATGTAGCCCAGGAGTATTGGGTGAACTCCTCATTAAATTTGTTGTGTTATGTGTTGTCTATTATGTTTTTTTTACTGCTTCATTGTCTGTGTATTTCGCAATCTTATCGATCCATTGCATAAAATAACATAGGCACATCCAAGCACATGAGTCTGTAATACCTTATTAATTGTCTTAGATCTCATTATCAGATCAAGTGGTATCAGAGCTCTAGGTTTGCTAAGGTTAAACAAGTTTGTGCTGGATTGGTGAATGATAACTAGGTCAAAGCTCAAATTAGGAGAAGGAGCACTGGTTGAGGCTAACCCAGAAAGTGGTAGGGTCTATCCTAGGAGAAAAATGGCCGAAGAAAATCCCTTGGAATCAGACTCTCAGTTCATGGATAGTTTCATGACCATGAGAGCCATGGTAGAAGAGATGTACCAAGAATTTAAGAAAGGTAGAGGTGAAGATTCTTCAACCTCCAAACAAGACAAAGGAACAGAAGAATCTCTTCTAGATGGCCATTCTGAAGGCAAAGGGAAAGGAAAAGAGGCTCCTCTATCCACACCTCCTGATAGCCCTGAAAATAAAAAGAAGAAAACATCTTTGATTAAGTTAGATGTAAAATTTGATTTGCCAATATATGATGGAGAATTAAATGCAGAGAAGCTAGATAACTGGATTAGATAGATTGATGTGTATTGTAGGGTGCAGAATATTGATTCAGATAGGAGTAAAATTCAGCTGGCCAGCCTATGCCTTGGAGGAACTGCCTTAGTCTGGTGGGAAGGCAGGACACAAGTTGACTTGAAGAAGCATGGTAAAATTCTTTCTGTTTGGAGTGAATTTGTTTCTACGATTAAAAAATAGTTTTATCTACTAGCTTATATGCAGCAAGCTATGATGAGTTGGCAAATTCTTCGCCAATTAAAGGGGCAAAGTGTACAAAGCTATACCCAGGAATTTAGAAAAAGAGCTTTGATTCTAGGCATTTCTTTAGACTCACCTGAAACTTTGCTGAAGTGTATAGGTGGTCTACATAGTTATTTGAGGCACACCATTCTCATGTTTAACCCTACTAGCATAAATGAGGTATCCGTTCAGGCTACACATCTAGAGACTAGATGCAAGAATGTGAACCCAAAGATTGGTGGACCATCAAAACCCACTGCAAGCAAGAACAAGGAAAAGAGGAAGCAGAAATGGGAAGAGAGGAAAGCAAATTCTGTACAAAAGGCAAAACCTTCATGCACTCACTGCAAGAAGGATGGACATGATGATGAACATTGCTGGTCTTTTCATCCGGAGCTCAAACCCAAGAAGTTTGATGGCAAGAAGAAGAAGACTGCTATTGCTATACAGAAATATTTGGGGTTAGACTCAGGTGATGAAACAACAATCACGGCTACAAGTATAAAAGGTAAAAATTCTGAAGCATCTACTAGTAATTCTGCACAAACTATTGATAGTGAAGAAAATGAGAGGAAAAGACATGAGCTTTTTCATATTAGAGTTATTTCCAAGCATCAAAAGATTGATACTTTATTTGATAGTGGCTCATAAGTAAACTTGATTTCTGAAGCAATTGTAAAGAATTTGGGATTACTAACTACACCTCACAAGAAGCCATATCCATTAGGTTTGGTATGTGATAAAGCAAAGCTACAAGTGACTAGACAATGTAAACTTAAGTTTTCTTTTGGGTCAACATTTGTAGATGAGGTTGATTTAGATATCGTTCCCTTGGATATATGTGGAATTGTTTTAGGAAGTCCTTACTTGTATGATAGAAAAGCCATTTTCTATAGAGCTGAAAATAAGTATCAACTCGTTAAAGATGGAATAGAATATATTGTAAGAGCTCATAAACTCAAGAATAATTATATTCTCATAAACTCAGGGTAGATGAAAAGAATTGTAAATTCATGCAAGAAATTTTTACTGATGGTTGTAAAGGAAAAGAAACTTGAAAAAACCAATGTATTTGAGGGCTGTGATGCTAAACAGAAATCTGATTTAGAAAGAGTTGTTTCAGAATATGATATCCTATTTCAAGAACCTAAAGGTCTACCACCCAAAAGGGAAATTGTGCATGATATTCATTTGCAGCAAGATGCTCCATTGCTTAACATTGGAATGTATAGGTTATCCACTTTAGAGAATGTAGAGATCAAGAAGTAGGTACAGGAGCTGCTCGAGAAAGGGTTCATAAGACCAAGCACATCACCATGCGGATCTCCAATCGTGTTGGTGAGGAAGAAAGATGGTTCGTGGAGGATGTGCATTGATTACAGAGCACTAAATAAAATAACGATCAAGAATCGTTATCCCCTTCCTCGCATTGATGATCTATTGGACCAGCTGAAAGAAGCTGTTTACTTTTCCAAGTTGGACCTACGTAGTGGTTACTATCAAGTCAGAGTAGCAGAGCAAGATGCATGGAAGACTGCTTTCAAAACAAATCAAGGGCTGTATGAATGGCTAGTTATGCCTTTTGGCTTAACTAATGCTCCTGCCACTTTCATGAGAGTTATGAATGATGTACTCAGGCCTTTTATTGATGATTTTGTAATTGTATATCTGGATGACATTCTTGTTTTCAGTAAAACATGGGAAGAACATTTAAAGCATGTAAAGAAAACTCTAGATGTTTTGAAAAAATAAAATCTCTGTGTTAAGTTATCAAAATTTGAATTTGGAAAAACATCCTTGAATTATTTGGGTCATGTTGTAGGGGGTGGTGAATTGAAGATAGATCCCTTTAAGGTTAAAGTCATTGTAAACTGGCCTAAACCCAAATCTTCTACAGAAGTTAGAAGCTTCCTAGGGGCAACACAATATTGGAGAAAGTTTATTGCTAACTTTTCCTTAATTGCAGCTCCCTTACATGCTTTGACAGGATTGAACAAGGTGTTTCAGTGGGGAGGCAAACAGCAGAAAGCCTTCGACACCTTGAAAGAAAAAATTAGTACAGCACCAGTACTAGCATTGCCAGATCTTCAAAGACCATTTGAGATTGAAACAGATGCCAGTGACTATGCCATGGGAGCAGTGTTGATGCAACATGGGAAACCCATATGATACCATTTTGAGACATTTAATTCTGCAGTAGTTAATTATCCCACATATGATAAAGAATTGTATGCATTAGTACATAGTGTAAAGAAGTGGAAACAATACTTAATGGGCAAGGAAACAATTATACATACTGATCATTAGCCACTTCAATATTTGCACTCACAAACTAAATTGCAGCAATCAAGACACTATAGGTGGATGGGTTTTCTACAACAATTTCATCTAGTCATCAGATATAAGAAAGGCATACACAATAAAGTTGCAGATATGTTGTCTAGACCAATTATAAATGCATCTACTATACTTAAGCATAACTCGGTAATGCATGAAAGCTACATTGAACAGTATGCTCAAGATATAGATTTTAAAGATGTATATGCAACTTTATGTCATGGAAAAAAAGTAGAAGAATTGGACTATTATGTTAAGGACCAACTCTTGTATCATTTGGGAAAGCTATGCATTCCACAAACTAAAAGAGTTAACATAATTAGGGAAGCACATACTTCTATGATATCAGGTCATTTTGGTGTAAGCAAAACAGTTGCACAGCTGCAAAGATTCTGCTATTGGCCAAGAATGCATGAAACAGTTTCTAGATATATTAAAGGGTGTACCATGTGTGCTAAAAGCAAGCCCAACAATAGAAAACTAGGCTTGTACACTCCACTTCCAGTTCCTTCTTGTCCTTGGGAAAGTGTTTCCATGGATTTTGTTGGGGGATTGCCAAAATCTAGAAAAGGTCATGACTATTTGTATGTTATTGTGGACAGGTTCAACAAAATTTGTATTTTAATACCTTGTAACAAACAGATGACAATTGAACAAACAACGAAATTGTTCTTTTAGCATGTCTGGGTGAATTTTGGGTTACCCACTTCCATAGTATCTGATCGAGATTCCCGATTTGTTGGGAAGTTTTGGTCAAGTATGTGGGAATTGATGGACACCAGACTGAAGAAGAGCACAACCTTTCATCCACAAACAGATGGCCAAACAGAGGTGGTCAACAGGACAGTGATCCAGTTGCTCAGGGGTTATTATAGCAAGCATCCCAAGCTTTGGGATGAACATTTATGTTATGTGCAACATGCTTACAACCGTGCTAAGCATTCTTCTACACAGAGATCTCCTTTTGAGACCTGTTTTGGTTTTATACCAAGGTCTCCCTTGGATTTTGTCTTTGAAAAAGACATAGTGGTTGATGGACACAATGATGTGGACAAAGCAACCAGGTTCATTGAACAGATCCAAGAAATTCACCAGGTAGTGCAGGAACAACTGGAAAAGAGCCAAGCCAAGTACAAGGCAAGGCATGATAAGCATCGGATGGAGCATAGCTTCCAAGTTGGTGATCAAGTCTGGCTGTATATCAGCAAAGACAAGATGCAAGGTGAAGGAAAGAAACTAAAGCCAATAAGGTATGGGCCTTTCAAGATACTTGAGAAAATTGGTGAGAATGCTTTCCGCCTTGATTTTCCAGCTTACATGCACATCTATTCAGTGGTAAATGCAGAAAATTTAAGACTATTTGAACCTTCATTGATTGAAGATCCCGAAGAGCAAAGTCAATTGCCTACTATTGATGATCTGTTCCCTGAATATCTCAATGAGTTGCAGGAAGATACAATTTTGGACAGGAAGGTGAGAACTACGTGCAGAGGATATGTTGAGTACCTAAGAATTGGACTCAAAGGTTCAAAATATAGTAGTGCAAAATGGATAGAGATTGGGCAAGTGAGGTAGTTGTATCCTCACTTGAGTGATGCTTGAAAACCAACTTTTGGTGGTCCAAAAGCCTTTTCAGTGGGAAGGCGTGATCCAAATGGATCCTAAAACACTCTCTAAGTCTTCAAAATCTCTTAAAAACGCCTAAAAGATCAAAACCATCGCATAAGGGGAACCTTCCAAAAGGTGGAAAAACACTATTGGGAGGCAAAAACACGAGAAAATAGTGAAAAAAACAAAGTATCGGAGGTCAGAACGGTGAATGCATAGTAGCCGTCAGATCTGGCTGATCAATGGTCCAGATCTGATTAGCAAATCGCAATCGGCACAGACAGACGGAGGATATCGGCGCATACCATATATGTGTTGCGATGGTGATCGGCGGAGTCAACAAGGATCGTCAATCAAGCGCACAGATCGACGGCCCACGTTGCATCACAACATCGCAATCAGCAACCACAATGAAGCGCTTACAATGGCCCGGGGTTATCACGATATGCGATTGCGATCAATCGCATCACGATATTGCATCGAAGCAACACCATGGAGCGGGACTTATACATATACATATCTACGATGCGACCAACCGGACCCGATAACAAATATAAACGCTATCTCACAATATTTGAGATCCGTCAAACACCATTTTTAATGTATTTTCGCAGTTTCGTTTATTAAACGAAATGCGAAGGATAAAGCACCAATGCGATAAACTGGACCCGAAAGGGTTCGTGAATGGAAAAATATATTGTTTCAAGTCTGGGGGGAGCCATTTTATGTTGTTTTCACAGTTTTAACGTATTTTTAAAAATACAAAGGAACAAGGCTGAAGCGACTTGCGATAGCGATTGGGGACAAACTCGATAGGAAAATAGACTGGATTTAAGGACTTTTGAAGTCCAAAATGAACAGTGTTTGGCGAAATTTCACAGTTTTGCAACATTTCTCTGTGTAAATAGAAAACGATCGTTTTTGGCATATCGAAGGATTTCAAAGGCCCAATGACCTATCCCGTTACAGTATAGGTGGCCACCATCCTTGGAAACGTTTAGTAATGATTGCTAACGCTTAAAAAGGGATCTGAGCGGACAGAGGTCGGGGAGATAGAAAGCCGAGAAGCTGAAACAAACAGGCAGTGCAGTTTGGCTTTAAAGCCATAGAAAACAGAAGACAATAGGCAGTGCCGAGACAGAGTTAAGACAAAGACAAAGAGTGATTGAGAGAGTCTGTGTACTCAAAAAGGCTTGCGAGGTTCAAGAAAACTCTTGTTGTTGTATCTATTGTGTATTGAGTCTCAAATTGATCTCATACTATTGTAAAACTTTTCTTGAAGACATAATATAGAGGCAACCACTGAAGGCTAGACCAGGAGATGTAGCCCAGGAGTATTGGGTGAACTCCTCATTAAATTTATTGTGTTATGTGTTGTCTATTATGTTTTTGTTTACTGCTCTATTGTCTGTTTATTTCACAATCTTATCGATCCATTGCATATAACATAGGCACATCCAAGCACATGAGTTTGTAATACCTTATTAATTGTCTTAGATCTCACTAACAGATCATTAACACATGATAAAATGCAATAGAAAATTACTATTAAAAACTAGAAATTTCAGAGCAATGAACTAGTGAGCTTATCTAAGTACCCAAATGCTTAAGTTAATCAAGTGTAAATGTAGTTGGGTGAATTTTGTTATTAATTTGGATTTTTTAAAGCTTAAATACAAGTGGAATCAACTCGAAATGAGCTCATTAACAGGTGCTAAAATTTAGCAGAAAATTACTACTATTTTGCTCTAGGATACTTCCAGAAATTCCATAATTGTGAACTAGTAAACCAATCCAAGTAGCTCAACGATGAATATGAATTTGAAAATATGTTGTAAGGATGGATCATACTTGAAAATGTATAAATGGCCTGAAAACCCACTTATTTCAATCATTTAACCAATCTAACCTACAACAAATGAAGCATTAGTATTAAGTGCAGAAATAGGAAATGCAAAAACTAAAGATGCAAGTGAACAAAACATTAAAAGAAGATAAATAAATTGTACAACATGGCTTTGAAGCTCGTGGGATGGCCAAGCCCAAGTATACTCAGATTTCTATGAAGGAAACCAAGTCTTAGAAGCTAAAAATGACACCAAACTTCATTATTTGAATCAATCTAAGTACATCTCTGCTAGAAATGAAAGAAGAGTGGCTAAATGACAAGTTTTATCCACAATAAGACTAATAAATACATGCCCCAAGAGGAAAATTCAAATTGGTACTTATAAAAATTGATATGGAAGCATCCTCCTTGAAAGGAGGCTGCTTTCCCCTCCAAAATCCCTCAAAAAGTGGATCTGGTCCCCAACAGTAGGAATCTTCATTAAATTATAGGGAGCACATACCTATATTCTCCAGATTTTTTTCAATAATTTCATAATATCCTATTCATTTATTATCCAATCTTGGTCCATACTGTAGCATGGATCAAGTCCCTATATTATCTCATTCAGAATTTACTCAATATTCTCTCAATATTCTGCAAAATAAATAATATTAGGCACATAATATGCAATTATCATTAAACATTCCTAATGAACACATTATAGCTCAAAAACATGTCATCAAATGCAAAGAGAGAGGTTAAATGTGTTGAAGGATGGTCAAATGGGCCTTAAATTCTATATAATTTAGAGGCCCATCATTGGCCATCTATGTATCACTTGTACTCGGTGACTCTATCTCTTCATATCATTACTTGGTATATGCTTCATGTTGATTGATGGGGGATACATCAAGGCCCTCCTTCCATGTATGTCTTCCTACCGACATCAAATCATTATATAGGAAGTGTGTTTAGAAATTAGCTATACCTTGGAGCTTGTAGTCATAAGTGGTAGGTTTCCTCATGATCAATAATGGGTTTTCCTTATTGGATCTTGATCGACCAAGTCTATGAGTGTTTGATATCAAATACTCTATTCACACATTCTCATCAATGGTGGGTCCCTTTGCATCTATAACAATATCCCTCAATCATTGGTAATCATATGATTTCTATCATCCTCAACATCAAATAATTTATTCACATGATGTAGAGTCGTACCATTTGGGATTGGTTGAAAACCTTGGGACAGGGAGAATCTCCTTCATACATGACATCCCTCCATATGCACTCTCATTTGTGTCTGATTTCTTCTTAACCTATATTGTGACATAGATCCACATTGTATTTTCTCGTGGCTATGATCTCTTTATTAATGGCATGGATTCACAATGTATTCATTCATGGCCATGTGCTAGAATTTTATGTCATGGATTCATAGTATATTGTGTTGGCAATGAGGCATTGTTATCTCTTTTACCGAACATGGGTATGCCTACCTCAAGGATGATTCGTATGATTGGTTGATGAATTAATAAGGCCCTAATTGGGTTTATCGTCCTTTGGCTCCTTCCTCGTGCCACCATGAGAGTTGTAGTATTATAATGTGTTTCAACCATTAATTTATCTTCTAACCTCACACATTAAGGGGTATCTGTTACAACCTTATTTATCATCCCTTAGATAAGGTGAGATACCTATCGTACTTAGGAGGATGATATATTGGTTCCTAACCCTTGGAAATCCATACTTATAGCTCCATCACTCATTGTCTTCTTTCAAAGATTGATGATCGATCCAAATAGACTAGCAAGAAGTGATAACCTTAAAAATCTTCCATATGTACTCATTTCAAAGGATATCTATTTGAGAAGGATGACTGATGCCTTGTTAAATGGATTAGGATTTTGTACTAGACTCTGAAGTCAATAAGACCTAGATTTCTATATTAATCCTCTCATGTCCTTGTAAAACCTATATAAGGAGCCCATTTTTAAGTGAAAATGAGGAGAAAGAGATAGGTAACAAAATGTTGCAAACATTTCTTAGAGAGACTCCTTGCATTCAATAGGTATCCTTATTAGTGGTTATAAACCAAAGAGGATTTTGGACCAAGGAAATAGGAGGGATCTCTACATTTAAGATATATAAGTATTTGACCCTTTCTTATCTAATATATATTTCATAGTTTCCCCAATTCTTGTTGTTCAATATATGAATTTGATTAGATCTATATTAGCTTGAATAATTTGGAGTAGATCTAGTATAGATCTTTAATGAATCTTTATTGGGAGAGTAGACTTGGTTTCTCTTGTTGTCTTATGTGCAATATACAAGTGTGAGCTATGGAGGAAATATATTTAGGAGTTGAAGTGATATCCTATGCAACAACATCAATCATGGACATTATTGGACTTAAGAGGCAAAGGTTTCCACTCATAATCCCCCTCTCTTTTCTTATCTATCAAAGAGACATCTTAGAGGCAAGGTCTAGGTGAGATCATTGAACTATCTATCAAGTGTTGTATACAAATCTTGGGCATACCCATGGAATTATTATCTTGTATAGAGGGGGGAATTCCTCATAACACCTATTTAAGCCCTCTATAAGGTTTAAAAACTCAAAGCCAAAACCATGAATTAGAACATAAAATGATGAGGAAGCCACATATCCCATTATCCATTTTATCAAAAGAAGATCAACGCTATGAAATTTTCTCCTTAAAAATGATAGGAAACCAATAATTACAATCCACTTTAAGGGGAAACCTCCTTTTACAATGAATATAATGTACAAGACAAGAATTTATGACCCTAAGACTAGGTCTACTTAGTATATATATAGGAGACAAAGTGTATAATAAAATGGGACCATTAAAGGTTCTACCTGACCTCCTAATATAACAATTAAAATAGTAATAAAATATTATTAGGGCCTTAATATAGGGCCAAAGGGCCATAACATATCCCCCCTATTTAAAAAAAAAAATCCCTCAAAGCTTGTAGTTGAGGGTGTTTCTTCAAGAACTGTTCATTTTCCCAAGTAACTTCTTCTAGAAACAAATTCTTCCGCTTAATTAGGTAATGATTCTATTTCAAAGTGATTGATAACATTGATCCATAACTTTTTCTAGTTCAAGAATCAACTTTTCTTCTTCATCTAATTTTGGAAGTTTTGTTTGCACTAGTATAGCTTATCCCACAACATTTTTTAGGCAAGACACATGAAAAACCTTATGAATGTGAGAAAAAGGAAAATCTAACTCATATGCCGCTAATCTAATCCTACGAATAATCTTGTAACTCCCATAAAATTTTGGAGTTAATTTATGATTCTTCTTTTGTTTGAGTGTAGATTACTTATAAGGTTGTAGTCTCAGAAATACCCAATCATCCTCCTCAAATTGTCTTTTACTTTGATGTTTATTTTCTTATTGCTTCGTCATGTTTTGTGCCACTTGAAGGTTTTTCTTAAGAATTGTCAAAGTTTCTTTATTATTCTCCATATGTGACTCTATTACTTGTACTTTGGACTTATCTTGTAAAAAATATGAGATACTAGGAGCTAAATATCCATAAAGAGCCTCAAATGGGGTCATTTTAGTATATGTATGATAGGTAGTATTATATCACCATTCTACCATAGGAAGGCACCTCATCCATTGAGATGCCTTATCTAAAGGATATCATTGCAGATAACCTCTAAACATTTGTTTATCAATTCTATTTGACCATCTATTTGTGGATGACATGTTGAACTCATCATTAGTGTTGTTCCACTCATCTTCCATAATTATTTCAAAAAATTACTTGTAAATTTTGAATAATTGTCACTTATTATTACCTTAGGAAGACCATAAAGTCTATAAATTTCCTCCAAGAACACTTCTACCACTTGGATTGTTGTGTATGTACTTTGAATTCCATAAAAGTATACATATTCTATGAGTTTATTTACTACCACAAAAATGGATCGTTTACCTTCAGATTTTGGTAACCCTATAATAAGGTTCACTGATATTTTTTGCCATCTTTGATTAAGCATATGTATTGGTTGGAGTAACCCTAGAGATTTTACTCTCTCTATTTTATTTCTTTGGTATACTTGACATTCACTTACAAATTTTTCAATATCTTTCTTCATTCCTTCGAAAAAAAAATTATGATCCTTTGATATGTTTTAAGGAACCCTACATATCTTGCCATCAGAGAGTCATGGGACTCCCTTAATGTTTGTTTCTTCAACTTTTATTGAGGGCATGAACTACCCTTGTACTAAATTGTATCTTCTTATTTCCAGTCCCATTGTTCTATTGAGTTCATTCCTTCCTTTATAAATTGTGTTTTTTGTATAGTACCATTGTCATTTTACCATTAATGGTGAGCTTTTTCTAGCCATACTGGGATAAAAGATGTTATCAAATATAAGTTTTAGGCTTCTTCTATTCTAGGAGAGCATCCACTACCACATTTTCCTTCCCGTAGTTGTAGATTATTTCAAAATCAAACCCTTGCATTTTTGCTACACAATTTTGTTGCTCTTCTAATGAAAAATTTGCTCCAAAAGGTACTTTAGGCTATCATGGTCTGTCTTGATTTAAAGTTTCTCCCAATGAGATATTGTCACCTTTTTTTTATTTCATTTAGAATTTCTTCCATTTCCTTTTCATATGTTGATTTCACCAAAGTCTTTTCCCTTGAATTGCTTGTTTTCCAAAGATAATGGTCTCCATTCTTGGGTCAACACAGCTCCAATTCCTTGTGTTTATGCATCACACTCTACTATGAATGTTTTCCTAAAATCAGGTGTTGCCAATACTAGTGTAGAAGACATTACTTTTTTCAAAATGGATAATGCCAAAATAGCTTCATCATTCTATACAAATGAATTTTTCTTCAAGACAGATGTGAGTGGTCTTGTAATGTGTGCACAATACTCAACACATTTTTAATAATATCCTGTAAGTGCCAAAAATACTCTAAGACTCTTGAGGTTGTTAGGAATAGGCCATTTTATAATATCTTGGATATTTTGAGTCCACCTTAACTCCTTTCAAAACAATATGACCCAAATAATCTACTTCTTGTTTTTCAAAATCACATTCGGATCCTTTTACAAATAGTTAATTGTTCTCAATAATTTGTAGAAATTTATCCACATGTTTAATGTGCACTTCCCATGATTAATTTTAGATAAGAATATCATCAAATAAAACCAACACAAATTTTCTAAGATGAGGATGAAAAATATTGTTCATAAGGCTTTGAAAAGTATGAGAAATAGTCAACCCAAAAGGCATGAACAAGAACTCATATTCCCCTTCATGTGCTCTAAAATATGTTTTTGGGATGTCTTTTTTCCTTAATCTAATTTGGTGGTATCCTAATTTAAGATCAAGCTTTGTAAAATAAGCCACTCCATGAAGCTCATATAAAAGGTCATCGATATTTTGGATAGGGAATTTATCCTTAATGGTGATTTTGTTTAGATATATGTAATCAACACACATCCACCATGAAATATATATTTTTTTCTCATCATCACTGGAGCTAAAAATGAACTCCTACTATGTTGGCTAATAGTTGAATCTAGCATGTGTTGTACCATTTTCCCAATCTGCCCTTTCTGATGATGAGGATATATATAAGGCTTTTTAATAGGAGTGTTTTCATTTATTAATTCAATTTGATGTTCATGATCTCTAGATGGAGGTATACCTTTGGGAATTTGTTGGAAGACTATATAGTGATTTTCCAAAGTTATTGTATGTTATTCAGATCACACCCATGTGTCAAAATAATTGTATGTTATTCATATTGCACCCATGTTGCATATGTGAAGCTCAAACTCCAAAAGAATGTTACAAGTCAAAGTTTCCTAACAGTCAACTTTGGGCACAATTCCCGAGGCGATGAAGGCGAACTCTAAAAATTTCATAATATAGGTTTTATTCCCAGTATGCAAAATTGGTTAAGTATTGGATTCGTTTTCCAAAATTCAATACGATTTGAAGATATGCTTGACTCTTTAATGCTAATCTGCCAAAAATGCACAAATTCACCCAGATTTGCAAACAGTGCCCATATTTGAGGAAGACATCAAATCAGTCATCTAATATAAATGGGAATGAATATCATCTATCTTAAACGTATAGAAATTATTTTTTGAGTTGTATTTGTATTTTGGGTAGTAAATGGCCCAATCTTACCTTGGTAATTATCATTTTTGTGTCTTCAATTTATTCTACAGTTAGGCAAATCTGAGATTGGAGGATTGACTTTGATCCACCCCAATGCTCCTCTTGTACAAATATTCAAATCTAGAACAAATTTGGGGGGTGCTAGTCATTCATTTTGTAATAGGCTTGGGATAGGTAGCTAATAGGAGGTTCAGTATGACAACAAGATTGAGTGCTTCCTTCTTGTGAACCAAACTAATTTTCCTTTCAATGAATGCTTCTTGTTCTTAATCCTTGGTGCATCATCTTAGTTTTATTTGAGTGGTCTTGGTAGTGTTAGCCAGGCTGGGAAGGGCCCCTCAATCTTGTGTAACAATATGCCTTTTTTTTCTAGTTTAACTTATGTTATTTAGATTATCTTTATAATTGTTAGATTGCTTTGTGTTCTAATGATTTGTCTTTAATTTCAACATTTGATCTTGGGAAACTAACCACCAGATCAAGAATCCTTTGTTCTTTTAGATCTAATATGCTATTGAATGCATGAAAATTGTCTTGTGGAGCGAAAGATTTCATTTTGGGGCTATGTCAAGGTATCTGAGACAAGGATTGGATAGACAATCTTTAGTTTCCACTTGTGTTAATTCACATTTCTCCTTTTCTTTCATGAAAATGTTATTTGATTGTTAATCTTTAGTAGTAGTTGCTAGCATTATATTTGATTAGATTAGAGAATTAATCTTGCATATACTTTACTTGCATCTCCAAGTATATAATACATATATTTTGACCAACATTTTTGGCATCGTTATAGGGGAGGTGCTAGAAAGGGATGAGAACATTGGTAGTTTAGATTTTTTACTATTTTTGCCAACACTTGTAACTTTTGGGAGGATAAATATTAAGATGCAAGATGCCCTTGTTTCACAATATCTGAAAAGGGTTATATTTTGTTGCATCCACTTTAATGGATTTCTCTAAAGCCTTGTCATGATGGTTTAGTGTGTTTTTTTTCATGCAAGTGTGGTTTGCTTTAATTTTGTGGTTAGTTTTAATTCATCGTCTTATAAGTTAAGATTTTAATTAAAAATGATTGTTGTAAGAACCACCCATACACTAATCCATGTGATGGACAAGAATTGGAAACTAGGAAGGAAACATATAAGAATGTTTAAGAATCTATTGGAGAACGTTAATCAATAACTCTCAAATCATAGCAATAGTTGGTGTTTCTACCTCTCAAGAAGAGAAAATCTTGGCAATAGTCAAGAATATATCTACCTCTCTAGAAGTGATACAAGAGGAGAAGATCCACAATTCATCTTTATAAGAATATCCAAAATCCTTCCCTGATCACCTTTCTAGACCTTCTGACAAGACTAAAGAATCATGGACCATGTTTGATAGAGAGCAATCATCATAACTTGAGATCGGTGAGTTCTCAACATATCTACCATTAGATCTCCCATTCACCTAAGATACCAACCATCTGTTGGTACGAGATCTACATGGCATGGCAAAGGAAGGCATACATTAATGGATTAAATGAGAAAGGGAGCTAATGATATTATGACTATATTGAACGGTGTTTCCAAACGACCATCAGATCAAAGCATCACTCTCTTCTCCAAAAATTATTGACACCACATCACTTGAAGCAGTTGTTCTTTCATACTCTGGTATACATTGAAGCCTATTTCTTAAACCTGAGTATGAGTATATTTACTATTTTGTTATGCACATGGCTACATTGGAAGTACTCCTACGCTTGTTGGAGAATGTTCTTTTCCAAATTAGGATAGTGTGGTATAATGAATAAATGAATAAAATTAGTAAAGATAAAAATAAATATAGTTGTGAAAATCAAGAAACTGGCGCAACTACACATGGATCTCGTTTGAAAACTAGTTTTCTTGGAAAGTAAGATCCAAAATAAACTATGTATGTTTATATTGGTTCCATTAGTTCTTCAAAATATTTTTTGGTTTTATGCTCGAGTTGGCTGATAAGGGATTCCTTAAGGCCTGCCTTCCAACAAATTTTGCCCTATCAACTTCAACACCCTATTTGGGACCAAGATCAAATATATTTATGATTGCCTTGGAGTTTACATACATCAATGGAAGAATTCCTCACTAACAACAAGAGAATACCTCAATGTCTCTTGATTTCTAGATCTCGCAGGTCACTCAACTTCAAAAAAGGTAGGGATCCACTTTCTAATATAAACTTACAGCCTTCAGCTCGATTTCAACACTACTAGAATTTCCAAGCATGTGTATAGTTTAAGCTTCAGTTTAGGACAACAACAATTAATTTCCATCAGCATCAACTCCAACCTTTAAAAATTATAGGATGGGTTCTCAAGAATTTTTCCTTATATTGTTCATATTCTATCCTTAACAAGCTCAAATTCAATAATTATCTCAGAAAGTGTTGGAAAATAAAAAATTTAGACATAAACGCACTTATACTTCTTTCAATTTATTAGGTATAAAGGAAATTTGTATGCAACTTCTCGTATGCTTGTCATTTTTTCTTTTCCATACTTAATTTAATTTGTTACTATCGTATTGTGCTTACTATATTATCCATCATTCTATCTATTCTTTTCCCAAATTAATCATCTTTGAAATCATATAAACAAGTTTATATTTCAAGAATTATGTTCCCTTAATGGCTCGGATGGCGCAATGCCCATGCCAATGTCGATATCCTCAACAATGTGAAAAATACAGTGAGCCCTATTGTTTTACCCATGTTAATAGTTTTTGCATTGAATCCTTTGCATTAGTTTCAAAAGTTATTGTTGAATGTCTTAGATAATGATTTTGATAAAGGTGAAGACATAACTGCTCTTGTTGGTCTGCTTCATAAGATGCAAATAGAAAAAAAAATTACTACAGAAAATAGAGTCTAGGTATTGGGTTAAATGAAAGGATGGCAATTCGAGGTCATGTTCTGTCACACACCAATGGTTGGATCCCTAGACATGAGGCGACATTGAAATTAGGACCCACCTTAATAAGCTATACAACACCAGGGATAAGCATACGCTTAGGTGAGGAATATAGTACTAGTGAATAATTTTCTTCTTCCCAAGCCTTTGTGGGAACTTGCACAAAAATTGAAGAATGCACAGATGAAAGATCACACAAGAGCATCACTTTTGATGAGAGATTTGCCTATACTATTCTTCTCTCATTTGACAACACTTAACAACTTGATATAGGTTTGCGTGAGGAGTTTTTAACACGGTTTAAATTCCACAAAGTGTTTGGACTCCGATACTTTCATTTTCTTGGTCAATGTGCCAAAGACTGAAGCCAAGATAGTTTGGAAATTTGTGTCGACCTGCATAAACCCATTGTGGAACTGTGTTTGGGCCTAAGTGTGGAGTTGAGGGTATCGTGAGACTGCAAGACAATGGAATCTTTGTTTCTCTTGAGCACTTGATCATTGCCATGACAATCCCAATCCCACTGAATTGGAGTTTGATTTAAGAATCTCAAATCCTATGGAAGCAAATTTGTTAGAAGTTCCACCTATTTGAGTAGCTTTCTGAAGTAAAGTAGTGGCAAAAATTTATGTGTTGTGGGTGTGTTCTGGCTATTAGTTTCCATGTTGAAAGGCACAGTTAATGAATCGATGCAAGGAATATATTTTCTTGGATTGTCTCTTGTACAAAAATAAATTTTCTAGTTCGAAAGACTGGGAAAGGAGTATCTTCCAAGGAAAACATTTTGAGCAGGAAATAATCATTCCAATCATGTATGAAATCCAATGGTTCATAGCTCTTTTCTCAATTTTACTCCCTTTCTCTTTAGATCTTCACATCTTGGGATGTTTTTCTTTATGAGGTTATTGAGATCATTTTCAATCTAGGATCGACACTATTCTAGAAAGAGCATCCACTACTACATTGTCCTTCAGTGATTTTTAGATTATTTCAAAATCAAGCCCTTGCATATTTGCAACCAAATTTTTTTGCTCTTCTAATGACATTATTTTCTCTAAAAATTACTTTAGGCTATCATGGTTTGTCTTAATTTTTAAGTGTCTCCCAATGAGATATTGTCACCTTTTTTTATTGCATTTAGAATTGCTTACATTTCTTTTTCATAGGTGGATTTCACCAAAATATTTTCCCTTGAATTGTTTGTTTTCAAAAGATAATTCTCTCCCTTATTGGGTTAACACTACTCCAGTTCCTTGTGTTGCAGCATCACACTCTACTATGAATGTTTTCCCAAAATTAGGTGTTGCCAATACTAGTGTAAAATACTTTGCATCCTTTAATAGCAATAGTGCCAAAGTAGCTTCATCATTCTACACAAATGAAATTGAGGAAATAAACTTTCAATAAACTATTACCTCCCTTACATAACCTTCCCTAGGATGCTATCAATATTGACACATCATTGCCAATGGCTTGCTTGATTAATGTTACAAAAAGGTTGGGGGATTTTACTAAGAATTGGGTAGTTTTGCTTCATTATTGCAGCCTTTAGTATCATATTATTCATTGAATATTTCTCCATTCTCACTGTGTTCCATCACCTTTGTGGCAACAACAGTTTTGCAATGCTTTTGGGGCTTATCAATGGAAATAATTGATGGATATTGTAGTCTACAAAATTATTTTGTCGTCAGTCTCTTTGTTGGGGGGAATGTAGAAATTCCCACTATAGATCACCTGATAATGCAATAGACTAAAGCAAAATACTTGATCTACTTCTACAACCAATTTAGCGGAAGCTTAATCGAACATGAGCAACATCAATAAGAACACATATAACTGATAAGAAGGAATCAATCACACATAACACAGAATAAATATCCAGGGGAAAGCACCAGCCTAAAACCCCATCTCTGTATTATCATACAAGTGGAAATATAACCAGTATTACAAAAAGAATCAGCTCAAAAGCTATCCTGCTCTCTCTGCAATACCTCTGCTGCTCATAGACAGTCAAAGGCCTCTATCTAACCTCTGGTCTGCCCTCCAAGCCTCCTATTTCTTTGTGTAATTCTGATTGGGGTCCAGTGTAGCCACTTATGTGAATTGGCCTCTTCACACACTCACTAACCTCTGATCCAACTACGCAGTCATGAAGGAGATAAATCCTTCTCCATGGATGAGTTTCCTTTATAGGAAAAATCCATCCAACTAATAGTACATTGTACCTCCTCTGATCTCAACTAGGTCTCTATCTGAATTGACATGCATGAGTTATTCATGAGAGAATATTCAGTTATCTGAAGTGCAGTAGTTATATGCAAGCATGCATTAACTAACTGAACTCACATTAATTCAAACAAACTGTTTAAATCAATCTAACTGGACTTGACTCAGTTAACTGAGCCAACTAATTACAACTCAAATTAGAACTCATCCTTATCTCTTTAACTGATGGATAAATTCCTCAATTAAGAGAGAAATTGTTGCATGTCCTCACATAGACTTCATGTTTGATTTTTCACAACTAATTAACTCATGGTGAATTAATTTATTTATTTTCAAACAGCTGTTAAGTTCAAATTCGAATTTTACTTCCTATTTTTAGTCCGGGGATTGACTAAAATTGGAATCCATCCTGAACTGCTAAAAATAGAATGTTATTTTTAGCACTTCCATTTTTCATTCCCTATTGCTCAATCCAGCACTGGTACCCAAACTGCTATTTATAGCAATGCTATCTATAGCACTTATACTTTTAGCATTTCTTGTTGCCATTTCCAACACTCCCTCTCAACAAGAAAGGCTTCAACTCGATCCCGATCCTGTACCTTTGGAATGTTCTGCATGCAACACTTCTACCAAGTGTGGTTGTTCCAGCAACTCTAGAAACACAAAAAAACTCCCCACTGACCTCTCTGTTGGGCTAGAAACATACTCTGATGTTGAAGCTCTACCTGTTGCTGACAAGTGCTCCCTCTCTGACCTCTGAGTTGCTACAACACTCCATGCATATCACACCATTGCACACCTCTCTATTCCATCCTGCACTGGTGCAACACTCCTATGCCTCTCGCATTGTTGCAGCCTGCTAGCTCTACATTGTCTTGGGACTCCTGCACTGTAGCTCTCTTTGCCACTCCATCCGCATCTGTCTCTACCCAATTAGCCAGTCTTGCTACTCCTCGTCGGGGCTCTTGTAGCAAAGTCGAATCAAAGAGGTTGGGTACCTCAAGGATCCTGCCCCTCCTCCTTAGGACGATCACTCCACATCGCCCCACCTCCTACCTGGAGGTATGGCTGCATGTGATCCCTCAGCCCACCTGGCTCGAAGTTTCCCCCTACTGGAGGTCTCTGCATGAGTAGATTTCTCTACTCAATCTCCTCTCAGCTTTCCCTGTTGTGGCTGCTCCATAACCTCCTGAAGCTGCTGCACAAATCGTGGCTCCTCCACAATCGTTTGAGACTTCTTCTGGCACTGCATGTTGAGAGGTAATTTACTCTACCTCTCAACCACCAAGTATCTAACCTTTACCTTGCTCCTCAAGGCTTTGCATGCATCTTGTACCTCAAGTGCATACAGGTTCTTGGCTAGCACACCAATCTGTTTCATATTTCCTGCTGTCACGAAATTTTCTGGAAAAAGAGCTGATTTTAAATTAGCGATATCTTTGTCTTCCGAACTCCGATTCAGCCGATTTTTTTTTGAATTTGGGTTTTTTTCCGTGAGGAATCCAAATCTACTATTTTTTTCTAAAAATTTTGTACAGAAAATTTCAGATATGCTCTGTAAACTCTCGGCCCAAAACTCAAAACTTTGAAATCTCTTCTCAGTATAATGTTCTCTCCTTTGATCACCTTTGCTCCGATACCATGTAGAACTTTTTCTACAAAACCTCGCTCTTATACAATGTAGGAATTCCCACTGTAGATCACTTGATAATGCAATAGACTAAAGCCAAATACTTGATCTACTTCTACAACCAATTTAGCGGAAGCTTAATCGAACATGAGCAACATCAATAATAACACATATAACTGATAAGAAGAAATCAATCAAACATAACACAGAAGAAATATCCAAGGGAAAGCACCAACCTAAAACCCTATCTCTGTATTATCATACAAGTGGAAATATAATCAATATTACAAAAAGAATCAGCTCAAAAGCTATCCTGCTCTCTCCGCAATACCTCTGCCGCTCATAGACAGTCAAAGGCCTCTATATAACCTATGGTCTGCCCTCCAAGCCTCCTATTTCTGTGCGCAATTCTGATTGGGGTCCAGTGCAACCACTTGTGTGAATTGGCCTCTTCACACACTCACTAACCTCTGATCCAACTACGCAGTCTTGAAGGAGATAAATCCTTCTCCATGGATGAGTTTCCTTTATAGGAAAAATACATCCAACTGATAGTACACTGTCCCTCCTCTGATCTAATTGGGTCTCTATCTGAACTGACATGCATGAGTTATTCATGAGAGAATATTCAATTATCTAAAGTGCAGTAGTTATATGCAAGCATGCATTAACTAACTGAACTCACATTAATTTAAACAAACTGTTTAAATCAATCTAACTGGACTTGACTCAGTTAACTGATCCAACTAATTACAACTCAAATTAGAACTCATCCTTATCTATTTAACTGATGGATAAATTCCTCAATTAAGAGAGAAACTGTTGCATGTCCTCACATAGACTTCATGTTTGATTTTTCACAACTAATTAACTCATGGTGAATTAATTAATTTATTTTCAAACAATTGTTAAGTTCAAATTCGAATTTTACTTCCTATTTTTAGTCCAGGGACTGACTAAAATTGGAATCCATCCCGAACTGCTAAAAATAGAATGCTATTTTTATCACTTCCATTTTTCATTCCCTGTTGCTCAATCCAGCATTGGTACCCAAACTGCTATTTATAGCAGTGCTATTTTTAGCACTTCTATTTTTATCATTTCTTGTTGCCATTTTCAACAGGGAAGGTGCCCATAATCACTATGGAGAACATGAAATTGTTACGACTATGGAATTCTTGAGTTGGTTCATGATGTCACCATCATTTTATGGTAATAGTTGGGTTGAAAAATGGGTAGTAATAATGAATAATACAATAACAATTCTACTTTTATGTAAGGAAGGAGAAGGGAGACAATAAGATGGATAAAGGTAAAGTGGTTGCATTGTTTGGAATAGGTCAAGGTAGTTGTCGGTGTGGGAGTTTAGAAGCTTACAAGTGGAACAAACCATATTGCGCAATTGGGTTATGAGGTTCCCAACAAATTGAAAACTCCCTCAAGACAAAAGAACAGAGGTGGAGGTAGCGACTAAAGTAGGAAAAAGATGCATTTTGGACGTTGATGTTCAGGAGGCTAGGACCATGAGGAACAACACATTAGATGCTCATTTCACCTTTATTTGTCCACCATCACTTGAAAATATTAAAAAAGATCTTGCATGGAAATGGAACAGAAAAAGAAGAGTATACCTTAAAAATATCTAAGAAATGCAAAGGAAGAACTCGAGCTTGGGAGAAACTCATTTTTATTTCACCATATTCTTGTTATATTGGTTTTACAATAATGTATGTTGGGGTAATGGTTGCCTTTGAGATGGTACTTGGAAATCATATGGAGTAGGGCTAATTGATTGAAGCTTGCCTGGAATCTATGAAAAATTAGGACCCTTCATTTTCACATCATCCGTAGGCAATAATGGTGATGTGATTGCAAGCTTAATAACCTGTGGAATGATGATGTCAATTTTCCATATAGCCTTTGACTTGATGTGGGATTTATGTTGATAAGCCAAGATCTTCTTAGAAATGTATTGGTGGCAACATAGGTAGAAACTCAATTGCAATTTCAATAAGATAAACTTTTGATTGAGCATGAAACTCAAACTATTGTCTATGTTATATATGAAGCATATAAACTTTAAGTGTCTTAAACAATGGATCTCTCATAGCATATGCTACATATTCATATGATAATCCATTAATATATGTCAGTTTGATGACGTGGTGGGTGATCACTACAGTCATTGTTAATTGAATATTTTCACGATGAAAGGTTCATTTAGGCACTATGGGTGAGAAATAGGGCAAGAGGCAGTTTGAACATTTTAGTGAATTCCATTAGATTTTGCAGGCCTTTTACAGATGGATTCCTTTTCCATGAGGACATGCAAACACGTTGGTGTGAAGAAGATTTTGGGCTCCCATTTTGCCACCTTTTGCAATACCTCATTTTACCTTTTTAACACTCAAACCCTATACATATAACCACATATTGTGATCCAGGTGGATATTGGTGGCCACCCGCATATTCCAATTAGACCCCCACCATTGTTTCTTCCAGTTTCTTTAATTGTAGCACAATTTACTATTTTTGGTAGTTTTTCAGGTCCTAACTTTTTGGAGCCGTTTTGAGGTCCTAAACGACCATTTTTTTTTTTTTTAAATGGGAAAATCGATAAGATATGGTAAGGGTTTTCCACCAAAATTTGTATTCCTCAAATAGAATTTTCTAACGAGGTATCGTGTGCATCAAACTAAGATCATATGCCAAAGTTATGACCCAGAGAAGTTGGTGTACCAACAAACCCCAATGGGGCTCACAAATTATTGGCGCTTCATTTCCTAGGGTTAGCTTTCTAAGTTTTTATGGTTTTCCCTTGTTTTTAAATAATAAAAGGGCATGCGACCATCATTGTAACACAGTTCAGAAGGCATGTAGCCATCACATCTCTTCTTAGAGATAAGCTACCATTGCTCGAGCTATTTTGTTTCCATTCTGCATGTTAAAACTTTTTCAGTATCTTTTATTAATCAATTGAAGTTAAGTTTTTGATGTATCTATGTGTTTATGTTTAATTCTATATTGCATAAATCTGAATCAATGGTATCAGAGCGATATGCTCTTTCTCTATTTTTTGTGCATGTTCCTAACAAAGTCGAGATATAAGGAGTTGGGACTTGAACTGGTTGAACCCTTGCAAGACTACCCCCGCCGACACTAATAGCCTCCCATGGGGGAAGAAAAGAAAGATGAGGGAGCAGGTGATCCTATCAAACTGTTTCTCAAAGAATCCCTTCATGGCAAAGGAACGAGATGATGGATAACTTTATCTATATCCTTTGGCAGATGCCAATAGGCAATGCATCTTCATTGAACAGTCACTTCAGGGGTACCACCCCCTTCAAGGTATAATTTAACTCGAACATCCTTATATTTGAAGGTCAAATAGACACAAATGGCATATATAAATGGTTAAATCTACTAAAGGATGTTTTTTGGTTCATGATTTTTCCAATAGGGAAAATATTACTTTTGTGTTCCTCAAAGTTACCCCCCAACGTCAAGGACTAGTGGGAAATCTACTGTGAGCATAAGGACAAGAGGGAACGCTCACTGTTTTTAGCTACACCCACTTTGATTCCTTCTGGGACACCGTCAAGGAGCAGTATTACCCTGTCGGGAGCTATGAAGATAAGCACATAAAATGGACCACAATGTGGTAAGGAAGGGACCAAGAAGTGTTGGAGTTCACAAATATTTTCATACCCTTCACAAAAAGTTGGGTATGAAGGATTCTAAGCAGCATATGGTACTCAAGTATCATGGTTATCTACCCAAATACATCTAGGACGAGATGGAGTTCCTGGACATTCACTACAAGGTAACTTTGACATCCCTTGATGCTTGATTTGCAGCAAAATCAGGTGGATAAGGACGTGGAAGAATATAGGGACTTCTTCTCCTCACCCGCAGGGGTACCCTTGCACTGTCAGGTCAAGCATTCGATCGATTTGACTCCTAGAGCACCTATACGCAATGGGCCGATATATTTGTCACTCCATTATGGAAAATTATGAGATCAAGCGGCAGATCGAGGAGTTGCTGCAAAAAGGGCACATTTGACCAAGTTCCTCACCTTGTGGGAGCCCATTTGTAATTGTACAGAAGAAGGATGGGACCTGTAGGTTTTGCATTGATTATCAGGCACTAAACAAAATCACTATCTAGAATAGTATCCAATCCCATGGATTTATTTGGACCAGCTCAAGGGGGCCAAGTATTTCAACAAGATCAATTTGAAGTCTAGTTATCACTAGGTTCTAATAGAGCCCACAGATGTATGGAAGGCCACCTTTAAATCCAAGGACAAAATTTTCAAATGGTTGGTCATGCCTTTCGGGTTGAAAAATGCCCTTGCAACTTTTATGAGGTAGATGGATGACATCTTGCAGCCCTTCACCAATTCATTCATGGTTTTATATCTAGATGACACCCTCATCTTCAACAAGAGTTAGGAAGAGAACTTGCAACACATTCAGCAGGTCCTTCAAACCCTGCAACAGCACAAAATATATGCCAACTTAGAGAAATGCACAGTTCGCATGAGCCAGGTTTAATATCTAGGTTACATCATAGATGAGCAAGGTGTGCATGTGGATCCGGATAAGATCCAAGTCATTAGGGATTCTCCAGCCCCAACCACTCTAACACAGCTTTGTAGCTTTTTGGGCCTTGCCATTTTTTATCAGAGGTTCGTGTTGGGATTCTCCCATATCACTTGGCCTCTGAGTCAGGTTACCAAGGGTAGAGCAAAAGCAAAGTTTTCTTGGTTTGAGTCCCAACCAAGGAAAATTTTAAGGATACAAAATTTTCTTGAAGTTTAGAAACATTAGTGAATCTCACTAATCCCTAATATTCAAACTATAAAATGTTTATTGATATAAATGTAAAATTATTCAAATTTATAATGATTTTATATATATCCTCTATATAATGTTGGCGATTTTTAAGGTAAAATAATTTTATACTCTAAAATTTGGGCGAATCGTCTTTTATAAAATTGGAAATTAGCGAATCTTATTTGTGGAAAAATCATGGAAAATTAGCCCACTGGGCAAACATTAGCCCCTAAAATTTTCCATGGTCCCAACAGAAGATGTTCATTGAGTTGAAGCATCACCTCTGCTCTAAACCTATACTCACGTTGCCATACCTGCAACAACCATTTGAAATGCAGATAGACGCCTCCTACTGTGTTATTGGTGCAGTTATCACCCAACAAGGGCATCCGGTGACCTATCATAGTGAGAAACTTTCTAATACAATTCAGAAGTACCATACCTATGATAAAGAGATGTATTCTATCGTGTAGGTTTGCCGACAATGAAAACATTACATTCTTGGGAAGGAGATGGTCATCCACATAGATCATTGACCTCTTCAGTTTATACAAACATAAGGGAAGTTACAAAACAATCGCCATAAGAAGTGGTCTACATATCTGCAACAATTCCACTTGAACATTAAATATAAAAATGGAAACACCAATCGTATGGCAGATTACATCAGTCGGCCCCCAGTTGCAACACTGATTACTATTTTCAATCTTGTGGCCACGAGAGCTCTAGATGGTCGCAACTATACAAAAATGATCCAGAGTTCACCACCACATAACAGATGTTGGTGAATGGAAATCAAGTTCCATATTTCCACCTCCAGCATGCATTATTATGCTATCTGGACCACCTTTGTGTTTCTTCAAGCGAGCATGTCAAGCTGATTTAGGAGGTGCAATGTAGTTGGTTCGCAGGACACTTTCATGTGGAGAAAATTGTGGCCATATTACAAAAGTATTTTTATTGGCCAAAACTCTGACATGATGTTGGAAAATATATCAGATCCCGCAATTCCTATGTCATCACCAAGCCAACCATCAAGAAGCAAGGCATGTATGCTCCTTTTCCTACTCCCAGGTAGCCCTGAGAATCCATCTCCATGGACTATTTATCTCGACTCCCTTATACTAAGCATGGTATTGACTGTGTATTTGTGGTTGTGGACATATTTTCTAAGATGGCTATATTGGCGGCCTGCAAAAAGAGTATCACAACAGAGGACACAACCAAACTCTTTATTGAATAAGTGTGGGTACATTTTGGGATCCCCTATACTATTATATAAGATTGGGATAGGGAGTTCCTGAGCACATTTTGTTCAAGCCTCTGGACATTATGGGACCCCAAGCTTACCAAGTCAACTTCATTCCATCCATGGGTTGATGGCCAGATAGAGGTTTTCAACAAGATGATAGTCCACATACTCCGCATGTACAACTCCAAGAATCCACGAACTTGGGATGCGAGCCTTCCCTATGTGCAACATAGTTATAACATAGCTCTCCATAACTTGACTAGCCACAGTCCCTTTCAAGTGGTTTTTGTATTTCAATCATTGTGTTTGATTGATGTTGTCATGCCTCATGCAATTATGCAGGCGGAATCCACATACGTGTAGTCTAAGGTTGATAAAGAAACCAGGTTTATTGAACACATTGAGCATATCCACTGGCAGGTTCATGACATCTTGGATAATTCCAATGCCAATTACAAGCAGTGACATGATCAACATCGGGTGCAACATAAGTTTCAGGTGGGCAACAAATTTTGGTTGCATTCGAAGAAAGAACGCCTTGCCAGAGCCCATCAGAAGCTCTGACCACTCAAATACAGGCCTTGCACCATCACCAAGATTGTGGGAGACAATGCTTTTCCCCCATTACTTGGCCTACACCCAGTGTTCAATGTGGATTGCCTTCATCCATACTTTCCACCACTACTAGACACCTTAAACATTGTCGAACAACTAATAGCAACAGAGCTCAACCTAGATTGCATGGAATAGGCCATAACTAATTGAATCACGAACACACAGATCAAGACCACTCACCAAAAAATACCCAACTGTATCAGGTTGTCAAAGCTGACCAACTCCTATACCAAGGTAAGTGGCTCACCAGGGACCAAGTTCAGCAGAAGTTTCCCCATCTCATGGTGGCAATCAATGCAATGGGGACCATTGCTTCCTAAGGGGGGAGGACTGATCGAGGTGGATATTGGTGGCCATCCACCTATTCCAATTGGACCTGTTAGCACTTGAAATTTCACCTCAGGCTGAGAAAGGTAAACCTCAAGGCTACATCAAACCATTTAGCCTCGTAGCTAGCCCTACGGGGTAGGAGAAGGCTCTCTCCGGTCAATCTCGGCAGATCTTCAATGGGATGAGATGACCAACAAGGTAACACTGATATTAGGCTAGTAAACTGATCAAAGAGTTTGATTTGGGGTTTTTTGGGTTTTTGGTGGCAAATTGAGGAGAGGGCAATTTTGGGTGCGGGGATTGGACACAGTTTCTGCAAGGGGTTCCTTGGGGCGAGGTAGGAGACAATGTTGATGCCTTTAACTGAGGTGGATGATCAGGGAAGAAAGATGAAGAGCTAAAGAGAGCAAACAATAACTTTGAATTCTCTTTAGACAGTAGAAAACATTGAAATTAAACAAACTTAAAAGCAGAGCATGGCAGGCATGAATTCTTACTTTAACACTTCATTTGTTTAATGTGCAGAAGTAAAAGAAAGGAAATGAATCCTCACAAGTACATTGAGAAAGCTTACAATTACATTGAGAAACACACCATCAACACATGAGTCCACAAGAATCCCAAAGAGGACTGCAAAACCCTGGTCTTCCTTAGCCAAAAATTGTAGAGATACAGTGAATAATACAATGATAGCTTCTCCCTCAAGAGTCCAACCATGAAAATGAGCAAGAAAGTACATAATATAGATGATCTAACCTCTTTCCCTGCCTCCATGGGTCGATCTAACTATCCTAGGAGCTGTTTCAACCACTTCTAAACTAAGCACTACAATCTAGGCAGTCAAAACAACTTGCCTCTATAAGCTAGGAAACCAATCCATTCATTAAATATTTACCCTTTACATGAATGAATCTTCTAGAAGTGTTAAACAAGAGTAAAAGTGTCTTAGAGTTACAATAATTACATCAAAGATAATCATCTTCCACCCCAAAAAGTAAAACTGGGTCAAAACTGCGTTTTCTGGGCTGTACAATGCAATCTGGCAAAAACTGCTTGACGGGTCGTGCACCCCTGCCTGACGGGTCGCGCGCCTTTGGAGCGATGTTTGAGGCACTTGAAGGTGTCAAAATTGAGCAAAAGTGGGCTTGTTGGAAAGGTCTATGAGTCTACTTTCCAACCCAACTGGAATTTTTGAATTTGGAGGTCATTTGCCCTGTCAAAACTTAATTCTCCCAAGACTGGTTTCTGCAACTCAAAAAAGGGTCAGAAAGTCATTTTTTGGTAGTTTTTTGACCTTTTGGGGGACCAAAACTGCACAAAATCTCAAGTCCATCCATTGGCATATGTAACTTTGCATGAAAAATCTAGAAATGCTGAGTTTTCACCAAAAGGAGTTGCCATGATGAAGGGTCGCGCGCGGGGTGAGACCTGTTAATGGGAAAAACTGCAAATTGCACAAAAAATTCACATTTGACAAAATTTTCTCCAAATTTCTTGAAATTTGGGCTGGGAGTCCCCAATAAGGTACCATGCTCATTCAAAGAGGCTTTGGCCAAAATTTGGAGTGGATCGGGCCTTTTCCGTCGTTTTAGTGCCTTGGCCAACCTCCTTGGATCTGGCGATTGCAATTTTGACATTTCTCTAAATCCATGACACCTGTGCAAAAAGTGAAGGAGGTTTTTATTCTTTGGCATGTTATGGACAAAAACCTCTCTCAGTTTTCCAAAATTCATCTTTTATTGCTTTGGAACATCATTTGAGTGCGACTTGTCCCGATGTGTGAAACAAGGAATTTTGTCGAAATGGAGCGAAATGAAGGGGATAGGGGGCTTCTAAATTCTTGGGGAATTTTTTGGGAGTGGGGAGGGATGTTAGGAAGCAGGGGAAAGTGGAATCTCAGAGATTGAGCGAGGGGAAGGGGTCCAAAAGGGCAAAACATAGGCCCAACCTAGAAAATTGCCAGGTTGTAGCTAGAAACTAGGGTTTGTGCAAAAATGAGGAATTTGGTGGATCTAAGGGATGGGAAGCATTTGGTAAGGTACTTTAAGGATAGGGGAAGGTGTATGAACATCTGGAAACAAGTTTTGCCAATGATTTGACCGTCCAAGAGAAATTGGCTTCAAAACCCTAGGAGAGGGAAATGACCTTGCCTAGGCACAACTGAAGCATGAACAAGGTGTACAATGACTCATTAGACACTGAGATGATAATGAAAACCCTATGAATGATGATAGACTCAGCTGAATAGTGACATAGATGGGCATTTGGGCAACTTTGAAAAGAGTGGGAGCAAACCCTAGACCTAATGCCTAGTGACCAAATTTTGCTTGAAAACTCTTTGAAATGACAAAATTTGACTTGGAAACTCTGAGACCACTTTGTAAGAGCATATTTGATCACTGGAGGAAGGCTGGAAAGACTGACACTAACAGGACCCCCAACATTGTTTCTTCCAGTTTCCTTAATTGTAGCACAATTTACTATTTTTGGCATTTTTTTGGGTCCTAAACTTCTGGAGCTGTTTTGAGGCCCTAAACGGTGTTTTTTTTGTAAAATGGGAAAATTCATATTATATGGTAGGGGTTTGTAGTCGAAAGTTGTATTTATTGGATAGATATTTTCTAACAATGTATCATATGCATGACATGAAGATTGTATGCCAAAGTTACGGCCCCAGGAAGTTGTTGTACTAACTAACCCCAATGGGGCCCACAAACTTTTGGCGTTTCATCTCCCAGGGTTAGAGTTTTGAATGTTTATGGTTTTCCCTTATTTCTCAATAATAAAAAATGCTTGTGAGCCTCATTGTAACACAGTTCATAAGGGATGTAGCCATCGCATATCTTCTCTGAGATAAGCTACCATTTCCCGAGCTAGTTTGTTTCCATTATGCGTGTAAACACTTTTTCAGTATTTATTATTAATCAATTGAAGTTTAGTTTTCATTGTAGCTCTATGTTTATGTTCAAATCTATTTTTAATTTTGTTCCTACATAAATCCAAATCAGTGGTATCAGTGCGGTCTTCTCTTTCTTTGTTTTTTTGTGCATGTCCCTGACGAGGTCGGGATATAAGGATTTGGGACTTGAACTGGTTGAATCCTTGCAAGCTCGTCCCCGCTGACACCAATGACATCCCATGGGGGAAGAAAGAAATACAATGACATCCCATGTTTATTTATGCACTAACAATTATGTGTTGATGGTAGTATGATGCAAGGGATTGCATAGAAAAGAGGCTGCCATGAAATTCTGAAGAAGGACCAGGTTGATCTTTCCTTTGGAAGCACTAGGAACCATGGGGATTGAGTCATGGTGTTTGTTGCCAAGATTGTGCTTTTGGTCTTTTGTGATTTGTTGTGCTTGACTTTTGGCTTTGTTTATGTCTAGTGTATGGCCATACGACTTTGTTTGTGGTGTCATATTTTCATTGGTTTCATGGTTTTCTCCTTATTTGTGTTTGTTCTTGTCTTTTATATTTTGAGAGTCTTGGAATGGAGCCCGAGGAGAGATGTGTGGTACCCGACAGGTAAGGTAAGACTTGGATGAAGCTCGGTGCATGTATAAGGAAGTTGAAGGCAAGAGTATGACAACCAGTTGGACTGGTTGGGTCAATTGGTGTAAATGGACGATGGCAGGACAGTCATGGGAAAGGTAATCAAGAAAGATAAGGTGAATGGATTTTAGGCTTCGTATGCCTTGACTATGTTGGGAATTTTTGTTCTCAATGTTGTGCATGTGTTGCACGCATAAAGGGAGTTACCTTTACCTTGACCTTATGATATCTAGCAATTATGTTGTGATCATGATTATGCTGATGTCTATATGTGTATACATGTATGTATGTATGTATTCATGTCTGACAGGGTTATCATGGATCATGATTATGCTAATATTTATATATATGTATGTATGTATGTTGTTTCCTGAAAAATTGTTTAATGCTAATATATATATATATATATATATATATATATATATATATATATATATGTATGTTGTTGTCTGACAGGATCGTTAGGAATCATTCTTGTGGAGGAATGATTGCTTATGCAGGTGAATGACATGAAGAGGTTCCTGGTTTATGAGGAATCAAATGGAAGAGTAGTCATGACAAATATATGAGGTCAACATCATGTGGTTATGAGTCGATATTGTGTGATTATATTATGTCTATGTTATGGACATGCTATACTAAGGGACACATCAACGAAATGAAAGAAGTGTGGTCACAGGATGTTGTGATAAGCATAGATGGAGGAGAGACACTGAAAGCAAGGTTTTTTGGTAGAGACAATGTGGTTTTGGATGTGTGGTACTATTGTTGTGCATATGGTGTATATGTTGTACATGTTGCATATGTGATGTTTTGTGCATGTGGTGTTGTGTATATATAGTGTGTGTACATGTTGTTTGTGCAGTGTTATGTACAGGGTGGTACAAATAGTGTTGTGTGAATGTTGCATATGCAATGCTAGGTATAGATGGTGCTATGTATATGATTGGATATGCTGTGTTGCATACATTATTGTGTTGTGCACATGTTGGATATGCAGTGTTGTGTATATATGATCCTATGTACATGTTGGATATGCAATGCTATGTACATGTCGTGTTGCATGCATGTTGTACATGTGGTGCTATGTACATATGGTGTTGTGTGCATGATTGTACAAGTGGTGTTGTGTGCATGTGGTGTTTTGTATATGTTGTACAAGTGGTGTTGTGTGTAGGTGGTGCTATGTACATGTCGTGCATGTGGCGTTGTGTACATGTGGTGTCGTGTACGCATCGTGCATGTGGTACTGTGTACATGTGGTATTGTGTACATGTTCTACAGGTGGTGCGGTGTACATGTGGTGTTGTGTACACATTATGCAGGTGGTGCTTTGTACAGGTGGTATTGTGTAAATTTTGTACATATGGTACTGGTGTACATGTGGTATTGTGTGCATGTCATACATGTTGTGTTGCGGGCATGTGGTACTATGTATGTGCATTGTGCAGTTGTGGTATCGTGACAAATGTACTCATTATGTTTTACTCTATGTAGTACATATGTTATGTTGTGTTGTACGCTAGGTGTAGGTGCATGTATTGTGCGACATTGTACATAGGGTATAGATGTATGTATTGTGTTGTATATCGAGTGTAGGTGCATGTATTGCATGGTGTTATATAACGTGTGCGATTGTATGTGTGTGATGCACACTATGTGTATGTGCACATGGTTGAGGAGAAGGCATTGGGTGTTTGTTGGGTGTGGCAATCGATCCAAAATGTGTACGGAATAAGGACAAAGGTAGAAGCTAAGGATTTATTAAAGGATAAGTATCAGTATTTTATTTCATTTTTATTATGCATGTGATTTATGATTTTGGTCTATGAAGATTACATGTGATCTATGATTTTGGTTTATGATGGCTACATGTGATTTATGATTTTGATCTATGATGGTTGTGTTTTGACCTAACCTGATGTGATATGTTTATACATGATGATTTGGTCAAAGATGATAGTTTGACTTGTTGTGACAGGAAGCAAACAAAATTGCAAGTGTACCTTATTTTCAGGCCACCAATGAGGTATTATTTGAAGTTATTTCAATTTATTTATAACCTAATGGAAATTATGTGCTTGGTAGAGGAAAGCATGAAATGCCTAGTTGGTTGGTTGAAATGGCTACAAGAATTAGATTCAATGAAAGGAATTGGAACATGTAGCAGTATGCTAGTAGAGCACTTCAGGAGTAGGGCCATTGTGGGACACTGGTACCCAATAGTGTCCATTGATTTCCATGAGCATGTTATGCCTGGTATGATGGTTTTAACGCAGGGATATGCCTTGGTATTTGTATCTTTTGATGCAAGGAAGCCTTGCCAAGGGATGGATTATCTGGGATGGGAGTGCCAGCGGAATTTGGAAGGTGTGTGACTGCACAAAAGGGGTTGACCGGATTTCCCGAGGGACTGTGTAGCATAAAAGGGAAGGTCGGGGATATATTTGTCTTAGTCATTAGCATTCCCAGATGGAATCAGATGCACATTGGGAGTTCGCCCTGGAACAATGATCCAGTAACTGTCCACTGAGAGGAAAAGTGGCACAGGATTATAGTGTTGGGCATTAGATGCATATTTGACCTTGCAATGGATTATGGACTTCCTGGGAAGCAGGTGAATCCTAGTATTACTTTGAGGGTGGAGGTGTGAGCATCTGGATTACTTGTTATGGATGCAGGCATCATATCCTTTTATTTGTTGGTTGAGAAAATGTGCATATGTGTATATTATTGTAAATATTGTATCGAGATAGATTTATAAAGCTCCATAGAGAGTATGGTTATTTGTTGGTTGAAGAAAATGTGTATGTGTATATGTGATTATTATTATAAATACCATAATGAGATGTGATATAACTATATGGTTGTCATGTTTTAGCAGATTTCATTGTAAATATTGCAATGAGCTAGGTTATAAAGCTCCATGGGCAATATATTTTGTTATCAGTGGTCTTGCTGGTTATAGGTATCATTGAACATCGAGGATAGTGTTCCCCCAAGGAGAAGGGTTCTATAACAACCATGATTAAAAATTCATGTAAAAATATATAATACCACAGTCATGGGACACGTATTCCAAGTTGAATGGTACGGAAAACATCCTAGTGGGGTGTCACTTTGATTTATTATGGCTAAGGAAATTGGCAAAGGCAATGGCAAAGGCTTTGGAAACTGTTATCACTCAGGTTTTCCCAAAAGTTGTAAGAAAGAGAAAGGAGGCCAAGGTAACCACAGACCAATCTTTTAGATACATAATCTAGCCAATCTATATCCAGAGAGAGCTCTCTCTTTATGATTTGGCTTTGTTTTTTAAATGTATTAGGCTAGTTATGAAGTTCAAGGGTTTTGTTTGAGTTTAGGTGGTGAGATTCAATAGAGCAGAGAGGTAAAACAGAGTAGTTCAGTCCATTGGGCTAATGGAGTCAAAGAAGATGGCTTTCTGGATTTGGTTTCTTAACAGAGGATGGCTTCACAGAGCAAGATAGTCAAACATGGAACAAATGAAGATTTGAAACAGATGGAATGGGCTCAAATGGGTGAAGGGCAGTTAAGGATCCTTCAACCTATTGAAAAGAGGGAAAATGGATGATTACTGATAACGAGAAGTGAAGTATTCTTTAACAAATAATCAGCACGAAATAATTAGGGAACATGAGCAATTAAGATTTCACTGCTTATCCAAATTCTGAAGAAAACACAGAGAACAATAATGACTGAAAACAGAGTGCAATCAAGCATATTCTGCAATTAAACCTTTTCTTTATCATTCAGATTGTGAAACACAGATGACATAATAAACTAAGAAAAATTTAAAACACAAGATATAGAGGACTTATTGATCCAGTGGTTGATTCAAGAAATCTCTGAAAAGTCCTCTGTTTCAATTCTTCATCCAGTAGGCCATGCAACAGTTGATTCCAACAGCTCTGTGTTCCAAAAATTCAATATTACAGCAAAGTCTAGGAATCCACCCTCAATACATTTATGCAAAAATTATACAACAAATATTTCATAACAACTGTGAGATAATATCTAGGATAAATAATAGTTTACAAGTAAATTTAGAAAGAGCTAGAACAGCTAGTCTTCTTCAGTAACTCTGCGCTGGCTGCCTGTCTTAACTGATAGTCTTTAATTCTGATCCGATACTCTTTAATTCTGATCTGATACTCTTTAATGTTGATCTAATACTCTTTAATGCTGATCCGCTACACTTTAAGTCTGATCTACTACACTTTAAGTCCAATTTGCTACACTTTAACCTGTTTCGACCCCTACTCATCACTATCTGGTAAAACAAAACTGCTAACGTGTCTTCTGATCATCTTTCCTCTGGAAATTTTTGTCTCTGAAGGTCCACTGGTTTGGGTAGCAAATCTCCCTGTATCTCTCTTTATTTCTCTCTTCTGCAAGCTTGGAAGTCCCTCGGTGTTGGTAAAAACTGCGTTAAAGAGGAAGAAACTGTAAAATGGCAAGTTGGTTGAGGCCGCGAGCTCGTTGTTGGAGCTTTTCTGGTCAGGTAGCAGCTAAAACTGGAGTAGATAGTTTTTGCACGAGAGCGCGATATGCAGAAAAATATAGCCAAAATGACAATTTACCCTTTTATTTGACAAAATGAAGTTTTGGCGGGATTTTTTGATTTGATGGGCAGATGACGTAAGCAGTACGAATGATTACGTGACGGGTGACATCAGCAAAGGACAGATGACGTCAGCGGAGGGCGATAAGCGGTTTTGTCCGCACCGCTTTTGGGGCTGTTTCGGTCCGGGAGGGAGCGATCACCCCGGATGGGCGACGCATGGCAGAGGTATGGGGGCAAAACTGTCGGCCCCCCGTGAGTTAATGTGCAGCGATGAAGGGGGTCGCGATATGATCGTCAACCATTGGATGGTGGAGCGGGGATCGGATGGCGGACGTGCTTTGGAGATGGCGGGAGGTTAACTTGCGGGCCTGACCATAATAAACGATGTTTTATCGTATCGGGGATGTTTTGATAGGTCGGGGGGGATTGGTTATTAATTAACCCAGGTGGTTAATTAACCCTTTATGCGTGGGGAGGTTCTTAACAAGTTCTAGATAAACTTATTAATCCATGTTTATACAGTGACTATGGTCGTATTCGACCGGGGGAGGGATATGTAGTGATGGGGGGGTTTTTTTATGTATTTACATAATACGGGATGGGTAATATTTATATGGGATTTATATAATAAAAGTTTAATCGTTAATATGAAAAAGTGTAAATGAAAGTGCTAAGATATAAACTTAGGCTTAGGACGAAAAAGGGTTTTTATGAGGAATATTTGACAATTTTCCTAAGTAAAATAGGGTTTTACTTAGGCGACTTTATGAAATGAGATGAGTGATTTATGAATGTTTATTAAGAACAGATCTTAATACTTTAGGGGGGAAATTAGTAAATGATTAGGGAAAAGTATGAAGGGGAGTTAGTTATTTAACCTCATTTTGCTTGAGCTGCATCAAGCATAATGTTCGCCATTGCACTTGTGATAGAGTAAGGATTAACACATTCTTAGAGGCATAATCTATCACAAGTATCATTCTGCAACACCATCTACCTACCCTGCCTACTTTAGCCTAGCATTTTTTCCTTCTTTACTTGGGTGCACTTGGACTAGCAAACCCTCATCAACTTTTCTTTTCTTTTCATAGCAAGCCTACCTAAGTCTGCACTTATTACATCCAAGGGCTCAGATTTAACTGTTGAGCTCCTTTTTATTTACTCTACCTATCTACTTATCTGCCAAGATTAAATAGTTTGGTCAGATTTTATTCTCTATCTCTAAAACATGAAATTCAAATATGAACTAGCCAAGATTAAGTTGTTTGGCCATTCATCAATTGTGGCATAAATTAACAAGCTGCACACAATGCTTATTGCAGAAAATGAAAAAGTAGTGGCATTTTGGACTTGCACACTTTCCTGGTCTTTCTTTATTTGGGGTTCATTTCTTTCACTTTTTTTTTTTTCTTTTTGACCATTTTATTCTTTTTACCCTTTGATTTTTCTTTTAGGGCATACCCTCTTTACATTTTTTACATTTTTTGATAATATGGAAAACCTTTGCAACAAGGAAAGGGATGAACATATTACAGAGCTCAATAAGTCAATCATGAAATATGACACCTATTGGTATAGGAGTATAACAAAAACGAAAAATGGCATTTTAGCACATTTATTTATGAAAATAATGGAAATTAGGAGAAAAGGAAGGTGAAAGGTCACAGTTTTCATGTGAGAAGGAAAATGAAGAAACTAGAGGCCTCATTCATAAAAAGGCTTCTGAGGATCAGTGGGAAAGCTTGGTCAATTCAGTTTTGGTGGAGATCTCTTCTATTCTATCTCTCTCTCGTACCATTGTATACTTAGAGTTTTCTTGGAGCACTCTTGGAGAGTGTGGCATACTTAGAGTTTTGGAGCAACAAGGCAAAGGAAGAGCAGGAAAGCACAAGAGGATATCAGGATCAACAGCTACAATAGGTTTGCTTGTAGGTATCGAGTTGCATGTATGTTTTCCTCACTAGTTTTGGCATGCATGGTCCATGCATGTGGTTTCTTGGTCATGATCTATCATTGGCATGGAGGATTGCCTTGAGACAGTGGATTTGCATAACCTTTCCATTTCCTGGATAGCCATGATGTTGTGGGTTTATTTCCTTGTTTTTCTGGTTGGCTCTCATGTTTCCTTAGCTTGGGTTGAGTTACTAGTTCCTGGAAGCGTTGGTTGGACAAACTCTCTAGAAGCCACATAACAGCTTGGGTTGAGTTACTAGTCCTAGAAGCCTTAGCTAGACAAATTCTCTGGAAGCCTTGGTTGGACAAATGCTCTAGAAGCCCGGGATAAGATGGGTTGAGTTACTAGTCCTGGAAGCCTTGGTTGGAACAAACGCTTGGGAGCCCTGGAAGTCTTGGGTAGAGACCAATCTGATGATGGTTTTGTGATGTCCAACTGTGAGGTGGAATCACTATTTGATGGGTTGATATGGTTTGGCCACTAGAAGCGTTGGATGGTTTCGATTGATGTGTTTTATGAGATCCCACATTCATGCTTGGAATATGGCATGGGGGTGATTGGCTGAAGAGAGATTTGGCTCAACCATGTCTACGATTGGGTGGAACGTGGTAGTCCCATGCCGGGTTTTATTTTACATCATTAATATGAGGTTATTTCTCCTTGTTAACCCATGAGTATTATATTAGTTTATATGTGGATTATATGGTTATTATCGCACTGTTATTCTCACGATTTTATGTTGGTTATAAGCATGGTTAATTAAATGGTTCATGTCATGGTTATTTCATGTATTTACTTGTATTTTTTAAAATGATGGATGAAAGACCTAATTGATGTCATAACAATTCAAGGGAGAAGGTGGTGATCCTTCTTATCATGTCTCATAAGAGTTTTCAGCCATTCATGATATGTCTTGTATCCTAGACCTGTAGGTTGCATTGATGCCAAGTGTTTGACAGAACGTCAGTCCCAGTTAGGGATGGTCAGGCCTAGCCCTGGAGTTAGTTTATGGTTTATTATTCTTTTCATCGTGTGCTTAATGGATTCTAGAGGTTACACATCAAGCTCGAGGCAATGGTCGTAATTCTAGGCTTGAAAAGTGCCCTAAACCTTGCAAACATTGGCATAGGTCTGCTGGAAATAGTCCCTCGACGTAGGCATGCAAGCTTGTGGGAGCGTCAAAATCTCTCTGGATGCTGGCATGTCCATAGCATGGGAACGTCCAGAGGTTTAAAAGCTCAAAAATTCAGTGGGACCCAGGGTATGATACCTGAGTGGTTGGGATGGCTCCTAAGAATGTTATTGCTGATATGGAAGGTATGTTTGATGTGTTTCCATCGATTCCACTTCCTTAAGGTCACCTAGGAGGTTAATCATATCATAGTAGCCTCTCATCACATGTTTACCCCAGTTGGTCGATTACTTGGGTAGATGTGGGAGAAGGGTGTTACAAAGTCAAATCTTGACAAGGGGAATGAAAAAGGGAACCAGATTATTGATTCAGAGCCCAATGCCACCGCTGTCACCACCAAGGTCTAGAAGATTGATCCAGAAGACCCAGATGAAAGGGAGTTTATTTTCCACTCATAAATGTGGGTGAATGGGTTACTGTTGCAGCTCATTGTTGACAACGGGAGCCAAAATAACCTCATCTCAGCATTATTAGTTAAGCAGTTGGGCTTGCTGGCTACACCAAACCCGCTGCCATACACCATTTGGTGACTCCACCAAGGATGACATCTTCGCGTCAGCTAGCAATGTTGCCTGCCATACAACATCAATCCCTTCAAGGATGAGGTACTATGTGACGTTTCTCTTATTGAATTTTGTGATGTACTATTAGGCCAACCATACTTGTGGAAGTGTCATGTTGTGTATGAGTCTATGTCTACCACCATCTCTTTGATCTCTGCTAAGAAATGCAATAAGATCATCTCCTAGATCAAGAAATTTGTTTTCTTTCTTATTTTCTCTCAAATTAAGGGGAAGATTGTGGCCACATCCATGGCCCTCGGGAAGAGTTCCTCCACATAGAAAAAGCAGGTGGATAAGGTAGTGGAAGAATAGAGTGACATCTTCTCCTCACCCACAAGGGTACACTTGCACTGTCAGGTCAAGCATTCAATCGATCTGACTCCTGGAGCACCTCTACCCAATGGGCCAATATACAGCCGCTCCATTATGGAAAATGAAGAGATCAAGCAAAAAATCTAGGAGTTGATACAAAAAGGGCACATTCGACCATGTTCCTCACCTTATGGGAGACCAATTGTACTTTTACAAAAGAAGGATGGGACCTGAAGGCTTTGCATTGATTATCAAGCACTAAAAAAAATCATTATCTAGAACAAGTATCCAAACCCACAGATTGATGACCTTTTGGACTAGCTCAAGAGTGCCAAGTATTTCAACAAGATCAATTTTAAGTATGGTTATCACTAGGTTCCAATAGATGCCACGAATGTATGGAAGGCCACCTTTAAATCCAAAGAGGGCCTTTTTTAATGGTTAGTCATGCCTTTCAGGTTGACAAATTCCCCTGCAACTTTTATGAGGTTGATGGATGACAGCTTTCCACCCTTCACCAACTCGTTCATGGTTGTATATTTGGATGACATCCTCATCTTCAACAAGAATTGGAAAGAACACTTGAAACACATTTGGAAGGTCCTTCAAACTCTACAACAACACAAACTATGTAACAACATGGAAAAATGCACCTTTGGCATGAGTTAGGTCCAATATCTAGGTTACATCATAGATGATCAAGGCATGCATGTGGATCGGGCTAAGATCCAAGTCATTCGAGATTGGTCAACCCCGACCACTCTAACAGAGCTTCGCAACATATTGGGCCTTGCCAATTTTTATCAAAGGTTTGTGTTGGGATTCTCCCATATCACTTGGCCTTTGAGTCAAATTACCAAGGGCAGAGAAAAAAAAAAAAAAAAAAATTCAAAATTCCTGGTCCAAGTCCCAGAAAAAGGCATTCGTTGAGCTAAAGCACATGTTTGGTCAATTTAGTGTTGTCTAAATTTCTATCATTAATTGTCAACCCGGGGCTCGTAAGCTGATGAAGTGATATGTACAGTATGTACTTAAGTAACCTTTCCTAGTTCTTTTTGTCGTTTTTAGATGATGTTTGTGGTTGATTTAACTTCCTAAGATGGAGTGATGGATTTATAAACAGATGAGTGTGTGTGTGTGTATGGTGATTACTAAATGCTTCTAGAACTTTTTAAAGAGAAAGCTTGAAAAGTGACTTGCAATGGAATTGAAACTTCGAATGAAAGCAAAGCATTAAACAAAATCACTAATGGCACTAGTCCACTATCTATGCTGCTGATAAGAACAAAAATAGCATCTATGTTAACTCAATGAAAAGTGAAAAACATTACTTTAACTGCAAAACTTAAATGACAAATCATAACACTTCATTCTTTCTTAACACTCTGCTTCTAGCTGTAATTGTTCATGTGAAAAACAGTTAAGAAGAAATCAGTAATATGAGTCAAAAAGCTAATCAAACCAAGCTTCCACTCAATGATATTCTGGTCCAATAAAAGTTAGATAATTATGATAAGAAGACCATCAAAAAGTTAGTAAGCAACTTGTCAAAAACTTTAGAAAGTAAACTAGCAATGAAACTGCGTAAGCAAAGTAAAGATCAGCAGCTAAGACAAGACAACTTCAAATACCATCAGTGAAATAAAAACACACTATCCCCGGCTCTAACATACCTGCATAAACAAACTGATCAGTTCTGAAAAGTGCTGGAAATGTAAAGGCATGAAATCAAACTGTACATTATTATACATGATCAAAGAAATGAAAAATTGCAGAAATCAAACTATACATTATTGTACATGTGAAAATGAAAACAAAGAAAGGCAGGAAAATAAAATTAAATGCTACTGTACATAGGTTGTGATAGATGGGGGCCCTCCATCCACTCAACCAGCTAAAGATCAGCTACGCAGAGATGAGCAGAAACAGTCTTCTTCTATTAATTCAACATGTCAAAATACAGTGAAAAAGTGTTGTAACAGCAGTCTTTTAAAACAGAGTTTTACAACCAAAATGATTACGGAAATTACAATAATAAGAGCTAATCTTTAAGCGTTGGAGAACGCTTTATTTATAGGCACAGGGACAAACTGTCCTCTGCGTAAACTAAGCAACTACAGGCCTAACTAATTAACTACGCAGCAACACGCAGGCAGCTCCGTGCACATTTAGAGGAAACGGTCATCATGGGGAGTAAATATATGGTTAGATCCTGTCCCTTGCTGTCTTCGTGGCGTGGAGGAAGTGCCAGCTGTGATTCCGTGTCTCAGTTGCTCACGCAGAGCCGTGCCACCGTCTGGAACTTAACTGTTTGACCGTGGGTACTCCTGCGTTGACCGGGGGCATACGTGACTGATTTGGCCCAACCAATAGCATACGATCCATGTAGACATCCATACCAACATGCCCATGTGGCTCGTTCCTGGAGAAGACACGTGGAGTATAGCAAACAACAAAAAGGCTGCGGAATCTCTGAACAGCTGCGGAATTGCTGAGTAGCTGCAGAATTGCAGAACAGCTGCGGAATTGCTGAACATGTACCAAAATTCTAAACAAACAATCAATCATTAGCACAGTTAATCAAATCATGTTAAAAGACATATAATGCAATGAATTGAACAAGTTGATGGAGGAAATGATGTCAGAAGAGAGAAGTGAATGGGGAAAAACTGTTGGGAGGACAGGTAAATGAGTGCAAGGTTGAGGCTCAACATACCCCCACTGCGAGGGTGTTGCATGTCCTCATGCAACCAAAATTTTATCATAATCTTTCAGTTCACATGTTCGGATGCCTCTGCCAAGACATCCAACCTTCTCCTTTTCCTTCCTGTTGCCACATTTGTTCTTGGTTTCTTAACCAAGCATCTGAATTTCAAGTTGACCAAGGCTCTGCTCAATTTCCTGCATTTCCTCTTCAATTTCCTGTTCTTTCTTTGCCAAAGACCCAGATGAAGCATTGTGTTATCGTGGATCATCTTGTCCACGTTTCTCTGTTCTTTCAGTGCTTCATTTTCCTGTTTGATGTGACGGTTTAGGACCTCTAGCTCAAATACTTCTTGCTTCAAAGATTGAACCCGATGTTCAAGGGGCAAGACAGTACTAGGGCCAGCAACAGATTGCTCTAATGTTTCCAAATAATCATATGCCTCCTACTGGACAAGGTCAATGTCAGGTGTTTGTCTTGGCCTAAATTCAAATCCTTGAAAACTGCTTTCTCTCTCTTGCTGGACAGGACTTTCCTCTCTTGGAGGACTTAGCTCAATAGCTAGCCGAATTGGAGTCTTCTCAGGTGTGCCCAAATCAATGAAATGGGATTGTTTCTCTTTAATCACACTCTTCTTCTGTATAAGTCTACTGCTTCTCCTTATTTGTAGGCTCGTACTTTTTGGTTCTTGCTGTTTTTGCTTTTGTTTCTTTTTGGAGCTGGCAGTTTCATGAAGCTGAGCAAGCCTATGAGCTAATGTTTGGGTATCTTCTTCACTTGAAGGTTCAAGTGAAGGGTATGACTCTTGCAAAATAGCTTTTCCTTTATCCTCCTTTTGTCTTTTTGTTCTGCTTCCCTTTTTCTTTTCCTTTTGAATAGTTTCTTGAACAGTTTCTTGGGCAATTTCTTGAAGAGTTTTTGTAACAATTTCTTGGGCAGTTTCTTCAACTTCTACAGCAGTATCTTGGGCAGCAGTCTCTTCTTGGGTGACTATTTCTTTCCCTTTTCTTCTACTTCTTTTTGGCACCCTAGGAGAGCTACTAGAGGCTTCTGCTGCCTCTTGAAAATGATTTCTAATAAGGAATTTCTCCCATGTATCCTTTCTGATTTTTAACTGCTCCTCAATCAAGATTTTAATGAGTCCATGGTGATATAGGTGGGGCTCAATGTTTCCCACATTTTTCTGAACAGTGGCACTCATTTTTTTCAGACTAGCCAGCAAGAAATAAGGAAGATTGATGGTATGTTCACCCATAAAATGCATCATTATCTTTGTATGATAAACATACATTATACCAAATCTGCCTTCACATGTTAAAAATTTCTGAACTAGCAAAAGTAAGGCAGTCCATTCCTTTTTAATGACACTTACAGGTATTCCTTTGGTGAAGATAGTGGTATCCATACCTGGATTTTTCAACATGTTCTTCAACTCCTGGCCTTCAACAGTTCGATTTTTGAACCAACATTCCCCAGTACGAGGCAAAGCAGTTGCTTGAGCCAAGCTGCTCTCGGTGACAGTGAATTGTAGGTCTCCAATCTCCACAGTATTTGTTTTCCCATCAAACGACCGAGCAAAGGCCTTGGTGACTTCCTTGTGATATCCTTTGAACTTCTGAATAAATTTTAACCACTTGGCCTTCTGCAGGGCATTCTTCGTTTGTGGGTAACCGTCTAAAAACTTAGAACCTTCCGGCTCTGCTCTTAATAACTTGCCCATTTCGGTTACCAGCTCTCTTGCTGCTCTGACAGCATTGTTCGAATACGGGAGAGAGAGCTTATACGGGAAAAACAGTGCTCAGCAGTGGGTATTACGGCTACAGCAGAATGGCCGTGATGCAATTACGAAACTGGTGGTCAGGGTTTTGAGCGGAGAGGTGAGGAATAGAACAGAGTATGTTCACGGTGAAACAGCGTGATGAATGAAACCGGAAGTGAAAACGGTGAGGGCGTAGATAACAATGCGAAGATGAGGTTATGCATGCGAGAAGCAGAGTTATGGGTAGAGGATACAACGGCCGAATCCCTGAACGTCGGGTGGCTGCGTACACTTGGCTGTGAAATAACCAATTGGAGAGCCATGGTACAACAGTACACGTCACTCTGGTACGAAGAATTGATGAGAGAGAGCAGGCCGTATTAAGTTCAAATCACAACGATTAGGGAACCGTTAGGAAGGCAGTGAGGTGGATTACGCAGCGTAATGGTTGAGGATTATGAGGAGTGGATGGGGATCTTGTCAATCATTACATTACATGCCTCCTACCACAATCCGAAAACCATACATAAATGATATAACTGTTAGTTAGAAATTTTGAACATACCTTCGTATAATTGCATTTTGATCCCTAACCTTTGATTTATTGTTGCCTTTGTATATGCCATGTGTCCTTGCTCTTTTAATGATGCTGGTGCTTTTGACTGCAGATTTTTTTTATTTTTTTTGAAACAGAGTTTGTTTTCATTGCAGGAACAGAGTGTATTAGCTGTGGAATCTTGATATCAGCTGCGGAATTGGCTCCTAGCTGTGGAAATTGCAGCAACACTTTCCTGCCTGCACAAAGAGGATTAAAACAACTTGACTGAATGGAATAGTCCTGAGAGGGACTTTATTGGTGAAAATGAGATGGAATGAATGGACTGAAAGAAAATGAGGTGGAATGAAAATGATGAGATGGATGAGATGGACAGAAAAAAAAAGAGAAAATATAAAGCGTCAGGTGACCCTGATTTTCACTTCATATTTTCTGCATAAGACTGCCAATCCAAGATTGGTTTTCAGGCTTATACAAGAGATTTTTTTATTTTTTTTTCTTTTTTTTTTAACTGAAAGAAACAAAGATCAGGCTGATGGAGGAGAAGAATTATTCTCCACTAGCCTCATTGCAGAATCTTCTTGGAACAACTTAACAAATCCCTCTCTTGAGAGTGGCTTATGGTAGACTTTCAATCTATGGCCATTCACAATGAGAGGAGTCTGAAGCTCATCAATGGTCTTCACTCGAACTGCTCCATTTTTAAAGACTTCATCAATCTCATATGACCCAAGCCAATGAGTTTGAAATTTTCCTTTGAAGTCCTTAAACTTGGAATCAAACAATAGTGCCCAATCTCCCTTCTGAAACTTTCTTTCTTTGATATGTCGATCATGCCATTTAGTCCTTTGGTGTTGAACTAGATCGGTCCTTAGAATTGCATCTTGTCTCATTTCATCTAGCTCATTTAGCTGGTCCATTCTGTGTTTTTGAGCTTCCGATAGGCTCATCCCCAATTGAACTGCCATCTTGAAGGTCTTGATTTGGAACTCAATGGGGAGCAGGACTTCTTTCCCATAAACAAGTTCATAGGGAGAATGTCCTGTTGTGTTTCTCCATGTAGTTCTATAGGCCCATAAGGCTTCAGGAAGCCTTTCCGCCCAATCTCTTCTATGAAGATGAACAGTCTTGGTGATAATGCCCTCAAGGACTTTATTTGTAGATTCCACTTGACCATTTGATTGCGGATGGTATGGAGTAGATGTTCTATGCTTGATCTTGTATTCCTCCATCAGCTTCTCCATCAATTTAGATGTAAATTGGCTTCCTTGATCTATCACAATTTCTCTTGGGACACCAAAACGAGTAAAAATATCCTCAAAAAGAAATTGAACAATTGAATTTTCAGTGGCAAAAGGCAATGCCTTGGCTTCTACCCACTTAGTAACATAATCAGTGCAAACCAATATATACTTCTTTTGCCTAGATGGTGGATTAATAGGTCCAACGAAATCTAGAGCCCATTTCTCAAAGGGTTCGATGCATACCTGTGGCTGTAGTGGCATTTCATTTGAAGGAGTTGGTCTCCCAACTCTTTGGCAGCTGTCACACCTTCTAACATACTGCTTTGCATCTTTAAAGAGAGAAGGTCAATAATATCCTAAAGAAAGGATTTTATAGGCTGTCCTCTTGTCAGCAAAGTGTCCGTCGCATGGTTCATCATGACATGCCTTAAGGATGTCAGGCATTTCATCTTCCCGAACACATCTTCTGATCATACAATCTGGCCCTGTTTTGAACAATTCATTAGAAATCCAAGAATAATGTGAACTCTCCTGAATAATTTTCCTTTTCTCATTAGGAAATAAGTGTGGAGGTAGCTTCCCTGTAACTAGATAATTAGCAATATCTGCATACCAAGGAGTCTTGGTAGTTACTGCAAACAAGTATTCATCTGGAAACTTATCCTCTACAGGAGAATCTTCGTTAGTGTTTTGGATTCTAGACAAGAAATCAGCTACTGTGTTTTGTTTTCCTGGTCTATCTAACACAGTAATGTTGAATTCTTGTAAGAGTAAAAGCCATCTTGTAACTCTGCCATTAGTAATAGGTTTGTTCATGAGATATCTAATTGCGGAGTGGTCAGTATGGACAAAAGTTTCATAGCCAGTTATGTAATGTCTAAACTTGTTGATTGCATGAACAACGGCTAAGAATTCTTTTTCAGTCACAGTGTAATTTAACTCAGTGGGAGTCAAATTTTTACTGGTGTAATAAATGGCATAAGGGACCAAATCTTTTTGTCCCAAAATAGCTCCTAGAGCTGTATCTGAAGCATCAGTAGAAATGTGAAAAGGGAGTTTCCAATTTGGCCCTCTCAAAATGGGTGCTTCAGATATTCTAGTCTTTAAAGTTTCAAAGGCAGACTGACATTCAGGATCCCATTTGAACTCACAGTCTTTGGTAAGTAATTTGAAAAGAGGAGATGCTATCTTAGTGAAGTTTTCAATAAATCTTCTGTAATATCCAATAAACCCAAGAAAAATTCTAACATCTCTTTGGCAATTTGGAACAGGTAACTTGGAGATGACTTCTACTTTGGATCTATCAACTTTAATTCCATCTCCTGAAATATGATGTCCTAAAACAATTCCTTCAGTAAACATCATAAAACACTTTTCATGACTTAATGAAAGATTTGTTTCTTTACATCTAATTAGAACTTTTTCCAAATTTTCTAATGCTTCTTCAAATGTATTACCATATACTGTGAAATCATCCATGTAGACCTCTACACAATCATGAATTAGATCTGAAAAAATTCCTAGCACAACCCTTTGAAATGTAGCGGGTGCATTGCATAATCCAAAAGGAAGTACTCGGTAAGCAAAAGTTCCCCAAGGACAAGTAAATGTGGTTTTGTCTTGATCTTCAGGTGCTACCTGAATTTGATTGTAACCACTAAAACCATCCAAAAATGAGAAAAACTTTTTACCTGCTAAAGTATCTAATACTTGATCAATAAAGGGCAAAGGAAAGTGATCCTTCAAGGTTGCTTTGTTTAATTCTCTGTAATCAATGAAAACCCTCCATTTACCGTTCTTTTTAGGTACTATGACCAAGGGAGAAACCCATTGGCTATCTGAAATAGGGTAAATGAAGTTTACATTGAGTAACTTCTGGAGCTCTTCTTTCACTATCTCCCTAAGATTTGGATTCATCCTTCTTTGAGGTTGTCTGATTGGTCTACTGTTTTCCTCAATGTAGATATGATGAATTCAAGTCTTAGGGTCAATACCTTTCATGTCGGTATACTCCCATGCAAAAGCAGTAGAATGTCTTTGCAAGACTTTGGTTAGCTCTTCCTGTTGGAATTTTTCCAAGTTTTTGTTAATGTTTAATGTTTTTCCTGGAAAGATTTCAATGGCAGAACTACCAAATTCTTCCATAGAGAAAAGAGACATTTGTCTAGATGATAGACACTCTATGTCAGAATCCAACTGAAATTGTGTAGAGTCATATTCTGAAGATGGTTCGAAATTTTCTAATGTATTCAGAATTTGACTGTCTTCACTAATCTCAGAAATGGTAAAGATAGGTTGTATAGTATCTTCATCATTAACCCACTCATTCTCTCCTATTTCTGTAATTGCTTTCGCTGGAGGATACAAATTGAACTTCTTTGTTGAATTGCCATCAGAAATATACATGTCCCCAGATCTACAACTTATGAAAGCATCAGCTGTGGCCAGCCAAGGTCTTCCTAAAATAAGAGGATGTCCTCCTAGATTGTTCTTGGGAGTTAAAATCATAAAATCAACTGGATATTCCCAAGAGTCTAGGGAGACTGGAATGTCTTCCAATACACCATCAGGTTTAATAATCGATCTATCTGCAAGCTGCAGTAAAGTAGGTGTAAAGAGAAGGTTAGGAAGTTTTAACTGGTCCATGGTCTGTCTACTCATAATGTTGATAGCAGCCCCTAAATCAATCAAAGTATTTGGTATTTCTACCCCATTGATATGTGTTTTGACAATTGGACTACCGGGGTCTACATATTTCTGCATGGTAATCTTTCCCATCATAATGTCTGCAATTTTTCCTACCAGGTGGATCTTTCTGGTATCTCTTGGTTTCCTTCCTGGTCTCTTAAGGCTCAACTCCTTTATTGTTTTTGCTAGAATGGGAATCTCTTTAATGGCTTGTAACAAGGGAATCTTGATACAGACATTCTTCAATTCATCTAGAAAATTATAGTCAGGCAACCAAATTTGCTTTTCCACTCCTTTGTCGATTTGTAACCTTTCAGGAAAAGGAGGTGTGGCCACAGATGTAGGTTTCTCAACTATGGGAGTTGTGGGGGTTGATTCTTTTTCTTTTTCTTTTTCTGTTTGAATGTTTGGGTGTTGAAGGGATGCTTCAGAACCCTTATTAGCTCTAAGAGATTCTTCCTCGGAAATGCTTGGTTGTTGAACATTTATAGAAGGTTGATCTAAGATTTTACCTGATCTGAGTTGTACTTCATTCAGAGGAACAATCATATAGGTAGGGAATGGTTGACCTTCCATCATGTAGGCATTTTGAGGGTTTCTATTATTGGGGTTTGGCAATGGCTGAGATGGAAGTTGATTTGGCTTTTGTTGGGATTGGAGCAAGAGTTGAGAGTTTGATTTTGTGGAGAAGGTTGTTGTTGTTGAGGGAATGGTAATGATAGTTGTTGACTTTGATTTGGGAGTTGTGGAGCTTGCTGATTCTGAAAAGATGGAGGATATTGATAGAATTGAGCAAATCTCCCATAAGGATTTTGCATGCTTTGCATCCATGCTTGAAAAGGATTTTGAGGTTGAGGCCAAGGTTGTTGCCAAGGATTCCAATTTGGTTGGGGTTGAAAATTCATAGAGTTGTTAAACCCTTGAGTTTGTTGCCCCTGCCATGGTCTCCTTGCAACAAAACAGAGAGATTCAAGTGTATTTGGATCTTCTTGAAAGACTGCTTTGAGTCCAGGGATTGAAGGACAAACCTTGGTCTAATGGTTTTCTGAGCAAATTACACATGTTTCCACAACTTGTGCTTCCAAGGGACATTCCCTTAAAGCATGTTTCTTCCTACATTTCGGACAAAAGATGGTCAAGGCCTCGGCTTCTGCTTTCTGTTTATTGTGGATCTTAAGGGTGTCTAATTGTTCACTAAGACTCCCTAAGATATCAGTTTTGAATTCATCAAGCATATTGCCGATTTCAGCCCTACTTACTGATCCAGTTGCAGATTTATTTGCTTTGAGGAGTGAAGGATCCCTAGGCCCTTTTTGAGTTTTTGATTTGCCCCTTGAGAGATGGACACATAATTCTGCTATATCAGAAAGTGGAAGCTGAGATATATCTCCCTTCCCCATCATATTCAAAAGATCTATCCATTCATCTCTAATGGCTTTTAGTAATAGGGCTTTCAAGGTCTCTTCATCCAAGTTACTCATTTTTGCTCTTTTCAAATTATATTGAAATCTTTCAATCAGTTCCTCCAAATTCTCATCCTCTTTTTGTACCATTTTAAATACCTCATCCTTGTGGTTGGTGGGCATACAATAGTCCAGGTACCTATCCAAAAATGTTTGTTTCATATCATTCCAAGACCTAATGGATTGAGTGACTAACCCCATGAACCATTTCAAAGCTTGTCCTTTCAATGTGGAAGGGAACAGTTTGAGTTTTTGAGTGTCATCCAAATAGTCATAAGTTCTACATACGACTTCAAACTCAAATAAGAATGTTTCAGGGTCCTCATTCCTTGATCCATGAAAGTTTGGGAGGACAGATGGTGAGATGTTTTTCATGGTAGCTCGGGAATCCTCATCAACTATAGGGAATCCGAATGAGTTATCCCCATCCCTATTTCCTCCAATATTACCTCTACCTCCTCCATTGTTTCCTCCTCCTCCTCTACCTCTACCTCTACCGAATCCAGGTGCTTCTTCCTCTGCCATGGTAGTTTCCCCAGAGACTTCAGAGTCTTCTGGTTCTTCTACTAAGGGTGTATGAGAAGGATTCCCTCCTTCTTCTTCAGGTGTTTCTACTTCTTCAATTATAATTTGCCTCTCTGGAGAAAGAAGGAAAGGATCTCTTTCAGACTCGATGGAAGGTATGGGAGATTCAACTCCTGCTTCCTGAATTTCGGGAACCCTAGGGCTAGGAGTATCAGTTGGAGATAAGGGAGGTGTCTCTTGTCTATCCCTTGGAGTAGATGGACTTGTAAAAATTGAACTCTTGGCTCTAGTTAAAAACCTTCCCCTAGAATCTCTAGCTCTATGCATGTCATTTTTTTTATTTTTCTTCAAGTCAGGTTAATAATTCTTTTTCTGATCTTCCAGGTCACTCTAGGTGCAAGAAGAGAGCATACTTGAGAAACTATTAAACCAATAACTTTCTCTTTTCTGATCCTCCAGATCACTCTAGGTGCAAGAGGAGAGCATACTTTGAGAGGTTATCAATTTCCCTTTCTTGAAATTTTCTTAATTTTTTTTTTTAGAATTGGCTACCTAATTTCACTTCCCCAGCAACGGTGCCAAACTGTTTGGTCAATTTAGTGTTGTCTAAATTGCTATCATTAATTGTCAACCCGGGGCTCGTAAGCTGATGAAGTGATATGTACAGTATGTACTTAAGTAACCTTTCCTAGTTCTTTTTGTCGTTTTTAGATGATGTTTGTGGTTGATTTAACTTCCTAAGATGGAGTGATGGATTTATAAACAGATGAGTGTGTGTGTGTGTATGGTGATTACTAAATGCTTCTAGAACTTTTTAAAGAGAAAGCTTGAAAAGTGACTTGCAATGGAATTGAAACTTCGAATGAAAGCAAAGCATTAAACAAAATCACTAATGGCACTAGTCCACTATCTATGTTGCTGATAAGAACAAAAATAGCATCTATGTTAACTCAATGAAAAGTGAAAAACATTACTTTAACTGCAAAACTTAAATGACAAATCATAACACTTCATTCTTTCTTAACACTCTGCTTCTAGCTGTAATTGTTCATGTGAAAAACAGTTAAGAAGAAATCAGTAATATGAGTCAAAAAGCTAATCAAACCAAGCTGCCACTCAATGATATTCTGGTCCAATAAAAGTTAGATAATTATGATAAGAAGACCATCAAAAAGTTAGTAAGCAACTTGTCAAAAACTTTAGAAAGTAAACTAGCAATGAAACTGCGTAAGCAAAGTAAAGATCAGCAGCTAAGACAAGACAACTTCAAATACCATCAGTGAAATAAAAACACACTATTCCGGGCTCTAACACACCTGCATAAACAAACTGATCAGTTCTGAAAAGTGCTGGAAATGTAAAGGCATGAAATCAAACTGTACATTATTATACATGATCAAAGAAATGAAAATTTGCATAAATCAAACTATACATTATTGTACATGTGAAAATGAAAACAAAGAAAGGCAGGAAAATAAAATTAAATGCTACTGTACATAGGTTGTGATAGATGGGGGCCCTCCATCCACTCAACCAGCTAAAGATCAGCTACGCAGAGATGAGCAGAAACAGTCTTCTTCTATTAATTCAACATGTCAAAATACAGTGAAAAAGTGTTGTAACAGCAGTCTTTTAAAACAGAGTTTTACAACCAAAATGATTATGGCAATTACAATAATAAGAGCTAATCTTTAAGCGTTGGAGAACGCTTTATTTATAGGCACAGGGACAAACTTTCCTCTGCGTAAACTAAGCAACTACAGGCCTAACTAATTAACTACGCAGCAACACGCAGGCAGCTCCGTGCACATTTAGAGGAAACGGTCATCATGGGGAGTAAATCTATGGTTAGATCCTGTCCCTTGCTGTCTTCGTGGCGTGGAGGAAGTGCCAGCTGTGATTCCGTGTCTCAGTTGCTCACGCAGAGCCGTGCCACCGTCTGGAACTTAACTGTTTGACCGTGGGTACTCCTGCGTTGACTGGGGGCATACGTGACTGATTTGGCCCAACCAATAGCATACGATCCATGTAGACATCCATACCAACATGCCCATGTGGCTCGTTCCTGGAGAAGACACGTGGAGTATAGCAAACAACAAAAAGGCTGCGGAATCTCTGAACAGCTGCGGAATTGCTGAGTAGCTGCGGAATTGCAGAACAGCTGCGGAATTGCTGAACATGTACCAAAATTCTAAACAAACAATCAATCATTAGCACAGTTAATCAAATCATGTTAAAAGACATATAATGCAATGAATTGAACAAGTTGATGGAGGAAATGATGTCAGAAGAGAGAAGTGAATGGGGAAAAACTGTTGGGAGGACAGGTAAATGAGTGCAAGGTTGAGGCTCAACACACCACCTCTGTTTTGCACCTATACTCACATTATTGGACCTGTAACAACCATTTTAAATTGAGACAAATTCCTATGATTATGTTATTTGTGCAGTTCTCACCTAGCAAGGGCATCTATTAGCCTATCATAGTGATACACTTTCTGATACAATTCAGAAGTACCCTACCTATGATAAAGAGATGTATTATATCATGTAGGTTGCCAAAAGTGGAAACATTACATTCTGAGGAAGGAGATGGTCATCCATACAGATCGCCGACCTCTTCAATTTATACAGACCTAAGGGAAGTTGTAGAATGATCCCCATTAGAAGTGGTCTACATATCTGCAACAATTCCACTTGAACATTAAATACAAAAAGGGAAGCACCAACCATGTTGTAGATTTCCCCAGTATCCCCTAGTTGCATCACTAACTACTATTCTCAAATCTTGTAGCTACGAGACCTCTAGATGGCTACAAATGTACAAAAATGATCCAAATCTCACCATCACATACCAAATGTTAGTGGATGGCAAGAAAGTTCTAGATTTCCACCTTCGTGATGCATTATTATGCTACCTAGGCCACCTTTGTGTTCCTTCAAGTGAGCATGCCAAGCTGATTTGGGAGGCGAACTACAGTTAGGTCATAGGACCCTTTGGTGTGAAGAAAATTGTGGCCATACTACAAAAGTATTTTTATTGGCCAAATATTTGACAGGATGTTGCAAAATATATCAGATCCTGCACTCCATGTTCCATCGCCAAGCCAACCATCAAGCAACAAGGCATGTATGATCCTCTTCCTACTCCCATCCATCCGTAAGAATCTGTCTCCATTTACTATCTATCTAGCCTCCCTTCTACCAAGCATGGTAATGATTGTGTATTTGTGGTCATGGATAGACTTTATAAGATGAATATATTGGTGGCCTACAAGAAGAGTATCACAATAGAGGAGTGTGGGTGCATTTTGGGATCCCGTAGATCCTTATATTAGATCAAGACAACAAGTTTCAAAGAAAATTATGGTCAAGACTCTGGAATTTATTGGACACCAAGCTTACCAAGTCAACTGCATTCCATCCCCAGACTGATGGCCAAACAGAGGTTGTTAACAAGATGATAGTGCACATACTCTGCATGTACAACTCAAAGGATCCATAAACCTTGGATGAGAGCCTTCCCTATGTGCAACACAGCTATAACAAATTCTCCACAGCTCAACTAGCCACAGTCCCTTTCAAGTGGGTTTGGGATTTCAACCATTGTCTCTGATTGATGTTGTCATGCCTCATGCGACTACATAGGCAGAATCCACAAATGTATAGTTTGAGGTTGATAAAGTAACCAAGTTTATTGAACACATATTTCACATCTGCCAACAATTTTATGATAGCCTGGATAAGTCTAATTCCAAATACAAGCAATGTCACGATTAGCATTAGGTACCACATACGTTTCAGATGGGCGATAAAGTTTGGTTGAATTTGTAGAAAGAACACATTGTCAAAGCCCATTGGAAGCTCTAACCACTCCGATACAGGCCTTACACAATCACCAAGGTTGTGGGAGACAATGCTTTTAATCTAAACATTCCCCCATTCCTTGGCCTGCACCCAATGTTCAATGGGACTACCTTCGGCCATACTTTCCACCACTATTGGACACCTTAGACATTGTTGAACAACTAACACCAATAGAGCTCAACCAAGATTACATGGAATAGGCCACAACCGATTGGATCATGGAAACACAAATCAAGACCACTTTCCAACAAAATATCTAGTTGTATCAGGTTGTCAAAGCTCGCCAACTCTTGCATAGAGATAAGTGGCTCACCAGGGATCAAGTTCTGTAGAAGTTCCCCCATCTCATGGAGGCATTCAACACAATGGGTACGATTGCTTCCTAAGGGGAGAGGACTGATCCAGGTGGATATTGGTGGCCACCCGCCTATTCCACTTAGACCCCCACCTATGTTTCTTCCAATTTCCTTAATTGTAGCACAATTTACTATTTTTCGCAGTTTTTTGGGTCTTGAACTTCCGGAGACATTTTGAGGCCCTAAATGATGTTTTTATTAGAAATGGGAAAATCCTACTCAATAATAGGGGTGTGCAGTCAAAATTTGTAGTCCTCAGATGGATATTTCTAGCGAGGTATTGTACATGTCAAGTGGAGATTGTATGCAAAAGTTGCAACCCCAAGAAGTTTGGTTACCAACTAACCCCAACGGGGCCCACAAACTTTTGGTGCTTCATCTCCTAGGGTTAGGTTTTTCGATGTTTAGGTTTTCCCCTGTTTCTCAATAATAAAAAAGATTGCAATCGTCATTGTCACATAGTTCAGAAGGCATGTAGCCATCACGTATCTACTCAGAGATAAGCTAACATCGTCCGAGCTAGTTTATTTCCATTCTATCTGTAAACAATTTTTCAATATTTGTTATTAATCAATTGAAGTTCAGTTTTCATTGTAGATTTGTACTTCTGTGTAATTATGTATTTGATTTTGTTCCTGCAAAAATTTGGATAATGGTATCAAAGCAGTCTACTCTTTCTTTTTTCCTCTATGCATAGCCCCTTTGAGGTCGAGATATAAGGAGTTATGACTTGGACTAGTTGAACCCTTGCAATATTGTCCCCATCGGCACCGATGAACTTTAATGAGGGAAGAAAAGAAAGATGAGGGAGTAGGACATCCTATCAAACTACTGCTCAAAGAAGCCCTTGAGTGGAAAAGGAATGAGATGATGGACAAATTTTCCCAGATCCTTCAGTGAATGCCAACAGGTGACACATCTTCATCTAGCAGACACTTCGGAGGCACCACCCCCTTCAAGGTACAAGTTAAATTTGACATCCATATATTTGAAGGTCAAATAACACATATGTCATATATAAATGGTTAAATTTGTTGGAACGAAAATTTTCAGTTCATGATTTTTCTGATGGTTAAATTTGTTGGAACGAAAGATTACTTGTGCATTCCTCAAAGCCGCCCCCTCATCAAGGATTGGTGGGAAACCTAATTCGAGCAAAAGGAAAAGAGAGAAACCTCACTATTTTCAACCATGCCCACTTGGAATTCCTTTCAAGATGTCGTTAATGAACAATATTACGCTGTCATGAGCTATGAAGATAAGTACATAAAATGGACCACGCTGCGCTAAGGAAGGGACTAAGACGTGAAAAAGTTCACAAATATTTTTCATACCCTTCGCACGAAGTTGGTATCAAGGATTTTGAGCAGAATCTGGTACTCATATACCACGACTGTCTACACAAATACATCCAGGACGAGATGGAGTTCCTAGAAATCTCCTCACTCGGCCCCGCATATCAATACACTATGAAGATCAAGCAAAAATTTAAACAAAAGAAGCAAGACTTTGGATCTACGAATGCGAAGTAGGGAAAAGTAATCTACAAACCATAGAACAAAGGACAAATCCAAGGCGGAATGATGCAGATCAACCCATTGAATCTGAAAGAAAAGAATAGCATCACCAAGACAACGAAAGACATAGGGAAGTGGTGTGAGTTTCACAAGAGCCCCACTCACACCACAAGTGAGTGTTGTGCCAAGCAGTCACTAGTGGTCGCGTTGAAGGCTTCAGAGTCAAATACATGTTCTAACTCTCATTCAAACCCCAACAAAGGGAAGAAGATTACTAATGTAGAGCCCAACACCACTGTTACCACCACCAAGGTTCAAAATATTGATCCCAAAGACCCAAAGGAAAGGGAGTATCTCTTCCACTCATAGATGTGGGTGAAGGGGTAGTCATTGTAGTTCATTGCCGATAGTGGGAACCAAAAGAACCTCATCTCAGCAAAAAAATTTAAGTAGTTGGGCCTGCCGACTACACCACACCCATAAACATACACCATCGAGTGGCTCCACCAAGGACGAGATCTCCGCGTCAGCCAACAGTGTCGCCTTCCCTACAACATCAAACCCTTCACGAATGAGGTATTGTGTGACGTTTCTCCTCTTGAATTTTGTGATGTATGATTAAGCCAACCATACTTGTGGAAGTGTAATATTGTGTATGAGTCTAGGCCTTGCACTATTATTATTACTTTGGGAAATAATTTATATAGGATATTAGAGGTAACCCCACCTACCACCATCTCTTTAATCTCTGCTAAGCAATGAAATAATATCATCTCCCAGAATGGGAATTTTTTTTTCTTTCTAATTCGCTCTCAGAGTAAGGGGAAGATCGTGGCCACATCCATGGCCCCCGGGAAGGATTCCTCCATGCAACAGAAGCAGGTGGATAAGGTCATGGAAGAATACAGGGACATCTTCTCCTCACCCATAGGGGTACCCTTGCATTATGAGGTTAAGAATTCGATCGATCTAACTCCCGAATCACTTCTACCGAATGAGTCGATATACTGTCGCTCCATTTTGGAAAATTAAGAGATCAAGCAGAAAATCCAAGAGTTTCTGCAAAAAGGGAACATCTGACCAAGTTCCTCACCTTGTGGGAACCTGATTGTAATTGTACAAAAGAAGGATGGGACCTGGAGGCTTTGCATTGATTATCAGGCACTAAACTAATTCACTTTCCGGAATAGGTATCCAATCCCATGAATTGATGACCTTTTGGACCATATCAAGTGGACCAAGTCTTTTAGCAAGATCAATTGTTGGGGAAAATACTGGGGGGGGGGGGGGTGAATCAATATTTACAAATCAATAATTTTTTACATTTCATATTCATATTTCTATACGTGACTTTATTGAAAGGAACATGCATGTGTATGCAATTGTTCTTAAGACAATTAGCATATATCAAGTGAACTTATGATTCAGTTAATTCATCATATGTTTGTCTTCAGTCAGTGCATTAGTACTTTATTAAACGTTAGATAAACATTAACAATGCGTTGTAATAAATAAACCATCACACATAATAACACACATGAACACCAAGATTTAAGGTGGAAACCAAATGCAGAAGAAAACCACATGTTGTTGTCGTCGTTATCTTCTTTTTAATATAAAGAAAAAGTTGTTTACAATCTTGTACTTTCGCAGACTCATACCAATATGCATGCACCCACTTGTAGAAGGCTACAACCTTCTCTCATTCTCCAACTTCTAATTGAAGGGAGCTACAACCCCCTAGATATTATACTGACTACCATGTTTACCAATACGTAGGCGCCAGCCTACAGAAGACTGCAACCTTCACTCATTCTCCAGCTACTACTGGAAGGGAGCTCCAACCCCCTAGCTCTTGTACTAGCTGATATTTTTACCAGTACATAGGCGTCGGCCTACAAAAGGCTACAACCTTCACTTTTTCTCTAGGGAACACGTTTTATAAATTTTTAGATTGGATACTCCTGGTACATATCATCACAATATGTAGGCCACATTTCATCAAATTTTCATACTGGACCCATCAGTAACATTGAAGCTCAATATCAAAACTCAAAATTGTAACTCATCATTGTAACACATTCATCCATCATTGATACATCTGAATCACTCAATCACTGAAACCCAATCATCAATCTCTGATATAACTGAAACCCAATCATCAATCTCTGATATAACTGAAACCCAATCATCACTTTCTGAACCAACCAATCATTGAAACTTATGACACAACTGAATCAAACAATCATTTAAACCTCTAACACATATGAATCAACCATTCATCAATTTTTGATACAACTGAATCAACCATTCACTCAAAACCCAATCAACCGACACTTAATCAAAATTCAACCAATCAACTATCACAGTAAAATCACTGTAACCAGTACACATAAATGAACTCAGAACACTGCATCATCAACCAGAACTAACTGCAACCTTAAAAATCATATATTAGAATGAATACGCTAATTCAATGAGGACAACCTGCGTGTATACACTACTTTCTATAACCCAACCTGGGTATACCTCTAAAGATACTGAATCATAAAACTTCTGAACCAAAAATTGTATGAACCAAGGACATTCTGAAGATATATTGTCATATTACAGAGTTCTAAATAGATAGCAACAAAAATTACCCTTCTTACTCAATCAATCAGTTAACCAGACTCAATCTCCTTATACAATTAGTTTTACTTCAGATCTAATGAATACATCATTGACAAACAACTATAAAATAGCAATATTTATCAGATATACCAATAATTTCTGAACAACAATCCCTTCCTCTGCATACTCTACTTGGAATTCGTGTGTATACCTGGTTTCACTGAGGCGAACCTGCGTATAGATCTACAAATAATGACTTATAACTTCGCAGATTTTCAAGACTTCAGCTATACCCAGATCATAGCATTTAAATGATAAAACATGTGTTAGCACTTAGGTCTAGCCTATCCATTTTCAGATCATACAATGATAAGTCATTTTAGGTCTCATGATCCTTATCCATCATTAGATATCATCCGTCATCAAACACTGAGGTGCATACTTAGTTCAGATCAAGCAAAGCGTCAAAAACCCATAACATGCATATTTTATTTTGATATAACTCTTCATAAGATTTCCATCACTTGCACACCCTCAGACTTTGATCTTCACTTCCTTATATAGTTTTAGCCTTTTTCAATACCTAGGGTTAAAACCATAGTTATGCCGATGGTATTATTTAACGGGATCAATATTATTTGTCATGCTCATTACTATGGGCCAATACCATGGTAGGCACCCCTGGTATTCTTTAACCTTAATTTCCATCCCATACACGCTTTTCTTTCTGTGAAACTATGTGCATACGTATACGTTCCTTTTATTCTGAGCACTCGCATGTATACGCGACGTGGACTAGGTTAACCAGCGTATACAACTTAAAACATTCTCCTTCCTCAATTTCTTGATTCTGGTCTGTAATCCTTTGTCCCATCATCATGTTCTTCTGTGCCATTACACTATTACCTTTGAATTGACCTGTTACAATGTGAGCTACCATCACTTTATCATTTCTGAATTGATTCATCTAAACTTCCCCTGCATTTTGTCACATCTGTAAACACAACTGTCATGCATTCTTTCACATCTCGTTTATACCTTTATCAAGTATTCCATTCATCAAATAGGTTGTCATCAAGGACAACTCATCAGGTAGGTTGCTAGCAAGGACAAACACCTTATTCATAATACTAACAATTTCCCGTATCAAACTTCTGATTCTGATCCGTAAACCTTTGACCATCATTCTGTTCCATCACTCTATCACCTCTCATCTGACCTATAGATTCATCTCTGTTCCATCATTCTGTCACTTTTGATTGGACCTGTAGATTCATCTATGTTCCATCATTATGTCACCTCTGATCTGACATGTAGATTCATCTTTGTTCTAACATGTAGATTCATCTAGTTACCATATACTTGTTCTATTAAAAGTGAGTTGCCATCAAGGACAACACATGCATCATAATGCCAACAATCTCCCACTTTGGACTTGATGGAAACCACTTTGGTGTTTGGTCACCACAACCTGTAAATAACATCAAGACAAGCACCAATATTTTCAAAACATCAAGCTACTCTTCCCCTTTGACATCAAGAAAAAAGGGCTAACCAATGTTAATTGAAGACTTCCATATCTGAACTACTGGATATGAACACTAATCATGCTCCCCCTAGGCATATGCTGAATTCTCTAATCAAACTCCCCCTTAGTACATGCTAAGATGCACTATACTGTCCATGCTCCCCCTAAGCACATGCAGAGTCTGCAGAAATATTTTTCAAAAGAATAACATGACTTTATGTGAGTATGACCTTCCTATCACCAATGACTCATACATACATCAATCTCCCAACCAAGTGGGGATTCAAATTTGACTCATCCACCCAACCTAGTGGGATTACATATTTGACATGATCTCAAAAGTCCATACATGATTGAATATGACAATTATTACATCATAGGTCTTTGCATGACCTTTTCATCAAATGATATACATGATATTTATAACAAAGACCAAAAACCTAAATAATATCATGATAGTTGTCAGCAACTATTATACACCATATATGATTTGCACCATAAACATCTATCAACAACATCAAGAACAACAACTTGTATATGTCCATCATCAGTTCGCAAGATATGTCAATGTAGCTTTAATATCATCAACATGTGACTAAGTATGTTGCATATAGATATTAACTCATCCTCTTGAGCTTATCAAGATTAACTTGATTTGTTTCCTTAGTAGAAAAAGCCTTATCATAGCCTTCCATGAATCAACTAAGCATATGTCATATCTCCAAGTAGTAATAAAACCATTCACATCATATCATATATATGTGAAACCACCATAGTCATCATCTATGACCATAACATTATCATTGCAGCAAGAACTGCATGATATTTCCACAAGAATCCTCAATATATCAACCATGTATTATCACTAGGGAGTTTTCTAACATCCCACATCTGATAAGCATCAACCACGATAATCAACATATGTGAGTATCAAACCTATCATCATAAAGTAAGAAGTCGTCATCATTATGTGACTAAGGAAGCCATGTCTCCAAATGGCCATGTCTTCATGAAACCTGCAATAACACCAGTCTCTTGGCCAATGTTCTTTATACAAGAGGATATTTTATACCAACATCACAACTTAAGTAATCATCCATGAATCCAGCATAGAGATAGAAATATATATCTAGCTTCTCATCAATGTGAAAAGGAAAACCATGAGTTCAGAGTCATTTTTTCAAACTTTCTTGATACCATCAAGTGCAACAATCCTCAAACAGTATACCATGTGAGATCCAATAACTATAGGAATCCTCATTCATAACTGCACCCTATGAAATTTATGCATCTTTGAAGGCATGATGGCAACAACATAACATAAACAAGTGACACTTAACATCATCAAATAATGAAGATGTGTACTCAAGCTTTGTTCTTCTCCTTGTACTTATGAAGATAACTATGTAAGCAAGATAACTATATGCATCATCAAAAGAGTCATCCACAAATATAATCAGAAGCAACTAAGTGGCTCAAGAAAAGTATCATTTGTGATTTCATCATAGGCAATTCATGACCGTAGCATAGTATGATGCATTTAAAACACTTCAACAACATGAGAATCATCACCATTGATAGGAATCATTAGGTACCAAATACTTCTAAAATAATGTCAACAATGCATTATTAGAAGCATAGCATATTCTCCCCCTAAACCTGTGCCAACTGTTCATTGTCAGATCTGATCATTTACATATATCAGTAAGAATCATCATCAACCAGTTATACATCAAGTCATAAACAATTTATGAGGATCAAAAGCACTTCTAAATAACATCCAAAAACTGTAATCATCAACCATCAAAACAGAAAGGACAATTGATAATTGTCTGAACCATATCAGACCCTTTTTCTGAGTCTATCCCACTGCTTCTTCATCAAACCAACATATACGTGACTGTGCAGTTTCGAACTTGTGTATATACGTAACTTGTCTTCATAATATCTGCGTATGAAAATTGGAACACTAAAATTTCATACTTTCAGTTCCTCCTGAGTCTGTTCTGACTGTACCTGGTCCTAGAACTTTTGTTGAAACATCAGTTCCAAGAATATCATTACTATGATGGTTCTTCATCAGAGACTCCATTTGTCTCTTGTCTCTAGTTATGTGATGAGCACATCCACTGTCATCTTCGTCTTCAAATGAGCAGAGAGCAATATCACACCTTATTTGATCTTCCTTTTCTTGATTCTTGGTGGATTCATCTTTTTCAAATTTTCTGATATAAATGTGCTTATTTGATTGCTTACCATATTGTCTACGGTGATCCATAGACTTGTCCCTGCATTCTTTGTTATATTCCCAAACTTGTTACAAGCATAACATCTTATATGTTTCATATTTCTTCTATAGCAATCAATGGCTTTATGACCAAACATATTGCGAGAAAAATAATATCCCTTAAAGTACCTGAAAGCTGATGATCTTTCCGTGAGACGATTATTAGCTTGAAACATTCTACTTCTACACCTAGCTGAAACATGTCCAAAATTATGACAGATAGAACATTCAACATTATTCATCAGAGGGAGGAATCAATTAATACTTCCATAGTTAGGAGTAAATGATTTTCATTGAAGACTTTCTTTCCTTGGATGTTGATGGGTTTGACCTCTTATCTCCTTGTTGAGCATTTTAGATTTTGCATTAGAATTCCTTGCCTCAGTTTGTGAGCTAGATTCACCTTTAATAGTTTCATGAAAACCAAGACCAAATTTGATGACATGAGACCTTTGACTACTAAAAATATTATCCAAAATATTAGTGCTATCTTGAAATCGTAAAAGTTTTATCATTTTCTTCTAATTTACCTCTTTGGATATTTACCTCAACCTAATATTTCTCTTCCTTTTTCAGATACTACTTCTTCATGATTTCTTCAACTTTTCTTCCTTCTTCCACTTATTTCCTTAATTTGAGAACCTCATTTTCTTGTTCGTCAAATTCTTGAAGTAGTTCTTCTTTCTACTTATTTGAATTTTCAAGATGTTCTTTTAGAGAGACGACCACAGCTTCAATACCTTCACAGTAACTGGTTCTTTCTTTTAGTTCCTTGGTTGTTGTATCCTTTTCATTCACTTCATTTCTCAATGATGTTACTTCATCATACATCCTTTGACATTGATCTTCATTTTCCTTGAACTGCTTCCTTAATTTTTTTCTTTCCTCCAATTGTGTTTTTAACCTGGTAACCTCTTCTTTGTAGGTACACTCCCTTTTGTCAAATAGATCTTGTTGATCTCTAATTTTATTTGTGAGCCTTTTAACTTCTGTCTCTATTAGATTTCTTTCACTTTCACCCATAAGAGAAAATTCAATTGTTTCATTGTCACATTCATTATCTTCAATATTGCATGAATAGAGAAATGTATCACCAGAGGACCAAAAATTAGTACCTGATAATTCTTTTGCTTGTTCATCTTCATTCTGAGGTGATTCTGAATCTGAATAATTGCTTCCACCTAATAGCCAATTGTCTCTCCTGTTGTCATTGTTCCTTTGAGATGTCTTCTTCTTCTGAGGTGCTTTCTTCTTTTGCTTCTTTCCCATTGTTACAATGGATCTCCTTCAAGCGATCAAGCTTCTGCCAAAGGACCCGCTCTGATACCAATTGTTGGGAAAAATATTGAGAGCGAGGGGGGGGGGTGAATCAGTATTTACAAATCAATAATTTTTTATATTTCATATTCATATTTCTATACACGACTTTACTAAAAGGAACCTACATGTGTACGTGGCTTTTCTTAAGAAAATTAGTGAATATCCAGTGAACTTATAATTCAGTTAATTCATCATATGTTTGTCTTTAGCCAGTTCATCAATACTTTATTAAACATTAGATAAATAGTAACCATGCGTTGTAATAAATAAACCATCACACATAAGAAACACACATGAACACCAAGATTTAAGGTGGTAAGCACCGTTGTTGTGAATGTTCTTTATAGGTTATGTTTGTTTTAGTATTTAATCAAAATAAATAAATAAATTTATAAGTTATTTGTGTATCTTATATTTTTGAAAATGAAAATTTGATATATATATATATATTAGTACTTAATATAATCAATTAGTAATAAAAAAATCATCATATATTTACTTAATTAACATTAATGTAATTAAATAAATATTTTAGAAATATTAATTAGGTTCATTAAAGAAAGTAATTTGATGCAAGGAAGAGGTTTGAGGGTGACTAGTAGTGCATCACAGTGCCTACTTGGCCAATGATGGGAGAGGATTTAGTAGATCTATAAGGATCTTCTTAGTATCAATAACGCTTGTTTACGAGCATATCAAAAGCAAAACTTACACCTATCATTTTGTACACATGTATGAGCCAAGTAAGAATTAATAAGGTCCTAAGTTGTGCTAATAAGTCTTGTGTGTCATGCAGATATTTAAGCAGTTCAAAATGGTGAGGATGTGAGGAAATCAAGGTCCACCCAAGGACCACCGCCTCTAAATAATCCACTACCATCACTGGGATTGGCTCTAATATTGTGCTCCCTAGAGGTAATTAATGAGACATTAAGAGGGCGCCAAACAACTGAGGTGGAAGTAGAGCACCCTCCGTCAGGGGTAGGCAATCCCGAAGGATTGATAGACTCTAATAAAGGACCTATAATCGAGGACATTATTAGGGATCTCCAGAAGATTAAGCTCCCAGATTTTTTTGGAGGTCATGCCAGTGAATGAGCAAAATCCTCATTGGAGGGAATGAGAAGGTGTTTCACACTAAGAGAATATACTTCCAATTCAAAAGCTAAGATAGTGATATTCCAACTCAAATATAGTGCCCTGAACTGGTGGGGTAACTTGGAGTGATGACTACATATCACTCCCAACACAGTTACCTAGGAGTTATTTAAAGAAAGATTTAAGAAGAAGTACCTACCAGCATATTATGAAGAACAATAGGTGGGAGCCTTCTATGCTTTGGTATACGGAAACCTCACGATAAAGGAATATGATATTAGATTCATGGAATTGTTCAAGTATGTCTCATATATGGCTACTAATAAATGCCAAGCAGATTGTTTCATTTATAGATTGAACCCTAATATTAGGGAAATGGTCTAAATGTGGAAACCATCCTCAGTTGCAGAAGCTATTGAACATGCTTGTCATGTAGAAGATCATTTAGACTTGAAAGAGGGAAACATAACCATTTTTTCGCAACAACCAAGTTTTACAGGGAAGGCCCTTCGTATCTTTTCCAGGGAAAGAATTTTGAGGCCACCACCATATAGAAATATGGTTGTACCTAGAGCATCGATAGTAGTGATTTCAATGGTTTCCTGTGCAGCTTTAGGGACTCATGCAAATCAAGGTCAAACACAAGGAGCCATGAGCAAGGGCATGGGTCTCAAGGGAAGGAGCTCTTTCCAAAGAAACCCACAACATTTTTTTTAGAGCCTACCACACATCACTTGTTGGCGATGCAGGGGACTTCATTACTAGCATGATTGTCCTAAGTTACAAACTGGTAATAATTGTAGAGAAGGAAAAGCATTAATGGGCAAAGAAGGAAGCCACCATCATATCTATGCAGTGATTGATAACCAACAAGTTTAACATCAATCCATCGTGGTAGAAACCTCAAGTATGATCAACCATGTAAAAGTTAAAAAAAAATGAGATTAGAAAAATTTGGGTTGGCAACCTATGAGCACGATGAATTTAAACAAGTCAAAAAGGTTTCTAGGATAAAACAAGCAGTAGGGCCTAGTGTTGACCAATGTCGGGTAAACCTCGAGGTGTGTACAACTAAGTTGAAGGTATACGTTATAGCACTGGGGATGTATGATGTAATTGTTGGAATGGATTGTCTAGAAGTTCATCGAACTTTGGTAGATTCTTTCAAAAATAAGGTGATTTGTTTAGATGATGAAGGTATGCCAATTCAGATTTGTTGTGTCAAGAGAGGGGTGACCCTACGATTCATCTCCGCAATCAAGCTAAAATGTTGTCCCTGGCAAGGTTGTAAACTATATGGGGTTGAGGTTGTAAGTGACCAAAAATGACTCTCCCTAGATCAACGCCTTATATTATCAAAATTCGAGGATGTTTTCCCTAAGGAATTACCAGGAGTACCACCTGTGAGGGAGACCGATTTTGCAATCAACCTAAAACCTGGTGCAAAACCAATATCCAGGACACACGATACAAAATGGATTTTGGATAAACTCCTAAGTCTAAGTGTTCCTCACTGAGGAAAATGAAAGTCCAAGGAAGTTCCTAGAAATAGCCCCATTGTAGAGATCTTCTCCTCCTGAATCTACTGCAACTTGAATGGGAAAAAATGGACTTAGGATGCAGAAGTTATCGCAGAAGGAAGATGCCTTGGTTCTTTGGAAAAAGAGGCAAAATCCTTTAAAAATGGCCTAAAAGGCTTTATGAAGAAAATCGCATCGGAGGAGGTCAAAGGCGGATTTAAGCGGAAAAAGGGAAGCACCCCCGATCGCCGATCGCTGACATATCAGGTCAGAGGCGGTCACATGCATATAACATAAAGCGAGACCCGGGTCAATGTGATATCGCGATCACTGATATCGGCAAATCGCAATCAGCGGCGGCATAAGGCAAAGGACGAACCCATATGTCGAGCGATATTGCGATCGCCAATATCGGCGGATTGCAATCGACGTTGGCATAGGCCATGCCATATTCATAGAACCCCGAGTCCATGCGATATGCGATTGCGATATTGCAAAATCGTATCGGAGCAACACCACGGAGTGGGGACCAATACCTACGGGGTTATGAATGCCACGGGCAGTTTAGGTCCCTATAATACTAATGATGCCCCCATTACTATTGTAGTTGTATCCCTTATTAATATTGTTGTGCCCCTACTGTCCCCGTATTGTTATTACTGTGCCCCATAGAATCCCTCTATTGTTATTTTTGTGCCTTTATATTATTATTATTAGGTCGGCTTGGTTATATTGTGACCCCTTAGACTCTTATATATAGAAATGAGGTTTTTTCATTTGAATCATCCAAGAATTGTTCATTTGTTTAATGTAAAGGAGGTTGCCCCCTCGAAGAGGCTGAATTCTAAGGCGTTTATCTCTCTTTCCTATCTTTTTGTGAGTTGGTTTCATAACAAGTAACCAATACCGAATATCACCAAAAATCAATAGCTAGTCAAGAAAGGGATGCTTAGAAGGGAGGATACCTAGTTCCAACCAAAATATGTGACTATTCAATGCCAATTTGAGTAAAGTTATTTCCCAAGACATTGTCCTGTCTAAAGAGTTATGGTCAATGAGAGAGTTTGGTCCACATTTGTAGCGGAACTTGGTTGACAAGTTATATCCAATAGAGGTAGGTCGATATATGGTCCAACCAATGTTGATTGGTGGTAGTTACGTAAGTTGATCCACACTTGCAAATTTTTAATAAAACTAAGCTACACCCATTGTGGTTAATCCCCAACAATGACAACAAACAACTATTTTAAAAAGGAATGATGTGTATCCTTTAGAGGCCAACAACTTGGTAAAAAGGTTGAGAATATCAAACCCGAAGGGGTTATGAATGCCACTTCATAAATGTTTCAAGTCTGCCATAAAAGCTTTTTTTGCGGGATTTTCAATGTTTAATGTATTGTTAAAATACAAAGGGAAACCATGAAACATGGGCATTTGCAACATGCAATAGCGATTCAAGGTGGACCCAATAGGAAAATAGTGCGGATTTATGGATATTTGAAGTCCGATAAATAGAGTTTCCGTGGATTTTTCCCGTGTTCAGTGTATTTTCCTGTGTAAGCCGAGAATGACCATTCTTGGGATTTCAAGGGCACCAATGGTCCATTCTGTTATGGAACAGGTGGCCACCATCCCTGAAGGCGTTTGGCAATGATTGCTAACGCTCAAAGGGGGATTCGAGCGGACAGAGGCCAGGAGCCAGAGAGCCCGAGAAGAGGAAACGAATGGACAACGTCAATTGGCTTAACGGCCATGAATGTCAGAGACAGAAGGGGTTGTTAGAGTTGTTGTCGAAACCGAGCATAGCAGCACTGAGACAGGAGCGCAGAAGGCTAAGCCAAAGCAGGAAGCTAAGGCGAAAGAGAGAAGCGTAGAAAGCAAGAAAAAAGGCAGAAGCAAAAAGAGAGCACAGAAAGCAAAAGCTGAAGCGCAGAGCAGCCAAGGGAGTCACTTGGAGTTGAAGTGAAAAAGCCAGAGAGTTGTAATTTACAGAGAACCGAAGAAGCCAGAGCCGAAGAGCCAAAGCCAGAGCCAGAGCCAAGAGCCAAGAGCCAGTGCCAAGAGCCAAAGCCAAGAGCCAAAGCGAGAGCCGCGAGCCAGAAAGCCGAGAGCTTCAAGAGCCAGGGATAAAATGGTGTCAAAACCCATTGTTCCTATGTAAAATAGTGGAGTTGAGCCAAGATCTTGTAAAAAATACACTTTTCCAGAATCCCAAAGATCCTAGTTGAGTTGACTAGAGCTCACGGAGATGTAGCCCAAATGTTTTTGGTGAACTCCTAATTAAATTTTTGTTCTGTGTGTTTTGTTTATCGCTGCATTGGTTATTATTGTATGTATTTACATATCATCATACACAGCAGATTTTAAAGCTCATAAACAGTCGACAATAAACATAAGCATACACCTATAATTTCAAGAATATTATCAATTCTGCATTGGTTAATCAATAAGACTTGGGAATATTTAAAGCTTTGGAAGTGGGAGAGGTTCTTGTAAGTTACACAAGAAGCCTAAGTGCCCCATTTTCAGATCAGGTGGTATCGAAGCTTAATTTTGGTTAACCCCACCTTCAAAGAAGGTTATATCAGAATGCTTGATTTAAAAATCAAACACTGCTTGTCTGAAAGAAGTTTGAACAACAAGAGGCTAATTGTATGCTTGTTTTGCAGACTGACTATTTTTCTACGTTTGCAGAGGTAAAGGGAGAGCTACTGATAGCTCAGTCCAGGAAGGACAAATAGGAAGAAGGGTTGAAAGCATTCTTCTATCCCAAAGGACCTCAAGGTTGTCCTTTAAGCACAAGAGGTTTGTTGCAAAAGGGTGCTTAAATAAGCTTTTTATTAATTTTGTTTGAACTTCTTTTGTTCATTGGTATAATGAAAACTTCTACAAGTGTATCTTCGAATTCCTCTTGCATCACAAGACTCTTTGATGAAGACATAAAGCAAGACTTTTTCATTATGATGGGCAAGGTGAGAGAAATGTATGAGGATGGATGGAAGAGCAGCATACTTAGAGAGCAGTTGAATTCTGTGGAGGAAGAGAAGCAAATGCTTTCTGACAAACTGCAGGAAGTGGAGAGGCAAATTCATATTGAAAATATGAACCTAAAAAGGATGCATGAGTTGGAGTCACATCTCTTTGTTTCCAAAGAAGCCTTTGTCAAGTATCAGCTTGAAGAAGAGGTAAACCATTCCAGTTTGTCTTCAAATTCTTCTAAGAATGCTTATATTGGTTCTTTTGAAAAACGTACAAGAGGCATAGGTTCCAAGCTAATGTCCAAGATGGGCTATGAAGGAAAGGGCTTGGGAAAGCATGCACAAGGTATTGTTGAACCAATAATGGTTGAAGAAAGGCCTACGTATTTGGGTATTGGCTATGGACAGTCTAATGGAGAGAGTTCCAAAGCTGCCATGAAGGCCATCGAAACAGCTCCAAAAAGGGGTTGCATTGCAGAGTATGAAGATTTTGTTCAGGAGGAATGCAATAGCTTGAATTATCACTTGTAGGATGCAGGTGTTCAGAAGCACACACTTGAACCAGAGAGTTGTGGAAACTCTAATAGCCTTGAAGGGATTGATGGGGTTCCAAAGGGATCCACTTCTTCATTTGCTTCACCTCCTCATGAAGGCAATAAAGGTGAAAGAGGTAGGTATAAATCTGGTTCTAAACATATTCCTTTTGATTTCGCAAATCATGATAAATTTCCACAAAAGCATGGGAAAAGAATTGCATGTTCCTTTTGTGGTTTGGATAACCATCATGTTTCTAGATGTTGGAAGAGAATGGCCACATACAGGAAACTTTTGAAGGAAAAGAAGCAAAGAGCCAAAGGTCCATTGGACAAGGCAAATCATGCTGACAAGAGGATGCACATGTGTTTTACTTACTACCATAAGCAAGGGAATCTTGCTGAAAGGTGTTGGACTCTTAATCCAACAATGCTTCCACAAAAGCTGAAGAAGGTGGAAAGAGAAGATGGCAGAAATGGAAAGGAAGTTTCCATGAATGATGTGTCTCAGGATGATTCACATGTTGATGTTGATGTGCAGACAAAGGAAAGACCTTTGAACTGGATTGGTAAGAAATGGTTAGAGTTCTTTTCCAATTAAGGTTGCATGTCTATTGATGCATCTATTTGCATTTCTTTGTTGATGAGATGCAAGTTGCAGGTTTCTACCAAGATGGTGAATGGAAAAAGGTTGAGTAGGAGACTCACTTTATGGCTGCAACATTACATTTCATTTCAGCTTCAAAAGTACAGTGTGCTTAAGTGAAAGTTGAAAGACGAAATGCATGCATGAGCATGATGTGCATGAACATAGGGATGTTGATGTTTTCCTTGTTTTGAACATGTATGTGTGATTAACTTGTAGGGTTGATTGCTTTGACATGCATGTGATGCAATGTTGACTTGGGAGAAGTTAACTTGGTCTCCAAGATGGAGATAATAATGAAGTGTTTCATCTTTTGAAAAGAGTCCTAATGGTCTTTTTCTACATGCTTGACTTGAAGGGTCATTTGTTTTAAAGGCATGTTTTGTGGGCTTGTTGTCTAGTCCATCATTCGTCTGCAGATGTAAGACATGGAGGTGTTCACAAAATGTGAAATCTGTTTCTTTGTTGAAGCAGGAGTTTAGTCCATCCGTTGTTGTCTATATTTCTGTTGTTGTTAACAGTTGTTGTTGGCAGCTTGTCAAACTAGTATAAATGAAAGTTTTGTGGGGCAGATGTACTTCACATTTGTTTGAGCCACCTTGGATCAACGATCAAGGCAGAGAAGCTCAAACTACCTTCTTTAACCATTTCAATAGGAGTTCTGCAGGAAGGCAAGGAGGAAGACAGTTCTTCCCGGGAAGACCATCCCATCCAGAAGGGAAGTGGTCAGAAACTTTGGTTAAAGGCACTATGCAAGGCAAGTGTAGAGAGGCTGAAAGAAGAGGGTGAGTCACTCTCATTTACTGTTTAGATTAGTATATCAGTCTTTTGGAGACCAAAAGTTCTTTTAGTGGGAAGGCGTGATCCAAAATGGATTTTGGATAGACTCCTAAGTCTAAGTGTTCCTCACTGAGGAAAATTAAAGTCCAAGGAAGTTCCTGGAAATAGCCCCATTGCAAAGATCTTCTCCTCCTAAATCTATTGCAACTTGAATGGGCAGAAATAGACTTACGATGAAGAAGTTATCACAGAAGGAAGATGCCTTGGTTCTTTGGAAAAAGAGGCAAAATCCTTTAAAAATGGCCTAAAAGGCTTTATTGAGAAAATCGCATCGGAGGAGGTCAAAGGCGAATTTAAGTGGAAAAGGGGAAGCACCCCTGATTGTTGATCCCCAATATATCGGGTCGGAGGCGGGCACATGCATATAACATAAAGCGAGACCCGGGTCGATGCGATATCGCAATCACCGATATCGACGGATCGCAATCAGCGACGGCATAAGGCAAAGGACGGACCCCCACGCCAAGCGATATCGCGATCGCTGATATCGGAGGATTGCAATTGGTGTTGGCATAGGCCATGCCATATTCATAGAACCCTGAGTCCATGTGATACGTGATTGCGATATCGCAAAATCGCATCAGAGCAACACCACGTAGCAGGTACCGATACCTTCGCGACTTGTGATATATATTTGGACCCGATGAGGCTATGAAAGCCACTTCATAAATGTTTCAAGTCCGCCATAAAAGCTTTTTTTGCAGGATTTTCACTGTTTAATGTATTTTTAAAATACAAAGGGAAACCATGAAACATGGGCATCTGCGATATGTGATAGAAATTCAAGGCGGACCCGATAGGAAAATAGTGTGGATTTATGGATATTTGAAGTCCGATAAACAGAGTTTCTGCAGATTTTTCCTGTGTTCAGTGTATTTTCCTGTGTAAGCCGAGAACGACCATTCTTGGGATTTCAAGGGCAGCGATGGTCCATTCTGTTATAGAATAGGTGGCCACCATCCCTGAAAGCGTTTGGCAATGATTGCTAATGCTCAGAGGGGGATTTGAGCAGACAGAGGCCGGGAGCCAGAGAACCCGAGAAGAGGAAACGAATGGACAACGCCAATTGGCTTAAAGGCCATGAATGTCAAAGACAAAAGGGGTTGTTAGAGTTGTTGCTGAAATCGAGCATAGGAAGCGCTGAGACAGGAGCGCAGAAGGCTAAGCCAAAGTAGGAATCTAAGGCGAAAGAGAGCAGTGCAGAAAGTAAAAAAAAAAAAGGCAGAAGCAAAAAGAAAGCGTAGAAAGCAAAAGCTGAAGCGTAGAGCAGCCAAGGTAGTCACTTGGAGTTCAAGTGAAAAATCCAGAGAGTTGTAATTTGCAGAGAGCCAAAGAAGCTAGAGCCAAAGAGCCAGAGCCAGAGCTAGAGCAAGAGCCAAGAGCCAGCGCCAGAGCCGAGAGCTTCAAGAGCCAGGGATAAAATGGTGTCTAAACCCATTGTTTCTGTGTAAAACAGTGGAGTTGAGCCAAGATCTTGTAAAAAAAACACTTTGCCGTAATCCTAGAGATCCTAGTTGAGTTGACTAGAGCTCACAGAGATGTAGCCCAAGGGTTTTGGGTGAAATCCTAATTAAATTGTTGTTCTGTGTGTTTTGTTTATTGCTGCATTAGTTATTATTATATGTATTTACATATCAGCATACATAGCAGATTTTAAAGCACATAAACAGTCGACAATAAACATAAGCATACACCTATTATTTCAAGCATATTATCAATTCCGCCTTGGTTAATCAATAAGACTTGGGAATATTTAAAGCTTTGGAAGTGAGAGAGGCTCTTGTAAGTTTGACAAGAAGCCTAAGTGCCCCATTTTCAGATCAACACACTACAGGATGACGACTCCATAACATTGTGAGTTGCAAATGTCGTTAAAAGAGATATTATACTTGGGGTTTATTATACTTACTATTTCACCTTGGGGTGTGCTAGTGATTTTCATTAAGAATAATGATGGTTCATTAAAACTAGGCATAGATTATAAGGACTTGAATCTAGCCACAATAAAGAATAGGTACCGAAAACCCAAAATATATGACCTCTTTGACCAAATGAAGCGAACAACGATTTTCTCAAAGCTCGATTTGCGACCTGGATACCACCAATTGAGGATTAAGAAAGGTGACATCCCCAAAACTGCCTTTAAAACATGGTTTAGGAGCTATGAGTTCATAGGAGTACCAATTGATTTGACCAATGCACCAGCAGTGTTCATGGGTATCATGAATGGCATGTTACGAAAGTATTTGGGTCAATTTGTGCACGTATTTCTAGATGATATACTCATTTATTCCAAGAATGAAAAGGAGCATGAAGAGCACCTAAGGGTTGTCTTGACATGCTTAAGGGAAAATCAGTTGTATAGAAAGTTGTCAAAATGTTCCTTATTTTAGAAGAAAATTCATAATCTAGGCCACATAATGTCAGGAGAAGGGATTTCAGTTGACCGAGAAAAAGATAATGGCCATAATGGATTTCCCAGTATTAAAAAATGCTCATGAGGTACATAGCTTCATAGGGATAGCAAGTTATTATGAAAAAATCATGGAAGGGTTTTCAATGATTGCAAAAACCCATCATGACATTACAACAAAAGGGGGTTAAGTATGAATGTGACATTGCATTCATTGAACTAAAGAGATTACTAACCAATGCATTGATCCTTCAAGTGCCTGATATGGAGAAGGATTCCACTGTTGGCATTGATGCCTCGAAGTAAGGATTGGGAGAATTGTTGATGCATGAAGGCGAAGTAATATATTATGCATCCAGAAAGTTTAAGAGTTTTATGCTACCAATGACTTAGAATTAGTAGTAGTGATGCTAGTGTTGAAATTATGGAGACACTACGTCATCAAGAGAAGCTTCAAGTTAAGAATTGATCATGAGACCCTGAAGAATCTCTTCACTCAAAGAGATTTAAATTCTAGCTAGAGGCGATGGAGTGAATTCATGAGTGAGTATGATTTTGGGATCTCAAACATTAAGGGAAAGGAGAATGTGCTGGTTGAAGCATTAAGCAAGAGGCCACAAACCTTCTCCCTAGTACCCTTGAGGGTAAATTTGAGGGAGCTTGTGTTGGAGAAACTCTTTGAAGATAGTTAGCATCTGAAGGTTACATCAGAGCCCCAAAGTTGGAAGCAGATATAACCAAAGTTTGAGGGATATTTCATTGAACTTGATGGAATATTAAGATTTCAGGGGAGAATGTACATCCCTAAGGAAGGAGGTATACGAAGAAACATACTTGAAGAGTCACATAGAGCACTCTATGATGCACATATTAGCATGAAAAAGATGTATGTGGATATGAAGAAACTCTTCTTTTGGGAAAGCATGAAGCACGACATAATCCAGTTTGTCGCCAAGTGTCATGAATGCAAATGAAGGAAGGTTGGTCATCGCTACCCAGCAGGACTCCTACAATTGCATGACATCCTTGTGTCTAAATGGGAGGTCATTTATATGGATTTCATTGTGGGTTTTTCACTCACCTCATAGAGGTACAATGTTATATTGGTTGTAGTTGACAAATTGACCAAAAGTGCCCATTTCATCCCAGTGAGAGACACTTATGATGTTATTGATGCGGCACAAGTTTTTATAAGTAAAGTTATTTGGATACATGGATTACCCGCATAAATCATTTTTTATAGAGAATCTCACTTTACATCTAGATTTTGGACTAGTTTTCAATCAATATTGGGAACTCAGTTGAACCTGGACACTGAATATAATCTAGAAACAAATGGGCACATTTAAAGGGTAAATCAGGCTATGGAAGCCATGCTTAGAATGTACGTCATGGATAATCAGATTCAATGGGAAAGGTACTAACCATTGGTAGAGTTTTCCTATAATAACAGTTACCACAGTTCAATCGGGATGTGATCCGTAAAATTCTATGGATATTCCACTGGACATTTCGTCACAACAGATCTGATAATAATTAATTAAAATATCGTATTTTTACACTATTACAATTTTATTTAAATTATAGATCTGTAGATTTGATTGTAATTAGTGCATGCATGCAAATGGAAATCATGCATAAAAGTAGAGAATGAAAAAATAAGCTCATACACACATAAGACACAAGATATTTTTTTTGGGAAACCCTTTCAGGAGAAAACCCAGCTGGAAGGTGAGGCCACTTCACTCTCTTTCTCTATCTGGAAATATGGCTGCAAGTACAAATAAGTAATGCATGTGGCCCATGGGCTACTACAATGTAAAAATCCTCTCTGTGTGCTCTACCTCCTATCTCTCTTTGCTATCTTTTCTCAGCTATGGAAAAAAATGCTCTCGAAAGAATGGAATGCCTCTTCCTCCTAGTGGTTTAGTTATAACACAACCCGATAACCTACTAGTGGTTAATTTTAACTACATCAACTCTTAACTAGAGTTACAATATAGACTCTTCTATAGTCTTTTACATCACAAACACGTGTCTAGACCCTTTTTCATAAATAATGGGGATTGATGCGCCATCCTCCGGAACCATAGGTGTGAAAACAAGAAGGTCAACTTCTGAGTGGCATAACTTTTGCATACAGACTCCGATTGACGCACTTCTTGCGTTGTTGGAAAGATATTTCTGTGCATAATATCATGTAAAGGTTTCATGATAAAGCAACAAAGTTTTAACCCAAAAAAGACATCGTTTGATTCCTCAAAACACTCTTGGAAGGTTTCAGACCCCGTTTCGCCAAATGCATCCATATGGATGACAAACAATGTAATGATCCAATTCAGATTAGGATGCCTCCTTGTCAATATCTATATGGGGGGTCATGCAGGATGCTATTGAGTTGGGAAAAGTTGGAGGAAAGAGTAATAATTGTGTCGAAATTAGTTTAAGAAATGGAGGAACGGATAAGATAAATTCGACAAAGGTTAAAGGAAGCCTAAGATAGACAGCAGATTTATGTATATGCACATAGTGCTGATAGAATTTATGGAGGGGGAGATCAAGTCTTTGTTCATATCCAACCCAACAAAAGCACCATTCAGTTTGGGAAGGGGAAAAATTTGTCACCTCAATTTATAGGACCTTTTAGAATCAAGGAAAAGATTGGACCAGTGGTCTATCGTCTTTTACTACCACCCCATTTTCATAAAATCATGAAGTTTTTCATGTATTTGTTCTACGACATTGTGTTTTTGATAAATCTCACAAAAAAGATTGGAGGGAATTATAGGTATCATACGTGGGAACCATAATGGTCGAACCATTACACATATTGGACTATAGAGTTCGATAGCTTAGATGTCACATGGTGGACCATGTTAAGGTCTAGTGCGACAAGTATAGCCTAGGATCCATTACCTAGGAGGATGTGGAGGCTATACGTCACAACTACCCCTCACTTTTTGACCATCTGTGATGCCCATTTTGACTTAGATAACTACCTACATTGAGGATATACTTGTATTTTCATGTTCTTAATTTATGAACGCTATGTAATATTGATGTATTTCAGTTGGAAAGATGAAATTACTTATGTAAAACACTAGATCGATCATGTTTTTTTTATTAAATTATTTTATGTATTCCTTATCTGATGTATGATTTACTTGATGTATAGCTTACTTGGTTATGATTTATCTAGTGTATGACTTATCAGAGTTATGATTTGTTTGATGTATGGCTTAATTGGATATGATTTATCTAGTGAATGACTTATCGAAGTTATGATTTATCTGATGTAAGATTTACTTCTAGTGTGTTGATATTAATTACAAAATTGGTATATGGATACTAGACTTAATAACATGATAATTATGATCGCTTTCCTATATATATTTTGTTGTTATCTATATGCATGGATGAGAACTAACCTATATATTGGAAAGAACTACATGATAGTCAGGATCCATGCTAGTGACTGGGGGACGTTGAGACATCCAATGAGGAATGGTATGATGTACATTGTTCTATTACATTTTGTATCTACTTGATATGCACTATTATGACATGGGTAAAGTGCAGACATCACTACCTAACTAAATTGTTCGATGACAAGTATCCAACCAACACCATAATGTGGTCCATATTAGGGTGTTAAGCCTAATTTTGAGGAGGGGTGGAGGCATTTCCCACCATCCAACCTCTAAGCTTAGAATCGTATGAGGTTAGTGATGGAAACGCTCCCCAATACATGTGATGACAATTTCCAGTTTCTTACTAGGGAATTTAGGTCAATATAGTCAACACTTCTACCATCTTGGTTCTAACAGTGGTTAGATTGGTATAGCCATTGCCATAGTATATTTCAACATAGGATGGATAGGATGGGAGTGGAAGTAGTTTAGGGAGAATAGGAGGCTATAAGTTAGCTAGAGACTCTAGAGGGGAAGTGTTATTCTTGCTTGACTTAGCTAATTTGACTACTATATCTCTCTTTGTTTTGTTATGCCTTATTTTCATATTACTTCCAAATTGTTGATAACCTTTTGCGTCTAACTTCAGGATGAATTTTTTTATAGGAGAGGTTTATGTAATTCCCTACCTGATCCTATTATAGTAGCTACATACCCACACCTCACATGAATACACTAGTATTCCAAAGTTTAAAGTGTTGGATGATTAAATAAATGGTTGACCATTTTTAATGATTAATTAACCTTAAAACATGATTTAGATTGATGATTACATTTTAAACGTGATTCATTTATAGAGAAGGTTTTCGACGATAATCACATCAAAATTAATTTCTCGACCCTAAGATCTGTTAAAGACCATGTTGAACTCATGGACATGAAAGGTGTTTATGTTATTCCTTGTTCCTGTGGGACCCCCTCTGTTGGCCAAACTAAGCGCTATATTATTCAGAGGATTCATGAGCACGCAACCGACATCAAACATGGGAGGACCCGATCTGCTGCCCTGGTGAAACATGCGGAGAAGAATAAGCATCATATATGTATTGAGGAGGCCCAAGTTATTGCTAAGATTGCACCTTTTCATCACCAGAAGTTTAGGGAGGCCATTGAAATTGAAAGAAGGCCGAGCAACCTCAACAAGGATGACCGCTGGAAGATTAGAAGTTGTTGGATCCCTGCCCTTTCCTCCTAATCCTCCCCCCCCCTGTTACACTCTTTTTTGCTTTAGTCTTTGGTTTTTACTCCCTAGTCTTTTGGTTTGTTTATTTCTCCTTTTATTCATGGTGCTTTAATTTATTTATTTTTTCATTAGGATATTTTTCTTAGTTTAAAGTCTAAAAAAATTTACACTTGACCTAGTTTTTATTATTCTTGATATATAAACAAATATTTTTTTATAATACATATACATATAAATTAACTAATTGGTTGATTAAGTGATAAACATTTAGTTTTAATCCTCTATTATATGATGATGTCTATAGTTGATGAAAATAAATAAATCTAACAATCAAAATAGCTAATTAATTATAAACAAATGTATATGTTATAAAAAAGAACATGTTACAAATTTAGTTTCATATAACTTAATAAATAAACAAGTTAACGAATTAACAAACTAATGATTTATTCTTTCCTATTATAATACATGTCTTTATATAGTTTATGTATTTTTAAAATAATAAAGATGATAATCAATTATTTAAGATTCTAGTCTTAATTTAAGTTCATAGAAATGAGTTAAAAATAAGAATTATTTAGTTATAAAAAAATTATGAATAACTTTAACAAACTAACTAATTGATTATTAATTAACTAATTAATATTATTTTCCCTATCCCTTGTCCCAGTCAAATGTAGCCATTGCCTAGTCCTTTCCTTGGTCAAATGTAGTCGTTTCTTTCTAGTCGTTGAATGATAGATCTCTCTATTTAACTTGTTGTTGGATTTGGTTCTTCATCTTGTCCTGACGATGAACCACACTCGCTGGTTTGAAACGCGTCGACAAATGAATTTTGATGTGATTATCGCCGAAAACCTTCTCTATAAACTTGATATGGATCATAGAAGCCTAAATTCAATAATGATTCATTTAATTATTAAATTAATAACATTTCTTGAGTTTGATTAACATTTCGAAAATGATATTATTGAATGGTAATATTTATTAGAATAACATTATTTTATTGAATGGTGATACTTTATTAAAATAATAATATTTTATTGATTGGTAATATTTAGTAGAATCATATTATTTATTTGATGGTGACATTTTATTAAAATGATAATATTTCAAACGATAATACTTTATTGAATTAATAAAGGGTGGTTGGGGAATGAACCACCCGAGAGTGTAGTAAGGGAAAAGGGGTAGGTGGATTAATAAGGAGGGGGTGGCTCGAGGAGGTGTCAGGGAGTGAAATTCAAGGTCCTAAAAGTTGAAAAGATGGGGGCATTCAAGGCCTTTTAATAACCTGGATGACCAAAATATGGTCTTTTATGAAATTCATCCAAGATGAGCTTCCTCAAGTCGCCCCTATAAGGCATGTACCATTTGCCTTTAAATTTCAGCAAACCATCATCTATAAGTGAGTGATTTTTTCTCAATATTCCTTTTGGATCTTGCTACAAGTGTTCTTCGATTTTTTGGTAGCGCTTGTCCCGTTGTATTGCCTTCTTAATATTTTCTTTAATGTCAAATTCAAAAGTGCTAACAATAGATATATGAGTCACCTGCAAACTTTTGCTAACTACATCTACCACTTTGTTTTCCTTGACTTTAATGTATTTGATTTCAAAATCAAATTCACTAATCAAGGCTAGCCATCTGTCCTATCTTGCATTCAGTTTGGGTTGATTAAATAAATACCTCAAACCTCCATGATTTGACATAAATATAATTTTTATTCCGAGGAGGTAATGCCTCCACATTTTTAGCGCATGTGCTATGGCTGGTAATTCAGATCATGGGTGACATAATTGTGCTCATGCTCATTCAACTTTGTTGAATCATACCATACAACCTGCCCTTCTTACATCTCGACTCCACTGAACCCTTCCTTCTAGACATCCATGCACACGACATAATATTTCTCTAGGTCTTTTATTCATAGTATGAGTGCATGTGTGAGAAAATATTTCAATTGCTCAAAGCTAGCTTCACATTTCAGTGTCCACTGGAATTTAACTCCTTTTCTTTGTAGTGTTGTGGTCAGATGCCCAATCTTTGACAAGTTCTAGATGAACCTTTGGTAGTACCCAACCAAAACTATGAAAGATCTAACTTCTTTCACCTTCTGAGGAGTAGGCCATTCCACAATGGATTTGATATTATTTGGATCAATTGCCACCCCTTTGGAGACAATGTTTCCCAAATACTGAACCTATGACTAGAAAAATTCGCATTTCCTGAGTTTAACATGAAACTTGTTCTCTCTCTGTTAGTTTTTGTAGCATCATATGTGTTATAGTTTCGAAACTTTGTGGAGAGGCTAAAACACATGAGATATCCATAACCCATAAATCATTTCTGGAAATTCCACCTAGAAGTGTCTTAATTAGATTATTATTTGATTTTTAAATATATGCTAAGTCTAAACTTAAGGAATATGGTTAATTAATCAGTATTAGTTGAGATAAGGTGATAATCATCCAGAAACTCACACGTATTGACTAGGAAATAATCTTAGCCATCAATTATGTTTTAATCTTAGTCATTGGAGTCCCAACATAAGATTATCAGAAGAATATGGTGGGTGGATGGAGAAGAGACACAAAGATCAAATTCCTTGGGCAGTTTGATTTCTAGAGAGAAGCAACAGTTGCCAGAAAGCCAGAGAAGGAAGTAGAGATAGTGAGGGGCAAGGCAGTGAGTCCGAAGGAAAGATTTTACATATCCGTAGATTCAGCTACAGGAGGGTCAAGTTCCTTAATGAGGCCTCGTAGAAGCTTCAGAGGCAGAGTTCGATTTGGCTAGGTAGAGGGTCAATTCAGTTGCTTGAGGTTGGGAAGATTTTCGAAAGGTACCAATGAATCATTCTCAAAGGCTGGATTGGGAATATGCCATGATCAGTTACAGTTCCAGGTAGAGTGTTCTAGTGCTTACGCAGGTTTAACGTAGAGGTTGTCGCAAGGGTTTCGTGGAGCCCATTCAAAGCCAGTTTTGGAGCTAGATCAACGCTAAGTGAGACAACATTTGTCTCACTAATTTTTGTGACCAATTTTTCCTGCAATGGATAGCCATTTTTCAGCATCCAGATTTTACTCATAATTTCCCACTGCTGCATAATAATAAAACCCTCAATTGTTGCACCGGTTTTACCAAGTTGGTTTTTTCTAGGGACATTTGTCCAAAAATAAAAATGGCATATTTTTATGTGTGTGTGCTAGATTTTCTCAGTTTCTAGCATTAACTTCTTCCGCAATTTATTGGTGAAAATCACAGTGTGAAATATTTGATATTCGTCATACCAGATAAATCATTAAATAAATTAACAATTAGGAAAATAATTTCTAGATGTTGTGATAAATGTAATTTTCACATGGTATCAGAGCGTAAGTGATCAATTAGGGAGTTCAGAAGCAGAGAAGGAATTTTTGTTGTTCAAAGGGAACAGCAGATTGAAATTTTCAGAGGTTGTGCAATACCTAGACAGGAAAATAGAATTGTTGGGGTCGAAGCTCGATTTTCAGTTGCAAAGTTGCAGAAATTTTGATTTGCCCGGATTAGTGATTCCAGCAGGCAGAGGGAGCAGCAATAACTCATATTTTCATTCAAGAGATTCCTTGATTGGATGCAAAGGGTTTTGTAGCAGTTTGCAGAAGTAAATCTATGTCAAGTGGAAGAGAAAAGAACACACAACAGAAGGAAAATATCTCTCAGGGGACTTCGAGTTTCAAAGGTCTGCTTTTCCAATTATAGATTGGCAGTAGTTGTGAGCAAATTTTCTCACTCCAACAGGGGGTGTGAATAGCAGAGTAACAGCCAAGTAGAGGGAAAGAGGTATTTTTCAACAAGTTTGTTCAGATGGCCACAGCTGGGCTTAGATATCAGGTCAGTTTGAAGGGAGCCTCCAACTATGTCATCTGGAAGGCTAGGATGTCCTTCCTTCTGGATGAGCATGGCCTCAAAGCCTATATCGATAATGTGGTAGAAATTCTCTAGGACCCTGATCAGTTGAAGGAGTACAAAAGAGAAATGGCAAAGCAAAAGTGGATGGTCTTAGATGGAATCTGAGACCATATAGTCTCACATATATCTGGCTAGAATGCGGCCAAGGAGATGTGGGATATCCTTGCCACGCTATATCATATTTCTTCCAAGGAGGGAAATATGTTTCTCCAGGACAAGATGAGGAGCATAAGGATGCAGAAGGGTGAGGGAATAGATCCCTTCCTCACTTGGATTCAAAAGGTCAAAGATCATCTAGCAGCCATTGGGGAGGCACCAAAACCTGTAAAGCTTGTACGACTGGCACTAAACAATGTCTAGGAGGATTGGCGGGTATTTGTCTAAAGTATCTTGGGCAAAGACACATTTCCAAGGTGGGATAGGATGTGGGTCGATCTACAGTAGAAGGAGTTGAGGCATGCTCTATTGAAGAGTACCATTAGCGGAAGCAGCAACAGGACCATGAAGAGTGACAAGGAAGAGGAGAATGCGACCCTAGCATCCAATGGTTCTAGTTAGGGGTAGGGGGGAATGAAAAAGAAGAAGGACTTGTCAAAGGTTAAGTGCTTTAGGTGTGGCGAGTTTGGCCACTACAGTACCCAGTGTCCTCTCAGGAAGAAGGACAAGTAAGAGAAGTAGGACCAAGCAACAACATCCACCAATATTGAAAAGTTGTCCTCCAAGTTGGAGGAATACTTCACTATGATGACAGCCATACCTCCAAGAGTGAGATGGGGCGACATGGAGTTGTAGTCCAGAACTACAAATATTGGGCAGGATCCTTAAGGTGTCCTCCTCATAGATCATTACCTTGCTACAGGGGCCTACAATATTCAATATCAAGATGGATCAATGTTAGTGATGGAGACATATTCTGAAGTGATATTTGCAAACTAGTAGTGGTAAGATGCTAAGGAACGCAATGCAGAGTTGGCAGCAGTGCAAAGTGGCACAGTAGCAAAGTCACCAGCAGTGCAGATTCCTTAGTAGACAATGTAGTGTCTAGTATGATCCATGTGGATATTGGTGGCCACCCACCTATTCCACCTAGACGTCCAATTGGTTTCACCTATTTCCTTGATTATAGTAGTGTTTACTATCTTTAGCATTTTTTTGTTCCTGAACTTTCGGAGCTATTTTAACCCCCTATTTTGAGGTTTGCGGCAAGCCAATGATTATACATAAGGGACTGCAACAAATCCTATAGTATTTGGAGAGATATTTCCAACGAGGTATCGTACACACCAAACATAGATCATATGACCAAGTTAGGACCTCGTGAAGTTGGTTGCCCACCTAACCTAAAAGGGGCCCACAAACTCTTAGTGTTTCATCTTTTGGGGTCAGGGTTTTGATTGTTTATGGTTTTCCTTTGTTGTTCAATAATAAAAAGGCCATTGAGCCTCATTGTAACACAGTTTAGAGGCATGTAGCCACCAAATCTCTTCTCAGAGATAAGATACCATCGCCCGAGCTAGTTTATTTCCATTCTATATGTAAACATATTTCAATTCTTTGATGTTAATGAAATGAAGTTTTATTTCTGCTACATCTCTGTGTTTATGTTTATATGTATATTTTGTTGCATTCCTGCATAAGTCTGGATCAGTGGTATTAGAGCAGCCTTTTGTTTCTCTGTTTTTCTTTGCATGTCCCCAATGAGGTCAGGGTATAAGGACTTAGGGCTCAAACTAGTTGAACCTTTGCAAGACCAGCCTTGCAAAACCCGACGGACTCCCATGGTAGAAGAAATGAAAGACGAGGGGGCAGGAGCTCCTTTCAAAATATTGCTCGAGGAAGCCCTCAACTGATAGAGGAACGCAATGATGGATAAATTTTCCCAGATCCTTCTGCAACTACCCATAGGAGACACATCTTCATCTAGCAGCCACTTTGGAGGCACCGCTCCTTTTAAAGTACAAGTTAACTTTGACATTCCCATATTTGAATGTCAGATAAATGCAAACATTGTAGATAGATGGTTAAATCTGTTGGAAGGATATTTTTTGATTCATGACTTTTATAATCAGGAAAATATTGCTTTTGCACTCCTCAAAGTCACCCTCCATGTCAAGAACTAGTGGGAAACCTACTGTGAACAAAAGAACGAGAGGGAATCCTCATTGTTTTCAGCCGCACCCACTTGAAATTCTTTCCAAGAAGCCATCAAGGAACAATATTACCCAGTTGGGAGCTATGAAGATAAATACATAAATTGGACCACACTGTAGAAGGGAAGGGACCAAAATGTGTTGGAGTTCACTAATATTTTTCATACCCTTCGTATGAATTTGGGTATCAAGGATTTTGAGTGGCATTTGGTACTCAAGTACCACAACTATATACACAATTATATCTAAGAAGAGATAGATTTCTGAAATATCTCCTCGCTTGGCGTCACCTATCGATATGTTGTCAAGATTGAACATAAATTTAAACAGAAGAAGTGAGACATTAGATTTGCGAATCGGAAGCAAGGGAAAGGCACCCCCAAACCCCAAAAAAATAACAAAGCCAAGGCAGGGTGACCCAAGATAGCTATTTGAAGTCGCAAGGAAAGAACAACACCACGAAGATAAAGAAGGACAAAGGGAAATGGTGTGAGTTCCATAATATCTCTACTCACAACACGAGTGAGTGTTGATCCAAGTGACCACTGGTGACCAAGCTGAAGACTTATCAGATGAGTGTTCTAACTCTAAGTCAAAAACTGACAAGGGGAATTACAAAGGGAAGCATATTATTGATGCGGAGCCTAATGCCAACATTGCCACCACCAAGATCCAGAAGATTGATCCCGAAGATCCAGAAGAGGGGGAGTGGCTCTTCCACTCACAGATGTGGGTGAAGGGTTCTCCGTTGCAATCCATTGTTGACAGCGAAAGTAAAAAGAACCTCATTTCAATAGAGGTCATGAATTGGTTGGGCCTACCGACCACACCACACCCACAGTCGTAAACCATTGGGTGCCTTCACCAAGGGTGAGATCTCCGCATCAGCCAACAGTGTCACCTTCCCTATAATATCAAGCCCTTCATAGATGAGGTACTGTGTGATGTTTCTCCTCTTGAAGTTTGTTGTGTATTATTAGGTCAACCATACTTGTGGAAGTTTCATGTTGTCTATGAGTTTCATCCTCACACTATCATTATTTCTTTGGAAATAATTTATACAGGATACCAGAGGTAGCACCGCCTACCATCATCTCTTTGATCTCTGTGAAGTAATGTAGTAAGATCATTTCCCAGATTGGGAAAAATTTCTTCCTTATGATTTGCCTTCAGGGAAAGTAGAAGACTACGGAAACATCCACAGCCACTAAACAGGGCCCCTTCACACTGTAGCAGTAGATGGACAAGGTCGTGGAAGAGTACAAGGACATCTTCACCTCACCCACAGGGGTACCCCTACACTGTCAGGTCAAGCACTCCATCCATCTGACCCTGAGCACATCGCTACCCAACAGACCGATCTACCGATGCTCTGTTCTGGAGAATGATGAAGTTAATAGATAGATTGAGGATGTGTTGCAGAAAGGGCACATCAAGCCAAGTTCATCACAATGTGGGAGCTCGAACGTGTTGGTATAGAAGAAAGCAACACTTGGATACTTTGTATTGACTATCCGGTGTTGAATAAGATCATTGTCTAGAATAGGTATCCAATCTCATAGATTTATGACCTTATGGACCAGCACAAGGGGGCCAAATATTTCAGCAAGATTGACTTAAAGTCTAGTTATCACCAGGTACCAATTGAACCCTCTGATGTGTGGAAGATTGACTTCAAATCTAAGGAGGACCTTTTCGAATGGCTGGTCATGCCTTTCGGGTTGATGAATGCCCCTGCAACCTTCATGTGATTGATGTATGACATATTGTGTCCCTTTACCAACTCGTCCATGGTATTGTACCTGGACGACATCCTGATCTTCATTCGGAGTTTGGAAGAGCACATATACCATATCTAATAGCTCCTCCAAACCCTACAACAACAAAAATTGTGTGCCAATTTGGAGAAATGCACTTTTGGTATGACCTAAGTTCAATATATGGGGTACATCATTAATCATTGGGGCTTGCATGTGGACCTAGCCAAGGTATAAGTTATTCGAGATTGGCCAGCCCCAACCACTCTAACAGAGCTCCGCAAATTTCTAGGTCTTTCCAAATTCTATCACAGGTTCATATTGGGATTCTCTCATATCACTTGGCCTTTAAGTAAAGTCACCAAGGGTGGAGCGCAAGCTTTGGTTTGAATCCCAACAGAAGGCATTTGTTGAGTTAAAACATCGCCTTTACTCTTCACCAATGCTCACATTGCCAAACCTGCAACAAATTGAGACATTTGCCTCTGATTATGCTATTGGTGTAGTTCTTACCCGACAGGGGCATCCAGTGGCATATCACAGTGAGACGCTTTCAGATATAGTCTGAAATTATCTCGCTTATGAAAAAGAGATGTATTATATTGTGCAGACCTACTAACAATGGAAGCATTAAATTCTAGGGAAGGAAACAGTCATCCACACAAATCATCGACCTTTGCAGTTCATACAGACACGAGGGAAGTTGCAGAACGATAGCTATCATAAATGGTCCACATATATGCAACAGTTCCATTTGAACATCAAGTATAAGAAGGGAAACACCAATAATGTTGCAGACTGTCTTAGCCGGCCACCGGTCATGGCGCTTCCCACTGCGCTTGACTCTTGTGGACATGAGACTTAGGGGTGGCCGCATATTTACAAGAGTGATCTAGACTTCGAAAACACATTCCAGATCCTCCTAAAAGGCAAGCAAGTTCCAGCTTTTCACCTCAAGGGCGCACTATTACACCACCTAGGACACCTCTATGTTCCTACAAACAATAATGCCAAGATAATTTGGGAGGCGCACTACAGTTGAGACGCTGGACATTTCAGAGTAGAGAAAATAGTGGCAGTGCTGTAAAAGTATTTTTATTGGCCGAACCTTCAATAGGATCCTGCACTGTCTGCGCCATTTCCAAACCAACAATTAAGAAGCAAGGCCTATATAATCCTCTACCTACTCTTAATCAGCCTTGGGAATCCATCTCCATGGATTACATGTCAGGTATTCCTTCTAGTAAGCATGGCAACGACTATGTGTTCATGGTCATTGACATATTCTCTAAGATGGCCATTCTGACAGCCTGCAAGAAAAGTATCACAGCAGAAGCCACTACTAATCACTTCTTTGAACAGGTGTGGGTACATTTTGCGATCCTACAGTCCATTCTCTCAGATCAGGACAACATGTTCCTGAGTACATTTTGTTCAAGCCTCTACTGATGATGGATACCAAGCTCACTAAGTCCACGACCTTCCACCCCCAAACTAATTATCAAATAGAGGTCGTTAACAGGATGATCGTGCACATTTTGCGCATGTACAACTCGAAGCATCCACTCACATGCGATGAAAGCATCCCCTATGTCTAACACAACTACAATAGAGCTCTCCATAGCTCAACTGGCCACAACCCCTTTTAGGTGGGGTTGGGATTCTAGCCACTATGTCCCATTGATGTGACCATACCATTTGCAACTACTCAAGTAGATTCAGCTCATATCTAGTCTAAAGTTGAACGGGCTAACAACTTCATTGAGTGCATTCAGCACATCTGCTAGTAGGTCTATGACATATTGGACATAACCAATGCTAAGTACATGCAACATCATGATCAACATCAAGGGCCACACAAGTTCCAGGTGGGCGACAAAGTTTGGTTACATTTGCAGAAGGAGCGTCTCGCTGGCTGGCCCCCACCGCAAGCTTCACCCGCTCCTATATGGGTCGTACACCATCACCAAGGTTTTAGGGGACAATGCCTTTGAGCTCAACATTCCATCATTCCATTGTCCGAACCTAGTATTCAATGTGGACTGGTCGTGACCATACTTTCCTCCATTGTTGGACACATCCGATGTCGCTAAGCAGCTGACACCAATAGAGCTCAACCCAAGCTACATCAAGCAAGCCACAATTGATAAGATCGTGGAGACACAGAGCAAGAACACTCACTAATAAAGGATCCAACTATATCGAGTTGTCGAAGTAGGCCAACCCCTTCACCAGGGCAAGTGGTTCAACAAGGATCGGGTTCAATAGAAATTTCCTCGCCTCATGGAGGCTCTGCACACAATAGAAACCATTGCTTCCTAAGGGGGGAGAACTAATCCAGGTGCATATTGGTGGCCACTCATCTATTCCAACTAGACCTCCAATCGGCTGCATATGTTTCTTTGATTATAACAACATTTACTATTTTTAGCAAATTTTCAGGTCGTGAACTTTCGAAGTTGTTTTGACCCCCAAAATAACATTTTTTTGAGGTCTGCAGCAAGCCCCTATTTGTATGTAAGGGGTTGTTGCAAATCCTATAGTACTCGAAGAGATATTTCCAACTAGGTATTGTACGCGCCAAACAAAGATCAATGACCAAGTCACGACCCCTGGAAGTTGGTTTTCCAACTAACCCCAACAGGGCCCACATACTCTTAGCGTTTCATCTTCTAGGGTTAGGGTTTTGGTTATTAAGGGTTTTCCTTTGTTGTTCAATAATAAAAAAGTCCCTTGAGCTTCATTGTAACAAAGTTCAGAGGCATGTAGCCGCCACATCTCTTCTTAGAGATAAGCTACCATCGCTCGAGCTAGTTTATTTCCATTTTATATGTAAGCATATTTCATTTCTTTGATGTTAATGAAATGAAGTTTTATATCTGCTGCATCTTTGTGTTTATATTTGTATTTGTATTTTGTTGCGTTCTTGCATAAGTCTAGATCATATTAGCAGTCAAAGACTCGGGAGACAAATGCATCATATTGAACATAGTTGATTAAATATTTAGGATGCTTGTCAATTGCAGTGGTTGCAGTAGTAGCAACAACAGATGAGAGGGAGTTGTAGTGCAGATGCAGAGTTGGTAATAGTACGGCAGTGTCAGCAGCAGCACAGATGCAACATCATAGTTGTGCAGTGGTTGATGGACAGCGACTAAGGGAATAACGCAGTGACTGAGGGAATAATGCAGTCACTGAGGAAACAACGCAGTGACTAAGGGAACAACATTATGACTAAGGGAGCAGTATTGTGACTAAGGGAGCAGTGAAGTCATTTCCAATAGAGTTTCTTTTCATACATAAGCAATGTTACAAAGTGTGGTACAAAGATAAGGTGTTGTGGTAGGGTGTGCAGCACTAAAACACAATCCGCACTAAGATGGAGTTTAGTTTTTGTAGCATCAGATGTGTTCTAATCTCAAAACTTTGTGGAGAGGCTAAAACACATGAGATCTCCATAACCAAAAAATCATTTCTGGAAATTCCACCTAGAAATGTCTCAATTATATTATTAGTCGATTTTTAAATATTTTCGAAGTCTAAACTTAGGGAATATTATTAATTAATCAGTATTTATTGAGGTAAGGTGAGAATCATCTAGAAACTAACATGGATCTACTGGGAAATAATATTAGCCATCGATTATGTTTTACTCTTGGTCGCTGGAGTCCCAACAAAAGTTTATAAGAAGAAGTCGATGGGTAGATGGAGAAGAGAGATGTAGATCAATTTCCTTGTGCAGTTCAATTTCCAGAGAGTAGCAGTAGTTGCCAGAAAGCTAGAGAAGGAAGCAAAGACAATGAGGGGTAGGGACAATGAGTCCGGAGGAAAGTTTTTCCAGATCTGAAGAGTCAGCTACAGGAGGGTCGAGTTTCCTAAGTGAGGCTACGTAGAGGCAACGCAGAAGCTTCAGAGGTAGAGTTCGATTTGGCTAAACAGAGGGTCGATTCAGTTGTTGGAGGCCGGGAAGATTTTTGGAAGGTGCCAATGAATCATTCTCAGAGGTTGGATTGGGTAGATGAATTAATCAGTTGCAGCTCCAGGCATGTCATTTTAGTGTCTGCACTGATTTGACGCAGGGGTTTCGTGGAGCCCATTCAGAGCCAGTTTCGAAGTTCGATCAGTGTTGGGAGAGACAACATTTATCTCACTAATTTTTGTGGTCAGTTTCTCTTGTAGTGGATAGCTAATTTTCAACATCCAGTTTGTACTCAGAATTTCTCACTATTGTATAATAATAAAGCCCTCAGTTGTTGCACCAGTTTTCCCATGTTGGGTTTTTCGAGGGACATTTGTCCAAAAATAACAATGTCATATTTTTATGTGTGTGTGCTAGATTTTCTTAGTTTCCAATGCTATTTTATTCTGCAGTTTATTGGTGAAAATCACAGTGTGAATTATTTGATATTTGTCGTAGCAAATAAATTGTTAAATAAATTAACAATTAGGAAAATAATTTCCAATTCTTGTGATTGATCCAGGTGGATGTTGCTGGCCACCCACCTATCCCATTTGGACCCCCACAATTGTCTCTCTTAGTTTTTCAGTTTCCTTAATTATAGCGCAGTTTACTATTTTTAGCAGTTTTTCGGGTCCTAAACTTCTGGAGCCGTTTTGAGGCCCTAAACGATGTTTTTTTGGAAATCTACCTCCGCGATTTTTTGGGTTAAAAATCGTCTTTTCCGTCGTATTCCTCGGAAAGATCTTTCCAACGGGCTATCATGCACGTCAAACGGAGATCGTATGCCAAAGTTACGACCCCGGGAAGTTGATGTACCAATTTACCCAAACGGGGCCCATAGTTTGGTGTTTCATCTTCTAGGGTTAGGTTTTGGAATGTTAAGGGTTTTCCATTGTTTCTCAATAATAAATAGGCCTTCGAGCCTCATTGTAAACACAGTTCGAAACAGTTCAGAGGCATCTAGCCGACACATCTCTTCTCAGAGATAAGCTACCATTGCCCTAGCTGAGTTATTTCTATTTGTAAGCATATTTCAGTATTCTCCATTAATGAAATGAAGTATTATTTCCGTTGCATCTCTGTTTTTATGGTTATCGCATCTCTGTATTTATGGTTATCTCTGTAATCTATTGCGTTCCTACTTATCTGGATCAGTGATAGATGTAATTTTCACACTATCAACACTTGCAATACTGTTGCTAAATTCCTTCCATGCTCCTCCTTGACTTTTTAATAGAGCAAGATGTCATTGACAAAAAAACCAACACAAACTTGTCCAAATGTAGACTCAAAACATTGTTCGTTAAAAATATAAAGGTTGTTGGAGAGTTTGTGAGCCCAAACAACACAACTACAAATTCACAATGCCCATACATGGTTTTGTTGGCAGGCCAACCTACTCCCTTTATTTTCAACAACAATAAAGGGCCCCTTGTTATAGACATTTTTGGGCACTGCAACCCCAAGCATAAATGTCCATAAACCAAGGGCTCCTAAGTCCCTAAAGGTGTTGTTCCAACCCCTAAAAGAACAAGGTCAACTGATTACAGCATCTCCCAGAAGTTCTCCATAAAAAACTACTCAGAACTGGTCAAAACTGGACCATTTCACCTGCTCCATAGGCAAAGTGCGTTGCATCCCACCTAAATACACACAGTAGGTGTGATGCATGTCAAAAATCCCTTCTATGGGGTGCGATGGGCGAGAAGGGACAAATGGCAGGGTCAATCCGCAAGGTGGAGGAGCATGGAATCTTCCAGAAACCTCTCCTGTGACACTTGCCTCTCTGAATTCGACCAGGGATGAGTAAGAGATCATCAATCTCCAAGTGGAATCAAGAACTATCAGAGAGAAGACACTAATCAAATCTCAAAAGCTGACTCACCTCCCTTGCAGACATCTATATATGGATCCCTCATCCCAGAGATCCAGAGGTTGGAATTTTGTATCTTGTAAGGAAGTGCTGTTGGTTTCTTGGTGCAATATCATAGTGTTGGGTGATCTAAGCTTTTCATGAGGTGAAGAAGGGTTTTCTTGCTGAGAGGATGATGCTGGGTCAGAACAATTGGTTGTAATCCTCTTTGCTCTTTCTTGATTATCAATAAAGCTATTCAAGTTTTCCTCCACATTCTTGTATGATTGATGATTTATGCATTTGTGTGGTCAATGTACATCTGATCCTATATTGTTTATGATAATAGATCTATGTTCTTGGATAGTGTTATGCTGCTTTGATTCTACAGGTACTCCTTGAAGCTGGGTAGACAAGGAAGCGAGTGGCAAAGACCTACCAGAAGAGAGAGGAATCAAGCAAGGAACCAAGCGCAAGACAAAGGTTGGTCTCCTTATTCTTCTCTTATATGTTGCTCATAAAGGAAAACAAAAGTAGTTTTTAGTGTGTTTGTTTCTAAGGTAGCTACCAGCCTTAGTGGGACTAGCAGCTCTGCATAGACACTAGTTTTCCCGATAACAAAATGGCGACTCCGCTGGGGAGCGAGTAGATTGTTTGTTCATCTACATTTGTTTACTTTATAAACTTACAGACGGAGCCTGAAGTCAAGCCAGCTAGCCTTCGAACTGCATTTTCTATGCAAGTGCAAAGTAGATCAACGCTGCTTCAGTCAATCTTCGGGTTTTTTTTATGAATTAAACGATTGATTTACAAGCTTTCTAATTGCCCTCGTGGTGGCTCTAGTAACCTCCTTAGATCTACCCCTGTGATTGATTTACTGATTACCACTTGCTCGGCCTAAATCCTTGAACTGAACTGCAAACTATGACCCGGAACCCAATCAAAGTCTCGTCCCTGGTCCAACGCACTGTCTGTTCTGTGAACTTCAAATGCAGCGCACTTCCCGAGTGTAGTAGGTGCGTTGCATTTCAGTTTCACTATGTTACAAGTGCGCTGATCAGACAAGGCCTTGTTCCTAAATTTTGGTTTCTGTGTTCACTCTTTTCAGCTCTATTCAGGAGTTTTGCTGCCTATAGTCAGTACACCTCTGTTTGAAACCCCTTTCCTTGCTGTTATTCCGCCTCCATTGTGCAAAGAACTGTAAATGTTTTTATGTATTTTTGAGTCATTTTCAGTTCTCCTTTACAAAGAAGTAGCGTAATTGTACTGTCGTTTCTTGATTTGAAAGTGTCGCAAGTGTCGTTTTCAGTCATAGAAGAGAATCTGATTGTTCTTGATAGTCGATTACACTGTTACTCTTGTATTTGATCTGAATTAGTAGTTTTTTCTAGTGTCGAAAGCAAGTTTTCAATTCCAAATCGCAAAGTGTTGTCATTGTCCTCATTTTGTTTTGAAAAGAAACTTGTTAGTAATTGTCGCTTTGGAAAATAATTCAGATTTGCGCTTAGCTTTCTTTTTATCATTCACACATTAAGAAGGCTGAAAACAAATACATGCATGTGCATTTGCATTTAGACTGTTTGTTGGTTTGATTTAGGACAGTGCATATAGTGTGTGCTCTATGCTCTTTGTTGAAAGAACGCCATCTCTCTTTCCTTAGTAGCTAGGATTTTCATTACAGAAAGAAGATTAAACGATTGTTTATCATCTTAGATTGCATTTTAGGAATTGTACATCTACATCACGCGGTGAACCTGAAAGGAAAATTTCTTAAGCAAGATCAACCATAAAATAAATTTAATGAATCTAAAAACGCTTTGGAACCTAATGCACAACATCTAGAAGTCTAGGCTAGAGACGTATTCTGGCGTCATAAAGCCTGGTAACTGTTGTTTTCACTGTTGGTTGGGTGATTCCTCCACTTTGAGGCGATAAGTGCCAGTACGGACTTGTGCTCCCACGTATCGTCGAGTATATTTTGGGAGACCACAATAGGCTTTATCCTTTATCCATAGGAAGCCGTGTCTGCCGCCCTATCGATCGCAATGCACTGAACACAGCATTCGGGAAGATTGACTGCCGTACTGTAAAAAGTATTCTACAGTTTTGCGATTGATTTGGTAATCCCTCTATCTAGATTTCCAGAGCAGTCGCTTTCATTCCTTTTCAGACTCCTTAACGGAAAAGGTCCATCTGAGCACTTGTCACTTCAGGATCATTAAAAATCGAAGGCGACTAGAGTCATCTTTTGTTTTTTCTTGACTCTTAAAAATTAAAAAAACAAGTGCTGTTAAAGCGTTTAAAAATTTATTTTAAACAGAATAATCATCACCTTTCCTACGTTGATCTTAAGTTGAGAAAAATGGAGCCCACCAACCAAGGAGTTCCCCTTGGAGGAAATCCTAGTCCCTTCTCCTCTTGGGGAGATGTTGGTGCACCCCATATGGCCACATTGTCTCTTCCAGGATTGACAATCGGCTTGCCCGTATGGCTCTTCTCAACTTCTATCGTTCAGAACACCGTAATTCCTGAACAATCAAGTCAGCAACTAAACGATATTAGAGTTACCCCCCAACCCTCTACTTCGTCCAATTCTTCCTCTCCTCCTTCCTCTTCGCTTGATGAAGCTGGTAAAGCCCAAAATCAAGTAACTGAGAAGAAGAAGGAGAAGAAGAAGAAAGAGAAGAAGAAGAAGGAGCCAAAGGCGAAAAGGGGTAACCAAGCATCGTCTAGCGAAAATCCACACACTGCACCAACCAGGCCTAAATCGCCATGTGTCATTTGCAAAGGAGACCACTATCATCGAGATTGTCCTTGCATCCCTCGGATCTTAAGGGACTGGTCTCCTCGTTTGCACAATCCGGTGTCATCAACCTCTGACGATCATGTTGAGCATACACTGTCAACTAGTGAAAGTGAAGCCCCTGGACAAAAAGGAAAATATAAATTTCCTTGTAAATTGTGTGAAGGTGATCACGCCGTCCACCGTTGTCCCTTCTTAGACGAAGCTAAAATAGTTTTGGACGACCATCCGGTTTCACCGTTACGACTTCCTCCTGGATACAAAAAACTCTTGTCGACTCCGTCACTAGTTGAAAATCCGGCTGACACGCCCTTGTGGTCAGCCGAAGCGTCTATCATTGAAGATAAACCATCTGAATCCATACCAGATGAAAGTCAAAAGGTCAAGGCGGCAGTTGACCCGGTCGTGCCTTCAGAGAATCAATCTTCAGATGATACAGTCACTGAAGAGAACAAGAACGACACCGTTCAAATTCTCTTCGTAAACACAGACTTCGATGAACATGGGGGCAGTCTACCCGTTCCTTTACCATAGGAAGGAAGTTCGTCAGAGTCATACCCAGTCGTCTATTCGGTCCCACCTCCAAGCAACCTAGTTGTTTCGTTTGACTGGAATCTACTAGGCAGACCCCGTTTACCAGCTAGTGTACCATTCTGAATCATCGCTCAAGTATATAGAATGGTCATGGCCGGTACCATCATAGATGAACGGGCTTCTGTGAGTATCCTTTCCTCAACTGCTTGGAAAGCGCTTGGTTCGCCATCGCTTTTGCCTGAGATGAGAAATCTAACAGGCTTTGACAAAGGAACTAGTCGACCGTTAGGGATCCTTCCCGATGTGCCGATAACATTGAGAAGAAAAACTATTCACATGAACGTAATGGTAGTCCAAGGACCCCTGGATTATAATCTACTCCTTGGACGAGACTATATTTATTGCATGGGAGCCATTGTCTCCTCACTCTTTAGAGTAATGTGTTTTCCGCACGAAGGAAGAGTGGTCAAGCTCGTAGACCAGCTTTCATTCCCCGGTTCACGCATAGAAAATAGTCATATACCATCCCTGAATGGTCTTTTCACGCAAGGAATTTCTCATCAATCCCCAGTCCATCCTCCTGATGAGCACGAGTGATTCGGAGGGCATGACTAAAACCCAGGGGGCATGCACCCTGGTCTACTTCAGCAAGAAAACTTCAGGTATAGGGTAGGTTTCCGCGAAGGATATATGACTATCCTGACACACCCGTCCGTTTAGGAAAATGGGATCAGGCTAGAATAAGATTCCTTCGTCAAAGTTATGTGAGTGGAGGCGTCTGCGCCACTCACCTTTGTCTATTTCGGTAGACATCGCCGAAGAAGTGTTTTGTTTGTGGTACAGATAGAGCAATCTTTGTTAACCTGAAAAAGGTAGGCATTTCCTGATAAAACAAATGTTTTATCTGCAAATTGAGGGGTAACCTGAAAAGGTAGGCTTTTCCCGATAAAACAAATGTTTTGTCTGCAAATTGAGGGGTAACCTCAAAACTCTATTTCACTATACTTGGGGGCATGCAAACCTTTTGGCATGCAAGCGAAGAGCGACCATTTATTTTTTAAATTTATAGGCCCTCTAACCCTTTAAACTCGTAGGATTGGTCGTTTCCTAACTTTCATAAAGAAAGGATGTGGGGCAAAGCTTTGAAATAATGTCGTTTTTATATATGAGACATCCTTATCATATGACTGGATTAATCGAGTAGTTTTAACGTGGAATTCAAGCTCGTTAAAAAATAAACATAAGCAATGAGAAAGTGTTTCCCCCAGCATTTAAGCTCATTAAAAAATGAACCAATTTCCGGTAAATAACCATCGTGAATGTATTACTTCAGCCTTTGAAGCCTTGGTCGTGTTCTCATCATCACCTCCACTCTGTATTGGCCGATCATTCACCTCCACTTGATTTTTTACCCCTTTTGAGGAACAGCTGCGAAGAGTGATCTTGTTAGCCATCCTTGTGACACTGCCGTGATTGGAAAATTCCAAACCTTACCTGGAATCAGCTGCTACCCGAATCTATCACTCGTTCCTCAAAAAACGAGTCTCCTTTAAGCTCTTTTCAACTGACTCGTAAAATATGAAAAGATTGCCGAGCCATTGGCCTCTCCAGCTCATTAAAGTGACCAGAAGTGTTATCCCTCCTTTAGATTTTAATCTTTTTGGACCTAAGGGATTATTACACAAAAAGATCGAGCACTTGTTTTGTTCAGCTCGTTAAAATTACCGAAAATTCATCCCTTTTGTATTATTTTATACTTTTTCGGACTTAAGGGATTAGATGACGAAAAAGGACTTTTGGAGTTTCCTTTACGTCCCTTTTCAGACTCTCTAAAATTGAAAAGGATCGAGTTATCTTTGTCGTTAAACTCGTTAAAACCTAATAGCAACAAACTTGTCCATAACAGACAAGAACGAGTTTCACTATCGCTAGGCTCGTTAAAACATAGCGATGGGTTTGCCCGAAGGGAAAATTATAGAACAAGCATATGTTATCCTCCTCAAGCTTGACAAAAATAAAGAGGTACTGGTCAGCAATGGCTGGGGAAAAATTGGGAAGAAAACTTGAAGAAACTTTGTTGGTAGCAAGTCGCTCTTGAACATGACACTTTCACTCCGCATCCGAGTCGGGTTGGGTTGTTCCATTCACTGGTCACATCACCATGGTTCCATCACACCATCCACATTGGGGTTAATGCTACCAATCCATCATGTCAGTGTCGCCGATATGTTCAAGAGAAGTCGCTCAGAGAATTCACCTGTGTCTCACCCACTATAATACATTTTCGCTCCATTCTTTCATGACCGCCACCCTGAACCGTATATCACCAGATCGTTTTCACCTCCATTAAAATCATTTGCTCTGTTCCGTGTCATTGATGTGGGATTCACTAAGGCCCTCCTATGACAGATTGCTTCTTATCGACATCAGCTCATTATCCGAGAAGTCGATCTAGGAACAACCCTTTCAGTACTTTGAAGCTTGCATGCCTCAATGGCAAGTTTCTCACTTCCGGCGACAGGTTTACATCAATGGCCTTCGACCGAAAGATTTTGCGTGGTGTTCGACGCCAAGTCCCTTATTCACACCACGTGAATTGTACTGCAGTACCTTGAGGATCATTATCATTATCAGTGATTCCTCTCATGCCTGTTAACAGCTTACATCATTGGCTGGTAATCAGGCGATGTCTTTCCATGTTCGACTCCAGAAAATCTCTCACATGGATCGACTTGTACTCAGAGTGAAGATCGAAAGAGATTGAAGACCCCAGATCTAGTTTCATCCATCCGGGCTACGATATATATTCAGGAAAATAAAGACATCAAATGTACATAATTGCTGCACAGATAATCATCCAATCTAAGGGATGATGGCTCTACCAGAATCATCAGTCTACACTCAGACGATTGTCTGTCCTATGTACATGAAAATGAATTTATAAAGCTGAGCATGGGAATGCCCGCCTCAGCTAGATCATGAAAATAATATGAAGATAATGTATTGTATTGTATCTTATTACAGGTCGCCTTCCAGCTCGAAAAAACTTCGGATCCTCATGATAAAGCATTTTGCCCGACATCAAAAAGATTAACGACCTCATGCTTTAGAGGGCAACTGTCATAGACATTTTTGGGCACTGCAACCCCAAGCATAAATGTCCATAAACCAAGGGCTCCTAAGTCCCTAAGGGTGTTGTTCCAACCCCTAAAGAACAAGGTCAACTGATTACAACATCTCCCAGAAGTTCTCCATGAAAAACTACTCAGAACTGGTCAAAACTGGACCATTTCACCTGCTCCATAGGCAAAGTGCGTTGCACCCCACCTAAATACACACAGTAGGTGTGATGCATGTCAAAAATCCCTTCTATGGGGTGCGATGGGCGAGAAGGGACAAATGGCAGGGTCAATCCGCAAGGTGGAAGAGCATGGAATCTTCCAGAAACCTCTCCTGTGACACTTGCCTCTCTGAATTCGACCAGGGATGAGTAAGAGATCATCAATATCTAAGTGGAATCAAGAAATATCAGAGAGAAGACACTAATCAAACCTCAAAAGCTGACTCACCTCCCTTGCAGACATCTATATATGGATCCCTCATCCCAGAGATCCAGAGGCTGGAATTTTGTATCTTGTAAGGAAGTGTTGTTGGTTTCTTGGTGAAATATCATAGTGTTGGGTGATCTAAGCTTTTCATGAGGTGAAGAAGGGCTTTCTTGCTGAGGGGATGATGTTGGGTCAGAACAATTGGTTGTAATCCTCTTTGCTCTTTCTTGATTATCAATAAAGCTATTCAAGTTTTCCTCCACATTCTTGTATGATTGATGATTTATGCATTTGTGTGGTCAATGTACATCTGATCCTATATTGTTTATGATAATAGATCTATGTTCTTGGATAGTGTTATGCTGCTTTGATTCTACAGGTACTCCTTGAAGCTGGGTAGACAAGGAAGCGAGTGGCAAAGACCTACCAGAAGAGAGAGGAATCAAGCAAGGAACCAAGCGCAAGACAAAGGTTGGTCTCCTTATTCTTCTCTTATCTGTTGCTCATAAAGGAAAACGAAAGTAGTTTTTAGTGTGTTTGTTTCTAAGGTAGCTACCAGCCTTAGTGGGACTAGCAGCTCTGCATAGACACTAGTTTTCCCGATAACACCCCTCCTAAAATTTTACTATTTTGCTTGTTTTAACTAGATTTATATTAGTGTCATTCCTACATTCCTTTCTTCTAATCATCATGTTGACCTGTATGTCAATAAAATTTGACAAATTCAATGTTTTCTTTTGATGATGTTCCATAGTATGACTTATTTTTTTACTCATTGGTGATGTAGGGATTATTTCCTTAAACTGTTATGGTCAATTTTAATCTATCATCACTCCTAATAGCAAGAAAATTTTAAAGTTTAAGGATCGCTATATAATCAGTAGCAACCCTAGTTTAAGTTTATAATGCTAATAGATGATTTTACAAACCATCGTTCTAGCCCTTATGTTAATCTTTACATTTCAATTTAATAATGTGTGAGTCCAAATGTTTTGATGATCCTTCTATGGCTTTTAGCTTTTTATCTTCGACATTCAATTATTTTATTCACTACGATTGCTGCGGCTATCACCTTGATGGCAAGGTTTGATTACCTTTATCATTATGATGTTTTACTTCGATCATTGTCTCTTTGAATTATTTAGTTGATTTTTGTTTAACTTAATCTCCACCTAGCATATAATTTTCATCCCTTTGAAGAATGTACACATATATCCATAATATAAATTGCATCCTATTATACGTATATTTATTATAATGTTCTATATATAAAGTTAATGGTAATTATTTAATATTATATGTCATATATATTATAGATCATACATTAAGTTAAAATATCATTTTAAAACCATTCCTTTATATATATTTATGTTATAAATAACATTTATAAAAGCATTTATGGTGTATTACATACAAACAAATATTTTTAACAAAACACATTGTATCGTAACAAGTGAGCATGTTTATATCATACAAGTATTATAAGTCTCATGATTCACCATCATACATATTATAAATACAAAACATGGAACAAATTACATAATGAAACGTGGACATTGTATATACAAGGTTAATGTGCAAATTACAAGATCTCGGACACTATGTTTCATTCGATGAACGATGAGTTGAAAGACGCAAATTGCCAAAGAAAGGATCACCAAGTAATTTTTCGCATTAATTACACTGAAGGTTTTTTCATTCTGGGATTGGGTTGGGAAAAAATTGTTCATCATAGCCAACCTCGGTACACCTTCATTGTGGGGTTGGGTTGGGCAAACATTGTTCATCACAACCAATCCTAGTGCCCCATTTTCGTCTCCTCTGGCGAGTGAAAATCCAATACGTGGAAAGAGTTTGTAAGCCAATTTTCATTGTTTCCAGACCTTTCTTTTGGTATAGGTTCCAGTCTCGTCTACTTTGCCTTCTTGCGGTTAGCCCAGGCAATTCCAGTGTCCCATTTTCATCGTCCTTGGGTGAGTGAAAACCCAACACGTGGAAAAGATTTGTGAGCCAATTTTCATTGTTGCCAGGCCTTTCGCTTGGTACAAGTTTGAGTCTCGCCTACTTTTCCTTCTTGTTGTTTACAGTGTGGAGGAAGACGAGCAAAACACCACTATGGTGCTTTCATCAATGGAAAATTATTCATTGTTCTGACTCGAAATGTCTAACTATGGGTTCACAAGTTCGATTGATGCCCAATTATACATCGTAATGTAAAGTCCAACAACATCCTTCTTCTTACACCTCTACCAACAAAACCTTTTCTCTAATGTCGCAAATGTTGTTGCAACTACTAGGTCAAAAAGTCCTATGTGCTATGGGAGCCAAGGCAGGAGAAATAAAAATCAATTGTACAAGAGGTTTTTATAGGTCGCCCATGAACGAGGATGGTCATGCAGAGGCCATATTTGTTTACAAGTAAACTAACATGGATACAGTTTATGATGAAAATGTGATTATGCATAAATGTGAGAGGAATAATCAAAGGTTTCATCTCCTTCCTATCCCATCCATTGGGAAGAATGCTCATCGTCTCCCATCAAGCCCTCCACATAGTAATCGGCATGATAGTTTTGTTGCTTTTCCTTTTCCAAAGAGGGCATTATAGTCTGAATATTCATCACAAAATTAACATATCAAAACCATGGGCATGAATAACAGTCGTATTTATAGAGTTATAAGCTGAAAATCACAATTTTTTCTTTTTCAATGAACGAATCCTTAAGAGGAGCCCATGAACACTCCCCTACATTCATGAACGGCGTTCATGGCATCCATATTAAGCCATTAGATAGTAAAAAATTGGAATAAATCCAACCCAAGAGAAAAATAAATCCAAGTGGAAAATAAGACAGGGTGGTACTTAAAATAGACTAAGAAATCCACTAGGGGCTTACAAAAAAATTTCATAGGAGGGAAAATTACCTCATAAGATCTTGTGAAACTAAGTCCCACGGTTATTTCTTTTTCAAACATAAGGATTATACTGCAACCAAATTATATCAACATATGAGTTCAATATGATTTTCATCCAAAAAAAATTATTGAACATGGATCATGATTCTTGAAACATTTCTATGACCTGTGAATGGTCAGAAGATATTTTTTCCTAAAAACATGCTTCACCATAAAACTTTGGATTTCTAACTTCTGTCAAAAGTATACCATGCCCTTTTGTTTTAGACATGGAATTACTGCTACTAAAAATATCTGAGGCTGAAAGTTTGGGAAATTATTTCAAGTGGGTACTTCCATACCTGCAACACAAGGCGACAATAGGCTTTCTTGACATCTTTCTCAGCAGCCCCGAGGCTCAATCTCAGAGCCTCATACTCCTCTTTCATCCCAGGGAAAGCAACATAGGCCATCACAGTTACATTTCTTATGCCTTCCAAATTCTTCTTCTCTCCATTCTTTCTTCTTAAGAATGAGTTACTGCTAACACCAACCAGCCTTCCAAGTTTGACAACCATGATATCTAACAAAATAAACTTGTTGCCCTACAAACAGAGCTGGAAGCCCAGCTGCAAACCAATATAATCCTCCAGATCCCTAGATGGGTGTAACGAAACCCAACTACTGACCTTCAGAAAATACAAAATAATTAGTAAGAATTGATGCAGATATGGGTCTCAAAGAACATGAGGAAAATAACATGAGAGAACCTATAAGGTAAGAATGCATACATTAAGAGAAGATAACCTATCACTCTTCCTACTACCAAGGTATCTGTGGAACGAGCCATTGCAGCAGAAGTGAAATCCAATTTTCTTCCTTCTCACCTTCGTTTCAACAAAATTCAAAATCGAAGTTGATTCAAGTGATGTGATGAATGTAGTGCAAGTGTCTTATGGCATGTAAATTAATGGAATGGACTGACCCAACACCTACCACATGTAGGACAGCAAGGCGAATATATGCCACATATGAACCGAAACAGAGGACAACCACTAGAATTTTGAGATCTATTTTTATCCTTTACTTTGCCTCTTTCAAACGCTCTCAGAAATACTAACTCTTAAATTTTAGAGAGAAGGTTGATTGAGACTTGATTCTTGAGATTGTGCTTGCCAAGATTTTGAACAACATTGTCCCAAGAAATAGAAGGTTCTTTGAGTGACCATTATCCTATAGTATTATGGCTAGCCAATGAGTAATGGATAAATATGAAGAGAGGTTATGATTGGCTAGCCAATGAGTAATGGATAAATATGAAGAGAGGTTATGATTGTACTGTTTGTTGGATAGGTGCTTTCCGAGAGGTAGATATCTACTTTGGCAATGTTGGTGGAAGCATGTTGGAAGCTGTTTTGAACAACATCAATATGAAAGCTTGAATTCCAATCTATGGAACGATCTCTCTGTATAATCGAATTGACTTGGTTGGATTCAATTAATTAGTTGCATCTTTATGTTACTCAGTGTTTCTGATATCTTCATTATTACTTTGTAATTGGATTTTTGACTTTTTTTGGAAGATAGAAACCTCCTCTCCTCAATGATTTGATCTCTTGAACAATAGATTATTTATTGCATTTCTTTGCTAATTTAAGTGTTATTTAAGTGTTGTTACTATTAAAAAGGATTGATAAAACTCTCTCGTGACTGGTGTCATGAGGGTCTTATCCATCAAGACAAAAGTATAGTTTGAGTATCTGTGGGTGGGTCCTAGATGTTCAAATCTGTGTAATGTCTTCTTTTTATAAACATATTGAATTAATGCAAGGTTGTGATTGATTGATGGGTTATGTTATTTGTTTTGTTTAGCGGCTTATTGGTTGTGTTCATAAATCAAAAGATTGAAGCCTATGAATTTGTAAAGAAATCAATTACAGTTTCTCCCCCTTCTACTTAGCCAAGATATATATATATATATATATATATATATATTAGTTAGCATTGTGTATACGTTATGAATGTGAAATGTTTAAATAATCATAGTTGTCCTCTGTTTATTAATGAAAGCAAGTACTTGTATGTTAACCGTTCTTGTTTCATTCTTTATTCACATTGAGAATTATTTGTTGATTACTAGCATTATAGAAATTTCATTTCATCTTATATTTTTTGAAATATTTCTCAAGTTTAGTTTTAGATCATTCTTATCATGTACCAATTTCGTTTTGATCTGGTCTTTTTCTCTTCTTGTAAAATATTTTTGTATATATTGTATATAGTTTAATCTTGTGATATAATCATGTACTTTATTTCTAATTCTAATTTCTAAATGCAAGCTATAAACTAGAATTGGCCTTGTAACATCGCATTTAGACTTTAGCCTTCTCTTTAACATGGTTTAGGCTAAAAAAAAAATTACTAATTTTTTTTTTTGCAGTCTAACTGTTATGAAACCAGCTCAAGAAAATATAGAAAAGATAGATCAACGCCTTAGAATTCAGCCTCTTCGAGGGGGAAACCTCCTTTACATTACATAAATGAACAATTCTTGGATGATACAAATGAAAAGACCTCCTTTCTATATATAGGAGTCTAAGGGGTCATAACATAATCAGAGCCGACATAACAATAATAATGTAAGGGCACAATAATAACAATAGTGCGCTTCTATGGGGCAGAATAGTAACAATATGGGCACTACATGGGTACATCAATATAATAAGTGGGTTATACTAATAACAATAAGGGGTTACACTAGTATTATAGGGGCCTAACATGCCCCTCTCCTTCAAAAAGCGTTGTCCTCAACGCTTGAGTAGTTCTTGATGCTTCTGTATAAAATTCTTGTCCTCCCATGTGGAATATTCAGCAGGTAAGTTCTTCCACTTGATGAGATACTCTGAAATTGATCGATTTCGTAGCTGTCAGGTTCTTGTTTCTGTGACTGCTCCAGGTTCCAATATGATTTTTCCTTCCTCTTCAATTTCTGGCAATATTGTTTGAATTGGGATCTTTTGCAACTTTTGAATAAGTGGCCATACTTCTTCATCCTTCTTCCATTCATCCCTTGCTTCGTTTATCCAATCTGGTTGGATAATATAAATAGCACAAAACAATGCTTCCACATCCTCATCCTTGAAGAGTCTTCCCATTCGGTAAGGTCGCTCTTTTTTAAGTGCATGTAGTATTTCCAACATTTCTCTCTCATAAATAGCTTGCTTGAGATGTAGCAGTAAAAATACCCAATCACCTACATCAAAACATTTTTCACTATGATGTTGATCTACCTGTTGTTTCGTTTGATTTTGCACCGAAGTGGCATTATCCTTTAAAAGTTGGATAACTTGTTGTTGATGCTCGATGTGATCTTTCACTGCTTGAACCTTTTTCTTCTTGATATGTCCTTCTATCTCTAGAATTTGAGGAGTGGTAATTTCTTCCAATCCTTTACAAGGTATGGTCAGATTCATTTCTTGATGCTCGATGTGATCTTTCACTTCTTGAACATTTTTCTTCTTGATACGTCCTTCTATCTTGATAGTTTGAGGAGTGGTAATTTCGAACAATGAATTACAAGATATGGTTGGATTCATTTCTTCTTTCTCGATGTGATCTTTCACTTCTTGCACCTTTTTCTTCTTGATATGTCCTTCTATCTTGAGAGTTTGAGGAGTGGTAATTCTTGCCAATGCTTTACAAGATATGGTCTGATTCATTTCTTCTTTCTCTGGGGTGGGGTCCTGGCGTATCTCTTCTTCTTTTGATGTTTCTTGATCCTTTTCTTCCTCCTCTTCATATTCTATGTAAAATAATTTCTTTTCAGCACACTTATGACCTTTAGTGCATTTTCTATCACAATTGTAACAAAGCCCTTTTTCTCTTTTTTCTTCCAATTGTTGTGGTGTAACCCTTGTAGGTTGTGGAAGGCTAGGAGAAACAACACTTCCATCTTTATAGTTGTGAGGGGTACGCTTCCTGGTTTCCATAATTTTGCTTTCCACTATGTCACAAAGCCCTTTTACTCTTTCCAATTGTTGTGGTGTTGCTCTAAAGAAGGTGTTGCTCTTTGTATCCTCATAATGTGCTATCATTTCCTCCGTGAAAATTGACCACGTAACAAGTTGTTTACAAGAACAAAGCCCGTCGTACCATAAAAATTAATCTGGTTCTAAATATGAAGATGCAATACATGCCTTTTGTAACAGTTGTACATCATGTAGATAAAAATATTGCTCCATCTAAAGTATCCAATTTACCGGATCCTTGCCATCAAACTTCCTCATCTTGCTTTTTCTTGATTTTAGGAGCTCGACCTTGAAACGATTGTAACTCTGTACTTTCGGATCTTTAAGTTCAGAAATTGTGACCTATAGTAGCCCTCTGTGTCCTCTTTCCAATGCCACCAGTCTGATCCAAATTGGATTCTCTAAGAAAGAGTTATGCACAATCTCCCAAGATGACCTGATTATAGACCTTTCCAGAAGAGCGAAATTTTATGAAGTGCCACGTGTCACTGTTTCAACCTTTGGATCTAAAGAATGCATACAAGAAACTACAGTCTGTCCTCTTTCTGTACCTTCTTTCAATCCGATCCCCAGAGAGAAAGTTATGGCGATTTTCCCTAGGTCACCTGTTTGGAATGTAATTCACGAGTCTGCAAAAATACTAACTTCCTCATATCATATCTCCTCAAATATAGCGCAAAAAGCTCTGAAATTCGGACCCGAAGTTCAGCGTGATTTCTTCTCAAATGGGTTTTTTTTCAACTTCTGAAATGTCGCAGAAAAAAAAAAAAAAAAAAAAAAAAAAAAAAAAAAAAAAAAAAAAAAAAAAGTTATAGCGAAAATTCCACGATGACTTGTTTGGAGCAGCGAAACCCTAGAATCCAAAGCTCTGACACCAAATGTTATGAAACCAGCTCAAGAAAAGATAGAAAATATAGATCAACGCCTTAGAATTCATCATTTTCGAGGGGGAAACCTCCTTTACATTACATAAATGAACAATTCTTGGATGATACAAATGAAAAGACCTCCTTTCTATATATAGGAGTCTAAGGGGTCATAACATAATCAGAGCCGACATAACAATAATAATGTAAGGGCACAATAATAACAATAGTGGGCTTCTATGGGGCACAATAGTAACAATATGGGCACTACATGGGTACATCAATATAATAAGTGGGTTATACTAATAACAATAAGGGGTTACACTAGTAGTATAGGGGCCTAACACTAACTAATAGTAGGATCCTAGTTTATTATTTAATCACAACTTATCATAGTATAACATTATATAACGTAGGTTTAGAGTTAGGTTTAAGTTCATCCTAGATTCAATCCTTCATAAGGAGAAAGGATATAAGGCTAATGAAGCCTTTAAACCCATCAAGGATAGCTATACCAAACGACTTGGGTAATTAAAGGGCCTCGGTCTGGGCTATTCCTTCATTGTTAACTTAGGTGTATAACGCTCAACGGGTTCTAAATGTCATTTTGTTGATGTCTTTGAATATTTGATATGTACCTAATTGTACCCAGATCTCAAATCGATCTTAGAAAATATTGTAACTCCTCTGAGCTGGTCAAATAGATCATCTATCCTCAGCATAGGATATATGTCCTTGATTGTGGTTGTGTTGGGTTTTCTACAATATATACACAACCTCAATGTGCCATCCTTCTTCTTTAATATAGGTGCTCCCAAGGATGATACAATAGGTTTGATGTATCCTTTGTCCAACATTTATTTCAATTGCAGTTTCAGCTCTACCAGCTCTAGTGTACTCATTTTATATGAGGCTTTGGATACTGGAGTTGATCCCAATAATAATTCAATTGAAAAAAACAATTTTCCTCCTTGGTGGCAGTCCTGGTATCTCTTCAGGGAACACATCACTAAATTGTTTTATTATTGGGTGCTCTTCAACTCTATCCTTATCGACCTCTGACTCCTTTTTCCTTGCAACATCCTCCTTTCTCCTTCCTCATTGAGACACTCTATCAACTTGTTGTAATGGTTGACCTTGGATATGGGCTACTAGTTAGTCCATCTCGACCAACACATCATACGAACCTAATAGTAATATGTTCAGGTCTACAGTCATGGGCATGCTATTTAGCATGACGAGGCATGAATTTGTCACATGTTCAACTCGTTTCATAGTCCCCTTTACCAACTGGACCAACCATGACCTGTCATGGGTTGTGCTCTGCAACGCACAATTTTCTGAAACTTGTGGACTTAGAAATTGAAATTGGAGCCGGGGTCAATCAAAATTGAAACAAACCAGTTATTTATTGTACCTTCCATTTTGATCATTGAGGCTTGATGAGTAGCCTGCTTATTGTCCAACACGACATAGATGCACGATATGCCCCTAGCTTCATCATTTACTATCTTTAGTTCCTGCATGTTGTCTAGTCTTGGAAGATTTCTCTGTATCTGAGGAAAATCCCTCTGTAAGTGGTCTTCCCCACAATTCCAACACTTTATGGGTTTTCTCGTAGACCCATGTTTCCTCTCTTATCGACTTAGAGATTTGGTCTTGATTAGTAGTAGTGGGTTTCCGTTGAAGCTTACCTCTTACAGAAGTGGTGAACCTCACATTTCCACCTTGTTGATATCTTGCAATTTTCTGCCCTTTCCCTTTATAGTTTGGCTTTCCTTTTTCTTTCCATTCATCCTTGTACTTAGACTTGTGCTTGATTGATCGTAACAATATTTCATTTTCCTAATAGCATCCTCTAGAGTTTGTAGCTATCAAAGTCTCTCTTGTCCCTGAATGCTTGTGGCAACCCACTAAGATACATTTGAATCTTTGCTTTCTTGTCTTTTAGGTAGGGCACATACCTCGATAACTCCAAGAATCTCATTGTATATTCATCAATTATCAATGACCCTATCTTGTGCTCATAAAATTCTTTGGCCTTTTTGTTGCCTTGTTGTTGTAGTACCTCTTAGGCAAGTACTTCTTCTAGAAATATCGCTCAAATCTCATCCAAGACAACTCCTCCTCTTGAATGTTCTTGACACTCTTTAGGTCTTCCCACAAGATATCGACCTTGCCTCTCAGGTTGAAGGTGGTTGCTCTTGGCTTCATATTTTTAGAGTAATTGTGCACCCTAAAAGATTTCCTCATTCTGAGTAGGCACGCTTCTGCTTCTTCGACCCTTCTCACCTCTCCATTGAATGCAGGAGAAATTGCATTCTTGAATTCTTCTGGCATGAAATATTTTCTTTTCCCTTTTTGTTGGTAATGTCTGTTAGTTGCAACACCAAATGAGGGCTCATGACTTCGTGACCTCCTCTCTAGAGTACTTAGTGGGGTTTCACTTATCATTGTATCCTCACTTGACTGCCTATGTATTTTCTTAGATTTGTTGCCTTCTGCACCATCAGTCTTTAGTTCTTACCTTCCAAATCTTGATGGACTTTGCTTGTTTTTATCTCTTCCTTAGTGGTTGGAACCTAGATCATGTTGCCACTGCCTTTGAAAATCTAAAAAATTCTACAATATGATGGCATTCACTTCTACTTGCTTCTCCCAATCCATAATAAGCCTTTCATTGCCAACCTTGTAACTTCTTAGCTCGGCTCTTACGCTTCTAATGGTCTCCATCTAGTTGAAAAAATATGTCTCTGTCCTCTTTCCAACTAACTCTTCTTCCTAATAATGCTGGAATTTTTCAACATCATGTTATTCATTCATGGTTTCTTCTTATGTGTTTTCATACACAAATAAGTATAAGTGAATCCACAATATAAAGAAACATGCTCATTGTCACCTTGGAAAATATATCATAAGCATATGACTATGAGGTTATCTAAAACACCACATTTCAGGTTAGTACAACTATCAGAAAATAATAGTCACATAAAAATCAATATTAGCATACAATATGAATCCACGATCAAATGCTACAAGCAGTACATAGTAGAGAATTAACATAATTACTACCACTTCGTAATAGAGTTATATGTCTCATCCTTTTAGACCTTTTCAACCCAAGTGGTGAACTTGGGAAATCCATTGCCACACTATAGTAGAGGTCAAAATCCTATCCCCAAGGGTCCATTGTAGAACCTTCAATTTTCATTTCAACAGCCTTGAGCCCATCCAGTCCAAGTGTTGAACCTAGATTCTATTATACCACTCTATAATGGTCCCTCCCACCCCCTTAGACTAATCTCAGTTGAATGGGATTGTTGCTTTTAATTAACCGAACTTCCAATGTCTCTTTATGAAAATGGGGTTACAAATTTCTCCTTTCCCCAAAGGTAGCAGAATCAACTTTGGATAGTACCATCGTGTTCAACTCATCGAGAGATTTATGGCGATATAATTTTTTCCCGATCCGACGCATAGATCAAAAGTTTTTCCCAATTGAAGTTTGTGCCCCTTAACCTTATCACATTAGCAAAGATGAACCATGTGGTGTTGCCACCTCATACGAGGTCCAATGTGGCTCACGCCATCTCAAAGCGCCACCGTGCCTTTTTTCCACACTCGTTGCAAAGAGCATTCCATTTCCAGACTTATGTGGCACAATAGATAATTTTACGTCAAGTGATGGGGATGATTCTCCATCCCATGGCTTCTATCAACTGTGTCATCTACGCAACACCCTGCAAACCTCTATGGGGCCCGTGCTCCATGGTGATGTGGCACCATCCTACATCGACCTTCCTATCAGCACCATTTAGCTTCCATATGCCAGGTGGCACCCCTATCCATCTCTGCATGTCACCTAGGTGCCATGTTAGTACAAGCCTCCATGTAATACACTTTTGTTGTCTCGATGATGTCACCTTGCCACATGGCATACTCCCAAGATGCCATGTGGCAAGGTGACATAATTGTTACATCATCAGGACAACAAAAGCGTATGCCATGTGTCACCTAGAAACTGACCACTTGGCCCTCCAAAAAGGCCATAACTACATGCCACATTTCATGTTGACAACATGCCACATTAGCAACCTTGCCATGTCATAGGTACATGTCATTAGCATCCCTTGTGGCTTCAACCACCTTAGCTCAAGTCCTGGGCCCTGCTATTCCTCGTATCTCTGTGTAAATAGTCACTTTCTTGTTCAACGGCAAGAGGATATTTTGTCCCACCCTCTATCTACAACGCCAATGCATTGATGAGAGGGGTGAACCCTTGTCTTTCCTCACAGTGTGACAAAAACTGTTAGTGGTAGGCGATGAATATTTCCCCTTCCTATGCCCTCTGTCAATTATGGCCACTTCTCCATGAAGTCTCATTGCAACTCTGGCACGACATGACATGAATATCCATGAAAAATAATGGGAAACCACTCGTTTTGTGCTCCCATCAACTCACAACTTGGTCACTAAACACCAAGTTCCCATCTCGCGGAGACACATATTTGTTCCTTATGACATGAATATCTCCTTCTTCTAGCGGACATTCCTCAACCTATGTAAGCTCCAAGATTGACAAGACTTATTCATCTTGAGTGCAAGACCATCGTTCAATGACGACCATTAATTGAACTCAACAATTTAAGCATACATTCTAGGTAAGTAACCATGTATTCAAGAGTTTATCAATAGTCACAAGGACCTGTAACTTCTTCCAAACCATGAGAGAAATCATGCATGTATCTCATCACAGGCAATAAGGAATAACACAATTCCCCCATAATCAATGTAATTGCATCCATTGTTATAACCAATAACAATTGCATTCAACATTCACAAGGCAATAGGATTACAAGTATATACACATATGTCTAGCTTAATGATTATAAACTGAGGGGGGACTTCAACTCTCCACCCAACCATAGGCCAACTACACTATAATATTTCTTGTAGTTGACCACCCCTAAGCTGGATTCAGAATTTTAGGAGGTAATTGCTCAAGAGTACTCTCACCAACATCCAGTCAACATATGGTAAGAATCATAATCTATTTCTTAGGTGATTTATCAACATCCTCCATATGTAACACCACAATAACTCTCTGTTCACTAGAACATCAACCACAAGGGTTCATTCAAGACTCAAAAAGTACCAACTTAGTTATAGGATAAGAAATATCTACGTATAAATGTAGGTTTATATGTTAGAGTAGTTAGTGTAGGAGTAAAGAGTACACTTCCAGGAGATTTATAAGTTTACTGAGCAAGAACCTAAGTGGTTTATCAACCCCAAGGCTAGTCACTCAGTGGTTTATCAGACCTTTCAACTAATTCCTAGGTGTCTTATCCTATCAAGTAGTTTATCAACCCCAACTAGTATCCCAATGGTTTTTCAGCTCCAAGGCAAGCCGCTAGTCAGGTGTTTATCAGCTCTTCGAGCAAGCACTTAACCTATTTATCAGCCCCAGCTAGCACTTGAGTGTCAACTCCATTGAACTCTCTTCTAGCTAATCAATTCATAAACAAACTAACTGGCCTCAACAAACATAATGAATACCATCTCCTAGGCAGAACACAAGCTTTCACATGTTGTCTCATCTTGGCAGATTCACATTTGTTGTCATTTCACATCTGTTATCGTTTCACGCTTTGCATTCTCTTCTTTTGCGTGTTTTCTCATTCTTTTTCTTAGCAAATGCTTTTCCTTTCTCAACTACTCTGCAGCCTGTTGACATGACAAGATCATGCACAATGCCCAAATCATTCTCCTCTTCCACACCTTGTCTCCCCTAGGATTCTCCTCTCGTACGTCATGTGTGTTGACCATGCTCATGCTTCGACAAGGACCGAGACTGCATGCTCATCCTTCACTCAGGGAGCTCGTTGTCTAAATTCAATGTTGCACCAACAGTGCCATAAATCCATGAGAGAGATAGGTGGTCAAAAAAATACAATGGCCTGGGTTTACAAACATCTCCCTCTTATCAGTGCTTTGAATTTGTGTCCACTCACCTCAATTAGTCAATGTGTTACATTTCCACATTATTTACATGAATTATAATTCAAAGGGATTAGTAGAAAGGGTTGTCAAAACTTTATATGAATAATTTGGACTGGTCTTTGAATAACCTTGAATTCTCCTTTGCCTCATATGGATAGAGATGATATTGAAGCAATGTTGGACTGGTCTTTGAATAACCTTGAATTCTCCTTTGCCTCATATGGATAGAGATGATATTGAAGCAATGTTGGACTGATATTTAGCCATGTCCTAGATATACCTCTAGTTCAATTGGGTTTTGATTTTAATTTATTCAAAAATGGCGTCCAAGCCTTTTCTTCCAATTCTTTATTTTCAAACCATCTTTCCCCAAATTGGGGAAACCTTATTGCATGTGTTATTCTATGCTCAAAAAGGTGTATAATTAGATTCCCTACCATGGCACTATCTCCATCAAAGTTGTGAGAAAAAACTCTAATTACTTCAAGATTATACCCATGAAACATAGAGAAAATTTCTAACCATCTTACTTCTCATAGAATGGACATTGTTTCAGGATGTAATTTTCCACTTCACGTTTAAAGGATTCTGCCTTCACTACCATTGGGAACTTTGTATCAAAAATATTGTAGACGATTTGATTCTATTAACAATTCATACCTTGAAAAACCATTATATATAAAATTAAAAAGAGAAATACTATTACTAAGTGGAATCATTGTTGCAGTTTTAAATTCACACAAAAATCAATTTTGGATTCTAGGTTGACACCAACATTGTTGACTTGCAAAACATTTCAACCCTAAGCTATCATGAACTAACTCTATGTTTCAAATATGTTTTGCAGACCTTACATCATATGGGTCATAGTTGGAAATTTGTGTAATCTCAGAGCTCAAAATCTTTGTGAATTTACAATTCAAAACATCCCTGTAAAACTAATACATTTCCCTCTTAATGTGTCTAAGCATAGCATACCTAGAGTGTTGTGTATTCCACTTTTCTTTGTCTTTATAAGCATGACCACTACTATGGTTTTTCTTTCATGAGAATGGAGGTCAAACGGTAGAGGTTTGACATGATATACAAATGGAATGAATACAAAATTCAAAGGTGGCATAGGAATGTGTTTGAAAGTGAGTGTTAAACCAACACTCGAAAACAAAGCATAAAACATAGTGACTTTACCATAAATAAACATTATTTTCTCTTTTGATACATTTGTTTTGGCATGGAGTCATGTCACCAGCACATTAGAATATATTTTCCATTATAATGGGTATAGGAATGGTAATGGTAATGGGGTATTTTAGGACTACCAGCATAGATTTTTAAATACAGATCTAATACGAGTTGAGAGGGATCCAATTTCTTCACATGCAATTTTTTTTTTTATGAGCTGATATTATTTAAATGTTTTGTATAGTTATTATTTTTTTATAGATTTAAAAAAAATGGCTAACATGAGCAAAATTTCAACTTTGATGACAAACGAACACCCTTACACATCATATTGGGTTTTAGAATGAGCCTCTCGGCTCAATAAATGGTAGGTCAATGGAATGATTAGAGCATGTAAGGTTGATGGGATATGTAATGATAGATAGGATATAGGATAAGTATGTTATAAAGTTAGGTTTTGATTTTTATTAAAGTACTTAATCAATAACCTTAATTTTTATTAGGACAGGGTGTATCACATTGGTAAATCAAATTTAAAAATTTTGATATTTTAAAATCACTAAAATTTTAGGATAATTTTAGAGTAAAAAGAGTAGGAATACAAAGGTATTATCACTTGACTTTTTAACTTAAGATTTTTAACTAGATTTTAAAGCATCGAAATATACTTTCCAAACCTTAGATTCCATGGAACTAATGTTGTTGTAGGCTTTATGCAGCTTGTGACCTTCAACTCTTCATTGGTATACTACTAATATTCCTTTGTGCTTACTGACCGGTACACACATGTGTCTCCTTTGCTTAAGATGGATATTGATGATCTTGCGGCTTTATAGGAGTAATTTGGATTGCTCCTTGAACAATCTTGAATTCTCCTTTGCTTGAAATGGATAGTGATAATCTTGAAGCAATCTTGGACTAATATTGGAGCAATCTTAAATTGATCTTAGGCTTTGCAAGAGTAGATGATCATTTTAGCTTTCTTTCACATCTAATTTGGAATAGAAATGAACTTCTTCGATAATTTAAAATATAACATTGTCTTGTTAGCTGGAAATAGAATGTTTCTGTGAAAATCTATATATAGTAATCTTTTTCCTTCTCCACAACAAATAAATAGGACATGTTCAACTTGCAAAAATCCTCTTTAGACCAAAAATTGATATTCATATGAAATCATTCACAATTTTGAACAATTATGACAATCACTTGGTAGATTTTTTATCGAGAATTTTCGTTAGCTAATTTCTTGATTTTCCGATGAAAAATTGAATTTAGATTGTGCTAGGAATTTGGATTTTCACAACTATTTTATTATTATTATTTCCCTCTCTCTCTCTATCTCTCTCCTCCTCCTTCTTCTTCTTCTTTTTCTTTGAAAAAGTAAATTCATGATGGAAGAGGAGTAGGGGTATCATTCCTTTACCCATAACTTGTTGAAACATTGGGGAAATAAAATCATCCTGATTGATAGGTTTGTTATATTCTATGGCCATTAACCACAAAAGAAACTCTTACTTCATCCAACACCTTTATCTTTACAAACCCATTATCAAAGACTTCTTCCGCCTCATAAGGACCAAATCAATGAGTGGTAAACTTTCCTTTGAAGACTTAAACTCGGAATAAAAAAGCAAGGCCCAGTCAATAGTTTAAAACTGCTTTTTCTTTATAAACTTGTCATGACATTTAGTTCACCTAATTGATTCAACTTCATAGTTATTTTTTTTGTGCTTCTATTAGATTCAATCCTAATTCAACTGCCAATTTGAATGTTTGAACTTGGAAGTCAATAGGAAGAAGAACTTTCTTACCATAGACTATCTCATAAAGAGTGAACCTAGTAGTACTCTTCCATGTTGTTTTATAAGCCCATTAAGCCTCTAGAAGTTGTTCTGACCAATCCTTTCAATGAAGTTGGGCTGTTTTGGTCATAATTGTCTCAAAAATATTATTAGTTGAATACACTTGACCATTAGCCTATGGATGTTGGGGAGTAGATTTTTGATGCTTTATTTTATACTTTTCCACTATTCCTTGCACAAGTTTAGAGGTAAATTATGCTCCATGATTGGTAACAATTTCTCTCAACACTCCAAATCTTACAAAAATTTCTTCAAAGATGAAATTAACCACTGCTTATTATGTCATCCTAGCTAATGCTTTGCTTCTGCCCATTTAGTAACATAATCAGTACATATTGAGATGTACCTTTTTCCTTTCAAAGGAGGTTTAATAGGACCTATGAAATCAAGAGCCCATTTGTCAAAAGGCTCCACAAGAACTTGTAGTTGCAAGGGCATATCATCAAAAGCTATTGTTTGGCCCATCCATTGATAGTTACCACAACTTCTAGCATATTACCTGGCATCTTTGAAAATCCCCAACTAGTAATATTCTAGATGAAGTATTTTCTAAGTGGTTCTCTTATTTGCAAATCTCCACCACATGGTTCATCATGACAAGCTTTTAAGAAATCTAAAACCTCATCTTCTCTAACACATCTTCTAATTATACAATTAGACACTTTGTAGAAAAGATCTCCTTTAATCCATTAATATCTAGCACTTAGTTTAATTATCCTTTTCTTTTCTTTTGGTGTAAAGTGCGGTGGTAACTTTTGAGAAGATAAAACAAATTATTGTGTCAACAAGCCATAGAGTTTTCATCAATATGGAAAATAAACATTCATCTGGAAAGTATAAGAAATTGGAATAATCTCACTAGGATTATTAAGGTGTGAAAAAAAGTTTGTCACTTGATTTTCCCTTCTAGGTCAATTTATGCATGTAATATTAATTTCTTGCAACAATAATAACCATCTTGTTATTCTACTATTTATAATGGGTTTGTTCATCAAGTGCTTAAATGGCATAATGGTTTGTATGAATAAAGATCTTATAGTCAATGGGTAGAAATAAATTGATGGCATGTACAATTGCTAACATCTCTTTTTCAGCCACAATATAATTGAGCTTAGAAAGGGCTTTATTTTTAATAATGAAATAGATAACATAAGTCTTAAGATTCTCTTTTTAACCTAATATAGCTCCTATTGTAATTTTAGATGCATCTGTAGAGATATGGAATTGCAAAGTCCAATTAGGCCCTCTTAGTACTGGTGATGTATAAATATTTTCTTAAGTTTTTCAAATGCAATTTGGCAATTACAATCCCAATATAATTCAACATCTTTAACAAGTAACTTAGACAATGACAATGCTATTTTACTAAAATATTCTATAAATAGATGATAATAACTTACATATCCTAGGAAAGTTCTCATATCTCATTGATTTGATGGTATTGACAATTTAACAATTACTTCAATTTTAGCTGGATTAATTGTTATCTTGCAAAATATACATTATGTCCCAGTACAAATGCTTCCATTAACAACATATAACCTTTCTCATTGTTAAGAGATAAATTGGTTTCTATGCATCTTATCACAAAAAATTCTAAGTTTATTAGAGCTTCATCAAAAGAATTTCCATGTAATGAAAAGTCATCCATGTGTACTTTTACACATTCATCTATTAGATCAGCTAAGATAACTAAGAATTCCTTTTAGAATGTAGTTGATGCATTGCACAAACCAAAGGGTAAGACCTTATGAACATATGTCCCCTAGGGACATGTGAAAGTTGTTTTGTCTTAATCTTCTAAAATTCTCTTGATTTGATTGCAGCCACTAAATCTATTTATGAAAGAGAAATACATTTTCCTCGCTAATGTATCTAGGACTTGATTAATAAATGGTAAGTGAAAATGATATTTCAAGGTTGCTTTGTTTAATTCTCTATAGCCTACATAGATTCGCCATTTGTCATTCTTCTTAGGAATCATAACTAAGGAGAAACTTGTTGACTATCATAGATGGGGTAGATAAAATCCACTTTTAATAACTTTTGAAGTTCTTCTCTCACTATTTCCTTTAGCATTAGATTCATGATTAAGTAAATTTCTCATTTGTTTCTTATTGAAAATTGATAGCTCGAGCAATAAAAAAGTGAGGTGGAATTACTTCTTCCTCTGAATTTGTTTATTTAAGCCAATACATTTGTTCCAAATCACTTACGTATTTAGTGGGAGGATAAAGTGTGACTTATTTGCTTTCATTACCTTTTGAAATTGTCATACTTCTTGATCTACAACTAATAGATGAATTAGTTGAAACCAAACATGGTCTTCCGAGAATTAAAGGGTGCTTACCTAGATTAGATTTAGGTTTAAGATTTAAGAAATGATCCAGGTGGCTCCAGACACATGCAGAAGTCCCAGAGGACTCAGAAAGGGTCAAAATTCAAAATGGTCAGAAAGTTCTCAAACTAGCACCAGATCGAAGTGCTCGTCGCCCTAATTCCAACAATGTAAACAACACTCAAATTAGAGCTCGTATGAGGGAGAAAGATACAATCAAATTTTTGGTCAAAGTTGGGTTGTGGGCTAGGTTTAAGTATCCTACAATTTGACCAACCCCAGGGTATGAAACCTAGCTCCCAAAAGCGGGCGAATTTGTTGGGTCGTTAATTTGTCTGATATCCCCTATATTACACACACACAAAACAAAAACAAAAAAAAACTATTGTTAAAATATATATATATATATATATATATATATTATGGGGTGGCGGGCCACCAACCCCGCCACCTCCTTACCCCCCACCCCACCCCCCGCCAACGACCCAACTCATATTACAATTAAAAAAAAACAAATTTGAATTAAAAATGGCCGACGAGCCATTACCCCCATTGGCCCCCTCAACCATCATATGTTACAATCATGTTATACATGGGTTGTGAGCGGGCCACCTCCGATGGACCCGGCCCACACCCACCTCCATTTGTCATTTATTAACAAACCGTGGGTGGCGGGGTTCGAACCTGCCCGGCCGGAATGGTCGGCCCACCACTCGGGCGCCCACATCAATATACTAATCACATTTAATACAAAACAAACATCCATGTTTAATCAAGCAACTGTTATGCGCGCGGTTACAACGAATGCCCCATAAAAAATATATAAATATATATCTATATATATATATCTATATATATATATATATATATATATATATATATAATAATAATAATAATAATAAAAATAAAATAAAATAAATAAATAAAAATAAATAAATAAATAAATAAAATAAAATAAAATAAAATAAATAAATAAAACTAAAAAATAAAAAAAAGGTGTATGCGTCAAGTTTGGGAGAGGCAGAATTTGATCCCCCGACCTCTCCACCTCCATTAATATGCCTAACCACCGCGCCATAGGTGGCGGCTTTGTAAAGTCCTCCACCCTTCCACCATATAAACTCACCCTCCGTGCAGCGCCGGAAAGGAGGAGCAATTTGAGAACGGAGGTGTGGAACGGAGAACAAAACCATGATGCAGTTCCAGAAGGCCAAGGCATGGCACAGAAATCGACACAACATTTTTAATTAATTTTTGCATGTGGAACCATGAGCTTGGAAAAGAGCACGCAGAACCAATGATTGAGCCTAATTTTCAAGAGGGGCGAAATTTTGCCAGTGTCCAAATTAGATAAACTTTGTGTCTATCCTACACCTCTCAGCAACACGAACCTAATAGCACAGACAAAATTTTGATTTGAGCAGTAGATCTTCAGATGAACCGGAGGAGGGAATCTTTGAGGAATCTAAGGGGAATCTAAAAGATTCCTGTAGCCCCAAATTTTCATTTTCTCATAATTTAGAATTTTGACAGTCTATTTTACACTCTTTGATGCCACGAATCTGATGGTGCAATCAGATTTCCCATTTGATCATTCTGTTTTTCAGCCACTTTTCAAAATGGAGTGTAGGTGCCAACATTCAACGTGCGAGCAGTCATTCCATGAGATTCGATGCCACGAGATTAATGGTACAGCCAGATCCATCAGTTTATCATCCTCTTCTTCAAATAACTCCTTGATGTGAGGTATATGCAGTGTGATCATGTACTTATTTATCTCTTTGCTTGAGATGCATTGTGTTGTATAGATCCATGTTTGATGTTTGATGTGGGATCTTGTTTTGTAATTGATGTGAGATGTACTTATTGACATGTTTAATTGAGATCCCTTTGTCGTCTTTTTGATGGGATACTCATGTGTCGTCATGTATGTTTGATTTGAGATCCCTTTGATGCCATGTTGGCAGGATGCTCATTATTCACATATGAAATTATGCCATGCTAATAAGAGTTCTTTTCTGAATGAGAGTTCCTACAGCAGAACATCTATTGGAGCCACTCCTGCATGAGGGCATATTCCTTATATAATAGAGAAAATGCATTCATGTACATCATCACTCTTTCCTGCACTTAATGCAGCGACCTACACCATCTTGACACTGGGGCCCAAAGACGTAGTCCCCCCTAGATGAACCCCATTATCAACGTCTTGTGTTTTATGTTGTTGAGTCTTTTCATGTTCCTTCTTCTTTAAAATATGCAGATATGTTCCTTTATGCTATTTTAAATACAATTCTAATCACATCACGAAAGAAAAATATCTTGGTTAAATCCGGGAGTAGAGTCAACTCGGATCAACTTTAGTATCATAGCAGTCTTTGCGTGAATGTAGATTGCAAGCGTCAACAATGGAATGTGCAGTGATGGAGGATGACAAACTGATGTATGAGACCATGCTCAAAATTTCCCAAAAGGTGGAAATAATGTATGAAGCTCTACATAAAGAGACAGAGGAAAAGGAGCAATTTCAACTTCAGTTGCGAACCACGGAAGAGGCCCTAAAAGAACTGAAGCACAACAGCGAGAGTGAACTGAAGCACAACAGCCAGAGTCTTCAAGCAGAGAAAGCTTAATTGAAGATGCTTCTACATGAAGAGAAAGAGGAGAAACAGAGTTCGCTACAACAGTTGCAAGCTAAGGATGAGGCCTTGGAAAAGCTGCAGTGTGACCCATGTGAGGTAAAAAGTAATTCTCTGAATTCATATATGTGTCCTAACGATGATTTCACTATCTTTGAAAATCATACCACAGGAATTTGCTCCAAACTGTTGAAGAAAATGGGGTATGAAGGAAAAGTCTTGGGCATTAATGGCCAAGGCATTGTCAATCCATCAAAATGGAGGATTTACCCCGTCAGGCAGGACTTGGGTATGTTGGAAAGGAAGTTGGGAAATGCGCCAAGATAGCAAGCGAACCAACAACAACAGATGATGAGAAGCCCTCATCAGTTCTTTCCAACTCAACAGTGGAGGTAAAAGATGTTGATTTCCTTTCTGTTTCGTCTTCACATGGTATGATTTTTGTTGGAGATTTGGAGATTCGAATTACAGGGAAAAACATGAGGCTCCTTAACAAGATGAGGTACAAGGAGGAAAAAGATCTTGGTGTTAATAACCAAAGCATAACTCAACCATTGGAGGTTGTGCTTAAACCTCGCTTTGCATGCTTGGGATACACCGAAGGAGAATGCTCGAAGGTGCCAGATTCTTCTGAGACATCATCGAAATCATCGAGGAAAGAGAATGATGGGAACACATCCCCATCATCCCATGGCAGTGCCCATTGCAGGGAAAGAGCGGAGGCAAGCTCTCATTTCCATAATGACACCAAAGACAACAAGGAAAGGTATAACCAGTCTCGATATTCGAATGTTCATTTCGATTATAATCATGTTGTTAAAGATGAACGTAAATCATGGAATCAAAAAACATGTACTTTTTGTGGATTACATAACCATACATTTTCTAAGTGTTAGAAAAGAATAGAAGCACACAAAAGGAGGAGG